>CM076584.1:950632555-950926914 GCA_034641835.2 Pinus albicaulis | reverse complement strand
AATACTGAGTCTGAAACGGTGACAGAGAATCCTATCTCTGATAAATATTTGTTTCTAATCAATACTTTAGATCCCTGGTATGGAGATATCATTATATATCTTCAGACCCAAACCTTTCACCCAGAGATTTCATGATCATATTGGCAGAGAATCCGATACCAATCTCAGCAATACAATATTGTTGGTGACACTCTTTATCTTCGTGGTGTTGATTATGTGTTTTGACGTTGTATAACTCAGGACGAGGCTAAAAGAGTTTTGAATGATTACCATTCTGGAGCGTGTGGTGGTCATATGTCTAGATTTTCCACAACCCAAAAGATATTGCACGATGATTATTTTTGGCCATCTTTATTCAAATATTGTTTTATCACGATTCGAAAATGCCACAATTGCCAGATTTTTTATCGAAAGATGCATGCAGCTCCAGCTCCTCTTCACCCAATAATTGCTGTTGGTCCTTTCTCCAAATGGGGAATCGATTTCCTTACATGTAACCCTCACTTGGATAGGGGGCATGGGTATATTATTATCGCTATAGATTACTTTACCAAATGGGCCAAGGCGATGCCTAAATTCATGACTGATGGAAAAAATGCAACTACTTTCATATTCAATCATGTGATTTCTCGGTTCAGTGTCCCTCAAGCTATCATTATGGACCATGGGAGCCATTTTCGAAATATTATGATGACCGAACTTTCTGATCAACTTGGCCTACACCATAATAATTATACACCATATTATCCACAGGCTAATGGTTAATTTGAGGCTGTTAACAAGGTTTTAACCACCATGATTAAACAGATTGTCAAAACTCATTAATCTAATTGGCATACCATGATTTTTTCAGCATTATGGGCATACCATACCTTTGTAAAATATTCTATAGGGTTCACTCCTTTTCAACTTGTTTATGGTTTAGAAGTTGTGTTACCCATTGAATGTAAAATACCGTCACTCAAATTAGCCATTGAGTTGTTACCATCTACCACTAAATAGGAGAAACACTTTCTATACCTATCATAATTAGATGAGACTTGTCGCACCGTTGCATTAGCTGCCGAAGCTCAGAAAAAACGTGTTAAAGCTCAGTATGATCAAATTTTTAATCCTCACATTCATTCAGAAGGTGACCTAGTTTTATTATATGATCATGCTAACGAAAATCTAGGCGTGGCTAAATTCAAACCGATGTGGCATGGTCCCTATATTGTTAAGTGTGTTCTTGTAAAAGGAGCTTATGGATTAATTGATTATGACAACATCTCTTTAGATAAACCTAGAAATGGTATTTATCTCAAGAGCTATTATGAATGAATTTTCGTGTGAAGATCTCCCTTGTACATTAGTTACATTTTAGAACAAGTGTGCCTTAGTTTAGACAAGTGTGCCTTAGGATTAGTTATTTTTGTTTTACAACTATTACTACTTTCGCTGCTTATCTTGATTACTCTTGATATTGCAGATGTCGACATCCATTCAAACTTACATTGGTTTTACTGACGGAACCTGTAGTAGTACAGGGAACATCTCTTCCATAGCTTGAGTTATATATTTACCCACCAATGAGTTAGTCTCTATTCATGGGATATGCCTTGGTCAAACAACGAATAATATTGCAGACTATAGTGCAGTTATTGAGTTATTATCTGATACCATCACATTTGGTATTCGAATTTTGATCATTAGGCTAGATTCACAACTCATTGTATTACATTTAAATGGAGTGTATGCTATCATAAATCCAGCTTTGTTAATATTATTTTTGAAGGTTCGTCTCTTGGAAAGACAATTTGATTATATTGAATATCAACACATTTCAAGAAATTTAAACATATTGGCTCATGCATTAGCTAATCGAGTTTTAAATAGACATCTGCAACATTAAAAAATTAAAACAAAACAACATTCAATCCATGTTGAACAAGATACTCAGAGAACGAAGGTAGTAATATCATTAGGTTAAATAAGTTTGTGTCTAAAAATATTACATCGTTTGTGATCATAGGTTCAAACACCTTATGATATAAAAGATACCGATACAAAAAATAAATGTAAATCTACATTGGCCATCAGCTATCCATGATGATGATCATGATAGAAAACTATGGCACATGCCACCCTGCGTAGAAATATCCTTAGTGGACCTGGGACACCAGTCATATGTCTCTGGAGCCTAAGAGGTATATCATTTGTTCCTGTCTCAGGAATATCAATAGTCAACCTCTCAAGGTTGTGCTACAGCTCTACCAGGATCTCTGCTACATAATTCTACAGCTCTGCTATGGGTTGTGCCTCTTGCCTGTCAAAGCGATGAAGCCCTGCTGGTCGTGTTGGAATGACATCTGCATTTAAATTTTTTTGTCAGTATTGGACGGTAAAAAAATCAAATAAAAATTAGATAAAAACTTAAAAATTATTCACTAACATGTCTCATCCCATTGTACCCGTCGTGGCAGAGATGTTTCAGGATCACCTCTATAATCCATCCCTAAATAAGGAAAATCTTCAATCGTGAAGATTTGATTCCTAAGTCATGAGAAATACTGTGAAGTAAACCGAACCACTGCACCACCTTCGCCACCATGGCAAGTCATCAATGCTACCCAGCACACCATACGAGGTTCCTGAGGACTTCCAGGATCCATCGAAGACTGCTGAGGTGCAAGGAGTGGGATCCTCTCTAAAGCAAAAGAGATAAGAATGACACCATATCCAAAGTTTTTCAACTTCCCATTTTTAGCTCTTGTAAATTGGCCCTTCAGATTAGCTAACACTCCTTCACTCTAGTTGAATATTATTCCTCCAAAACATTCAACTACTGTCTACATATGTGCTTTGGTAGCCACATGAGGAGCTTCACTCCCACATAACCTGGTAATCATGAATGCTATGATTCTGAGTTCCAGTCACACACTAGTTTTGATGTCTATGCGACCATCCTTCAGCTCTGAATCTTGGCTACAATACTGAGCCTTGTAATTAGCAGTGGGAAGACCTCCTGGTCTGGTCCCAAATAAGGAAATGTTCCTCCCTCTATGAGGAAATCCAGTGAGGAAATATATGTCCTCCGGCTCGATCATAAGCCAATGGTCTCCGATAATTAAAGATTGATCTTGTACATCCCATGCATTCACGAGCCATGTCATCAGCTCAACCTGTTCTTTCATGCCTTGAATCACCCAAAAATTGTATAAGCCACAATTTTTTAATGCACAAATAGTTTCTGGATCATCCATGGCTTCATTTTCCACGAGTTCATGCTCTCGTTCCCGCCATTCCAATATGATTAAATACCTACAAATCGACAAATTAAACACTAAAAATTAGTTGGGGGAAGTTTGAGCCATTTTTTATGGAGAAAATTATGTTTTCAAAAACCCACAGCACTTGTGCAGGTCCTGTGTTTACACAATGCATTTTTTTGCACGCTCTTATACAAAACCTGCGGTGGGCGTGGTTTTCGCCAAGAGAACCCGCACACCCCTTATGGAAGATTTTAAAACATAATTTCCTTCTAAAAAATGCCATGAAAGCTTAAAATAAGAAATGAAATGAATGATATCAAAGACAATGATGATGTGGATTACTTGGTTCGAACGGTTCTCGAAATGGTCGGTCGGTTCTTCTGATATCATCTCTGGAAGTTTTAGGCAAAATCTCTCTCTGCTCTATTTTGAAAATCAAAAGATGAAAATGACTTGTTTAAACTCCTTTTTGTAGTTTTAAATGAATAAAATAATATTATTTTATTTATTTTTACTTTTAAAAAGTCAAATGAAAATATTTTTACTTTTTGAGAGCAGATATTTGTACTTGTTCGAGTTTTTGTGTAGGATACAAGATTTTGGTGAAAAGAATTATTTTGACATCAAGTACACTTTTATCACTTTTTCGAGCTATGTAAAAATACGAAAAAGTGAAACCTCAGAGTCCTCTTTTAAGTCCTTTTCAGACTCTCGAAACATGAAAATATCGTCGAGTACTTGACTATTCGAATTCGTTAAAGTAAATGAACAATCATCCATTTAGTATAAGTTTACCCCTTTTCCAAACTTAATTGGACTAATTACGAAAAAGGTATACGCTGACTGATCATGGTCAATAGAGTTCTCTCTTGCATTATTTTATCCTTTTTCGGGCTTGAGGGACTAAATTTATGAAAAATAACAATCATGGAGTTTACTTATGTTTTTCTTCTGACTCCCTAAAAATGAAAAACGCTGAGTTATTCCTATACTGGACTCGTTATATAAAACTAAACAGTACAGGACCTGTCGATCACAATAGGACCAAACCACTCCTTCTTAGGGTTCGATTTTAATACTAATATGGACTCATCTAAAGGATGAGCTTACACAAACAAGAAAATATTATCCTCCTCAATCTTGAAAAAAATAAAGAGGTACTTTCTAGTAATGGTGGGGGGAAAAGAGAGAAAAAGAATCCATTTGTCGTCCTTGTTTTAGAAAGTAGCATGTCTCTCTTGAACACGACAATTTGTCGCACTTGTTCCTGGGTTGGGAAATCGTTTGTCTAACAGTTAATCAAACCACATTGAAAGTCTTCAGCTGATTTCTGGGTATTATATTTATGTCAAATGCTACCAAGTTATTTACAGCGTCGTTATGTGTTCAAGAGAAAGTTAAATAAACCATTTATTGCAAACATTTGTCTCCATTCGCTTTGACCATCCTTGAGTCAGTCCTTACAATAAATTTCTTCAAAACTTGATCTAATGGTTTTGTGTCGTAGGCTTTCCTATGATGGATCACTTTCTATCGACATCAGCTCATTATCTAGAAAGTTGATATAGAATCCTATCAGTACCTTGGGATCTGCATGCCCTAATGGCAGGTTTCTCGCCTTTGATGATAGGTTTTCATCATTTCCCTTTGATCGAATGATTATATGAGTATTCGACTGCAAATAATTAATTCACACTTCATAGATTGTATTGAAGTACTTTGAGAGCCATTGTCATTATTGATGGTTTCTCTCACACGTGTTAACGGTTCTCATCATTGACCGGTAATCAAGTGGTTTCTACCATGTTCAACTTCGACACAATCAATCACATGGATAGATTCGTACTAGTTCGAGAAGCGGAAATCAAGACCTTGGATCTAGTTTCCACCATCTAGGCTGCGAGGAATTTTATTATTCATGATGTAGTAGACTATTTATGACAAATGGCTGCGCCCATAATGTGGATACTTTTTATGTAATACTAAAATCATATATGTACCACAAAATTTAGTTAATTTTGATTTGAGTATGGGAATGCCTACCTCAACGATGATATATATTTGCATTCAATGTTTTTATAGGTTTTCGACCGGCATCTCCAATCCAATCCTCGAAATGATAAATCACTTCACTCTTTAGAAAAAATCTCAGACTTCACACTTTAGGGGGCAATTTGTTACACGTCATTTTGTAACCATGACATTTGACTGTTCATATGGGTCTATTGCCATCCATATCATTTTCCCTTAGAGGTAAAAAACACTCATGTTCCTAAATCAAGTCTTGGAAATTGGAGAAAATATCTATAAAAACCTTAAAAGTCTACCTGTGCGGTTTTAATATCATTTCCTTGCGCATGCACTGATGATCCTTCCATTAGCCACGATGATCGCTGCTCTGTTGGTCAAATATTATCCCAACTAGAAGCCTCTAGAGTCACACCAGTTCGAGCTTTATCCCTCCACTCATGGAGCTTATCCCTTGGTCCAAGGAACTCAAATCCCTTAATGGGAGGAATCCATCCCTCTCTTAATGGATCTAAAACTACTTCAATCTCCCTATATATTGAGCTCATGTTTCAGGTTCAAGGGTAGATACCTGAGTTATTAATTTGAATAGAAACTGATCTGTATAGTTTCTAAGCTGGAGAGAGTCCATAGAGTGCATACTCTCTATACTAGTGAGTTGTTGTTGACACACTGAAGATCACACCTTTGTGCCCATGACTTAGTGCTGGTCATTCTAGAGAGGAAGGCTTATTAGACTGAAAGAGAATGACTGCTAAGACCCCGAGATGAATCTGTACAACATCAAGGCATCCGGTTGTAAGATTTCTCTTCCTAATTTATGATAATACATATGGATCTCTTTTTCTCATTGTCTTGTTTTTGAATTCATGGGAATGATGTCAATACTTAGATTCATTGATCACTAAGTTGGATTAGTATTTTTTATTATTATATATTGTAGATTCTTTGATTATTTGTCTTGTTTGTGATTGCAGGTTCTACTAATCATTGGAGAACTACTTTGGAGCGATGGATAAAGGGATACATCAGAATTTTGTATTTATAGGTAGGAGCATGTCCTCTCTACTTTATTATTATAATGATATTAAAATACAAATAATCTAGAGAAAGATATATTCGAAGGACCTTTGTTTCTAGTTACTCGTTGGAGTATTAGGGAGATCACTCTTGTCCGCAAGAGGGATTAATCCTGGTACTAGGGAGTCATAACTGAGGCACTGGAATGGTCACAAAGGCTATCTTTTATTTGTTGTGTTTATTATTATTATTTATTTTCTGAGTGAGGTGCTTACTATGTTTTTCTTTGCTGTGTCTCCTGCAGGTACCTCACGGAGACCTCAAGCTACTGTTGTTGGTGTAGCTTCCCTTTTAGAGTCTGTTGGTGAACTTCAAGATCTGATCTTCAACATAATTCTACTACTCTTGATGTGCTAGATGGTGGTCAAAAGGGCCTGGTGCATGCACATGTGTGTTACAAGAAGTGATGATCTTCATGTAGCAGTCCCTTTTTTACAAATATGGATCTCAAAATGGAATGAATAAGGGAGAAAAGGATGTGTAGATGTTGGGGGTGGCATTAGGATGTTGATGGATTGGTGTGGTTGAGGAAAATCATAAGAGAAAATGCCTTGTGTGTGTTAAGACAACTTGATTCATAGTTGCTGAATAGAGGGTTAGGGAGGGTTAGGTAAGGTAATTTTCATGCATGGGATTGAATAATGGTTAGGCATGGTAGGCATAGGTGGGGTAACTTTTTTATGCCTTGGGTGAGCGCATATATCCTAAGGTATCCTTCCTGTAGATTTTTAAGATTTCCTATAGAACTACAAGATTTACTGTAGTACTACCTAATTTCTTATAGCTGCCTTGGACATCATGTAGCATCACAGAGATAGGAGAAATTTTTAAATTTGTTCTCACTTTGTGGTAGAAATTAATGGAGGAATGAGTAATGGGGTTGGATGTGGAGTGAGTAGGTACAAGAGAGAGAGAGAGAGAGAGAGAGAGAGAGAGAGAGAGAGAGAGAGATGGAACAATGTTTATCCCTTTTTCCATATTATCTCTAAGTCAACAACCTCTAAAAACATAAGCAGGTTAGTGTCTTGATGCCATTTGATTCTTTTGAAATAATTTTGTATTTCTTTTTCCTTTTTCTCTCATTTTTTTTTTAAGGCAAGTGAGATGCCTCAATAGAGGTTTTCACCCCATAAGCTTGCCTTGGGTGTCTCCAAGAGGTTTTCACACAAGGATATTTTATTTCTCTATTTTTTCTTTTTCCTTTTTTTTCTTTTTTATTTTTCTCCAGGATTGCCTCATGGAAGTTTTCAACCATGGAGTTGGCCTTGGATGCCTCATAAATTTTTTCACCCAGGCCTCTTTATTTTCTCCCTTTTTTTCTATTCTCTAGGAATGTGAGGGACTAGAAGCTACGAGGATCCCAATTACATTCACATATCTATTTATTGTGTTGATGAATTCTGCCTTGGACAAGGGTCTTTTGTAAATTTTTAGCTTGTAAACATTAACAAGAAGAGGGATCCCATCCTCATCTATGGTTCTGATTTGAAAAACCCCATTTTCATGTAACTTCTCCACTTGATAGGGTCATATCCATATGGTCATTAAATTTCCCTTGAAGTCCTTAAATCTCAAGTCATAAAGCAAAGCCCAATCCCCTTCTTGAAATGTCTTCTCTTTGATGTGCTTGTCATGACAAAATTTCCTCTGTAGTTCAATTAATTCTGTATAAAGGAGGGTTTAAATCCTAAACTCATCCAAACCATTCAAATGAAGCAATATTTCTTATTGTGCCTTTGCGATGTCCAAATCTAACTGAGCTTCCATTCTAAGGGTGTTATACTCAAATTCAATGGAAAACAAAGCCTTCTTCCCATAAACCAGATCATCTGGAGTAAAGCCTTGATCTGAATATGGGAAAACTAGTTTTTTTGTGCTAGCTCCCTCATAAGTATAAAAATAGTGTGTTTAGGATCGTCTCAAATTAGCCAATTGTGAAGGGGTTTATGTGTCAAGCTTTTAAGGTGCCTTTGATGAGAAATTTATGAGTTAATTAGCTTTTAAAAACTCATGTACAAAAAATAAAATGCATAGAAATAACACAACAAACACATTACACAATAGCTGATAACAGAGTTCACCCCGCTTGGGCTACATCTCCATGGACCTGCTTCAACTAGCTAGACCCTCTTGGGATTAATGGTAAATTGTCTAATTACATGAACCTAAAATGCTCCAATGGCTTTTAAACCTACTCCATTGGCTTTGGAAGACCCAAAAACCTCAAAATAGACTCTTCAATCTCTGAAAATGGTCTTCACCTGATCTAGGCATGACCTCCTCTCCCTGTGGCCCTAGGCTTCTTTAATATTAAAAGTGGAAAAAACACTTACAGAAGTGCTCCAATGCCTCTGCAACCTGCACCATCAGCTTTAGAGCATCCAAATCATCTAATAATGACTCTTGTTGAGCCAAAATTGATCTAAATTTGCAAAAGTTATGCTTCATTGAATTTTTCCCTAGGAATCTCCACCAAAACTAGAGAAACTCGAGTTAGGGCCGCCAAATCTAGAAGTGGCACTGAAAATAACAGAACCCACCAAAATAAACTAGATTTTAATTAAAAAATAAGTGCACATTAAGTGGGAGATTAGCACATTAATCACAATTACAAAGAAATCCGAATTAATTCAGATAAATGCCTTAATCTAGGTTTAAGGGTTAATTAACCTATATTTAAACTTTAATATGCGCCATTTAAAATAGGCATCTGCCTTTGGTTTTGGGGCCACAATTCTGTGGCAAGGGTTGGCCCTTCTTTCCCCCGCCCAAACTCATTTGAAAATTCAAATACGTATTTGATGCTACGACTATTAAGTCACAATGTTGGGCATAGTGGTATTCAGGTGCATTGGTGTGGGGGAGGTCGCAGGGTCGAGCCCCGACCTCCACCTTTCCACCCATTATAAATTTACCATAAGGTTTAAAAACTTTAGACTTATAAAAATTTTGCCCCCCATTTCATATGGTTTAATAAACTTTGGAATTATAAAAAATTTCGCCCAAATGCATTAGTTTGCTAACCATAAAATAATCAAATTCAACCATTTTTAAATCAATGTAATGTAGAATTTGACCAGCAGTTGAATTTGGACCTTGGAAGGGGGCATGTGGCAGCCTTCGGGCCAGCCACATGTGTTCATGCCATTGGTTCCTCCACAAACCAATAAAAACACCACAAATCACCCTCTTAGACCACTAACCACAAATTGACAATTGGCATAGTTTCATTGGGCGAAATTGGAGAAATATTCCAAAATTTTTACCTTTGACCCTGTTTGACCTTTTTTTTTAAAATTCCCCTATTTGGCATGATGATCAGTGGGCTCTAACTTCCTCATACAGACTCTGTTTTGAGTGAAGCGAAATGCGCCGGGTTCCTGGAGATGGGCCCGATGCAACGTTTTGGTTTGGTTTGTTGTGTAACCAACTCAAAAAGAGAAGAAAAGAGATATAAACGCCTTAGAAATGAGCCACTTCGAGGGGGCAACCTCCAATACATTACATAAATGAACAATTCTTGGATGATACAATTCACAAAACCTCCTTTATATATATAGGAGTCCATGGGGCCATAATGTAATCCTAGTGGGCCACAATGTAATCCTAGCCGACCTAACAATAATAATTTAAGGGCACAATAATAACAAAATGGGGGTTACAAGGGTACAATAATAACAATAAGGGGTTTACACTAACAATAATAGGGGGCTATACTAGTGATATAGGGACCTAACATGCCCCTCTCCTTCAAAAAAAGTGTTGTCCTCAACACTTGAGTAGCTCCGGGTGCTTCTGTATAAAAGTCTCATCCTCCCATGTAGAATCTTCAGTGGGTAAGTTCTTCCACTTGATGAGATACTCTGAAATTGATCGATTCCGTAGCTGTCGAGTTCTTGTTTCCATGACTGCTTCAGGTTCCAATATGATTTTTCCTTCCTCATCAAGTTCTGGAAATATTGTTTGAACCGGAAGATTTTCACCTATAACCTTCTTTAAGCATGAAACATGGAAAACTGGATGCACTCGCGAAGAAGCAGGAAGCTCCAATTTGTATGCCATAGTACCAATCTTTTGCAACACCTTGTAAGGACAGTAGTACTTTGGCGATAATTTATTATCCTTCTTAGCTTGCTTGAGGGACATTTGTTTGTATGGTTGTAGCCGTAAAAATACCCAATCTCCTACATCAAAACTTCTCTCGCTGCGATATTGATCTGCTTGTTGTTTCATTCGATTTTGTGCCAAATTCGGGTTATCCTTTAAGAGTTGGAGAACTTCTTGCTGATGCTCGATGTGATCTTCCACTGCTTGAACCTTCGAATTTTCCCTTAAAGATGATGTGATGGATGGTGGATGATATCCATAAAGTGCCATAAATGGGCTCATTTTTGCTGCAGTATGGAAGGAAGTGTTATACCACCATTCGGCAAGAGGTAACCACTTGACCCATTGTGTTTGTTTATCAGATACAAAACAACGAAGATATCCTTCCAAACATTTATTTACTATCTCGGTTTGACCATCGGATTGAGGATGATAAGATGAGCTATGAGCTAATTGAGTACCCAAACAAGAAAATAACTCCGTCCAAAAATTTCCAGTAAAAATGGGATCTCTGTCGCTCACAATAACCCTTGGGCTTCCATGTAGCTTTTGAATTCTGTCCATAAATGTAGTAGCAGCTGTACTTGCTTTAAATGGATGAGATAAAGCACAAAAGTGTGCATACTTGGTAAGTCTATCAACTACCACCATGATGACACTCTTTCCTTCGGACTTAGGTAAACCTGTGATAAAATCCATTGAAATCTCCTCCCAACGTTGACTTGGAATGGATAAAGGTTGTAGAAGTCTGGGGTCTTAATTGTTTCCACTTTATTCTGCTGGCAAACCAAACATTCCGCCACAAACTTTCGAATATCAGATTTAAGGCCATCCCAAAAAAATTCTTTCTTCACCATGTGGTAAGTTTTTAAAAATCCTGAGTGTCCTCCTAAAGGAGAAGTGTGCAATTCCAGAAGAATCTTTTGTTTTAGTTGGGAATTATTACAAAGATATAAGCGATCTTTGTACCATAAGGAATCATTTTTCCAACTAAATGTATCGGATGTACTAGGATCTTGCTGCAACTTTTGAATGAGTATCCATACATCTTTGTCCTTCTTCCATTCATCTCTTGCTTCAGTTATCCAATCTGGTTGGATAATAGAAATGTAACAAAGCAATGCTTCCACCTCTTCATTCTTTCTTGAGAGTGCATCTGCAACAACATTCAACTTTCCTTTTTTGTAGATTATTTCAAAGTCGTAACCCAACATCTTTGTGACCCATTTTTGTTGTTCTTCTGACGATAGTCTTTGTTCCAAAAAGTGTTTAAGACTATCATGATCAGTTTTTACCTTGAAGTGTCTTCCCCTTAGGTAAGTTCGCCATTTCTTTAGTGCATGTAGTATTGCTAACATTTCCTTCTCATAAATAGGTTTCTGTAAATACTTTCCTTTGATTGGACGACTTTCAAAGCAATGGGTCTTCCTTCCTGCATTAAAACTGCACCAATTCCATTTCCTGAGGCATCACATTCCACAATAAAGGTTTTAATGATGCATTTAGCTAAAATGGCCTTCAGGCATGCCTCTTTAAAGGCGATCCAAAGAAAGATTGGTTGCCTTGGTTGCTTCAGAGGTCCATGAAAATGGCTCTTATTTGTGCCGAGTGCCTCAATCTAGTCTCCTAAACTGAGTTCATTTAATTTTCAACCAGGATTTGTAAACTGCTGAAGTGAAATGTACCATATGTACCTAGGTGCTTGTTTCCTAGTGCGTTGTATGTAGTGTTTTGTGATGCAACAACATTCAACTTTCCTTTTTTGTAGATTATTTCAAAGTCGTAACCCAACATCTTTGTGACCCATTTTTGTTGTTCTTCTGACGATAGTATTTGTTCCAAAAAGTGTTTAAGACTATCATGATCAGTTTTTACCTTGAAGTGTCTTCCCATTAGGTAAGTTCACCATTTCTTTAGTGCATGTAGTATTGCTAACATTTCCTTCTCATAAATAGGTTTCTGTAAATACTTTCCTTTGATTGGACGACTTTCAAAAGCAATGGGTCTTCCTTCTTGCATTAAAACCGCACCAATTCCATTTCTTGAGGCATCACATTCCACAATAAAGGTTTTCGTGAAGTCTGGCGTAGCTAAGACCGGTGCTAGGCACATTGCCTCTTTAAGGCGTTCAAAGGCCTTAGTTGCTTCAGGAGTCCATGAAAATGCATCTTTCTTCAATAATGTTGTTAGAGGTGCTGCTATTCTCCCATAATTCTTAACAAACTTGCGATAATACCCTGTTAACCCGAGAAATCCTCGCAACTCCTTTATGGTTGTGGGAACTTTCCATTCCTTAATGGCTTTAATTTTGTTAGGGTCCACTTTAACACCCTCGTGAGATACAATATGACCCAGATATTCCACCTCTTGTACTCCAAAGAAACATTTGGACTTTTTGCATATAATTGTTTCTCCTGCAATAGTTTGAGCACCCTGTCAACATGTTCAACATGATCCTTCCAAGACCTGCTGTAGATTAGTATATCATCCAAAAATACTAGCACAAATTTTCTAAGGAAGGGTTTGAAAATGGAATTCATCAACCCTTGAAATGTAGAAGGTGCATTGGTAAGGCCAAAGGCATGACCAAAAATTCATAATGACCCTCATGAGTTCGAAATGTTGTTTTTGGAATATCTTCAGTCTTCATTCTAATTTGATGATATCCTGAACGAAGACCCAACTTGGTAAAATAAATTGCTCCATGTAATTCATCCAATAATTCATCAATCACAGGAATGGGAAATTTGTCTTTAATGGTGAGCTTATTGAGCTCCCTATAATCTGGACACATTCGCCATGAGCCATCCTTCTTGTGTACCAATACTACAGGAGCAGAGAAAGAACTTTGACTAGGTTGAATTATACCCGCCTCTAACATTTCTGCAATCATACGTTCAATTTCGCTCTTTTGGAAGTAAGGATATCTATAAGGCCTGATGTTTGGGGGAACACTTCCTGGAATCAAATGAATAGCATGATCATGATCATGAATAGGTGGGAGTCCTTTGGGAGTTTCAAACACCTTGGAATGATTGTCCAAGACTTGTTGGAGATCTGCAGAAATAGATGATTTTGATGTCGGAACTACTAGTGAGCATAATTTTGCAATTACGCCTCGTTGTTCTTTCTTTAGAAGCCTTGTCATGACATTAGAGCTTATTATCCTTCCCAGCTTCCCTTCAATACCCCGTAATTCGACTTCCTTTCCTTCTGAAAAAAATTTCAAGAAAAGTTCTTGAAAATTAAAAGCTACAATCCCCAAAGATTGTAACCATTGTACTCCTAGTACAACATCAGCACCTCCCATAGGAATGGAAAGCATTGGACTAGTCAATACATATTCCCCCATGGTTAGCTTGATATTATGGAATTTTCCCAAGCAATTTATAGTTCCTCCATTTGCAACCATCACTTGACATTCTGGTGCTGGGTATAGGAAAAAATTTAATTCCTTGGCTACCTTAGAATGAATAAAATTATGGGTGCTACCTGAATCAATCAACACTATTACCTTTTCTTCTTGATTTGTCCTGCTATCTTGAGAGTTTGAGGAGTGGTAATTCCTGCCAGTGCATTACATGATATGGTCGGATTCATTTCTTCCTCTTCTAGGGCTGGTTCCTGGTGTATATCCTCTTCTTGTTCATTTCTTCTTCCTCTTCACAATCTATGTAAAATAATTTCTTCTCAGCACACTTATGACCTTTAGTGTATTTTCTATCACAACTGTAGCAAAGCCCTTTTGCTCTTTTTTCTTTCAATTGTTGTGGTGTCAACCTTGTAGGTTGTGGAAATCTAGGCGTAGCAACACTTCCTTCTTTATAGAATTGAGTGGTAGGCTTCCTTGTTGCCATAATTTTACATTCAACTTTTCTTGCAAACCTGAATGCCTTCTCCAATGAATCAGGTTCCAAAACGCGAACTTCATGTTGGATGTTATCCTTTAAAGTGCCTAGGAAGAGATCAATCCTGTGTCCCTCTGGAATATCAGTTACCCTTATATTCAATTTTTTGGAAGTCCTCAATGTGCTGCCCCACTAAACCCTTTTGTTTGAGATTTATCAATTGGGTAAAGAAGGTGTTTCTCTTTGTATCCTCATAATGTGCTATCATTTCCTCAGTAAAAATTGACCAAGTGACAATTTTTTTACGGGAGCAAAGCCATTGATACCATACAAATGTATTTTGTTCTAAATGTAAAGTTGCAATGCGTACCTTTTGCGTGTTTTGCACGTTATGAAGATCAAAATATTGCTCCATCTGTAGTATCCATGTTACAGGATCCTTTCCATCAAACTTCCTCATATCCATTTTTGGAATATGGTGGTTCTTCCCGCCAACATTCGAGTTTATAGAATCATGATTAACATTTATTTTGTTCTCATCGGGAGGTTCTTCTCCTATATTTCCGCCATTAGGAATCATTTATGGTTTTAAGCTTGTCATCAAGCCTTCCATGTATGCTTTTAGATCATTCTTCATGTCATCCATCTTAGCTTCCATGCCGACTTCCATGCCATCCATCTTAGCTTCCAAACCATTCATCTTAGCTTCCACGCCTTTCTTCAAACTATCCATCTTAGTTTCCATGCCTTTCTTCAAAACTTCCATTTCATTTTTTGTTGTTCTTTGCGAGAGCGAAATTTGTTGCATTTGCTCTTGTAATTTTGACATGTCATGTTGCCATTCTTCATCTTCATGAGTAATAGTAGAGCCTTCTAAAGGCTTAATGGGTGTTGAATTCTTTTTAGGGGCTATTTCAGACTCCAATATTGATATCTATTCTACAATAGGCCCTTGCAATCAATTCAACTTGATTCTTCAAACAAGACTTATGCAATTCGGAAAAAAAATACACACCTTTTACTAGCTTTGAAGAGCTCGATATTGAAATTGTATTATCTCTGTGCTTGAAAATCTTCGATATCTGAAATTCAGCCCTATAGTAGCCCTCTGAAGCTTCTTTCAAATGCCACAGTTCTGACTTGATTTTGATGCTCCAAGACCAACTTGATTCTTCAAACAAGACTTATGCAATTCGGAAAACAAATACACACCTTTTACTAGCTTTTAGGAGATCGATATTGAAATTGAATTATCTCTGTAATTGAAAATCTTCAATATCTGAAATTCAGCCCTGTAGTAGCCCTCTGAAGCTTCTTTCAAATGCCACAGTTCTGACCTGATTTTGATTCTCCAAGACAAAGTTGTGTCCAATCTCCCACAATGACCTAATTCTGGACTGGTTCAGTAGAGCGAACTTGTATGACTTGCCACGTGTCACTGTTTTGTCCTTTGTTTCTGAAATTGATAGAAAAGAAACTACAGGCCGTGTACTTGTGACTAATTTTGACGGCACTCCAATCCAATATTCAGAGAGAGAGTTATTGAACTTTTCCCACGATCACCTCTTTGAGATGAAATTCAGGAGCCTGAAAAAGCACTACCTTCCACAGATCATATCTCCAAAAATATTGCGAACCAAGCTCTGAAATTTTTTGATGAATTTCCTCAAGATTTCAGCTTCGCACCATATGAATTTCAGATTCTGAACCTTCGTAGAAAAAAATTTATAGCGCAAATGCCACGATGACCTGTTTAGGAGCCTGAAAAAATACCTGACTTCCACAGATCATATCTCCGAAATTATTGCGAACCAAACTCTGAAATTTTTATACGAGCTTCCTCAGGATTTTTTCTTCGCACCCTAAAAATTTCAGCTTCTGAAACTTCGTAGAAAAAAAGTTATGGCGAAAATGCCACGATGACCTGTTTGGAGTAGCGAAACCCTAGAATCCAAAGCTCTGATACCAAATGTTGTGTAACCAGCTCCAAAAAGAGAAGAAAAGAGATATAAACGCCTTAGAAATGAGCCACTTCGAGGGGGCAACCTCCAATACATTACATAAATGAAAAATTATTGGATGATACAATTCACAAAACCTCCTTTCTATATATAGGAGTCCATGGGGCCATAATGTAATCCTAGTGGGCCACAATGTAATCCTAGCCGACCTAACAATAATAATTTAAGGGCACAATAATAACAAAATGGGGGTTGCAAGGGTACAATAATAACAATAAGGGGTTTACACTAACAATAATAAGGGGCTATACTAGTGATATAGGGACCTAACAGATCCCTCTCCGGGTCCAGGAGGGATATATCCTAGGGCCCCAAAGTGGTTTGATGTTGTCTTATCTTTTCGTATTTCCAAATCTTCCAAAACATAGGAACCCCAACATAATGGCGACTCCACTGGGGAATTAAGACGAAAAGCTTGATTTGGTAAATCACTGTGGTGGATAGTAAATTGTAAATCATCCACCTGGCGACTCCACAATTCCTCAATGATTAAAGGACTCCACTGGTGATCAGTAGGTCGCTGATTATCTGTGTGTTCATGAGACTCCACTGGGAGACCATGTCGCAGTACAACATCATCCATGCCAAAAACCAAGTCACTTCACTAATGGAAGACCCTGAACGGTTTGCAGAAATGTTTCCAGATTTCATGGCAGTATGTCGTGATACAATTTCTAGTGACTTGGTAGAATATAAGGTGGAGGACCTTCCAGGGGTTATTCCTCTCAACTCAAAAGGCAGACCCGTGATCAAGAAAAATTTTTTAGAACTGGTGATTGAAAGGTATGAAGCTGAGATCGAACTTTTGAACTCACAGGAAAGATCATATCAGTTCAGAGACCCCAAAACATTTTTGGAAAGTCTCCCGCCCCCCAACAGAGAAGAGATTTTGCTGCTCTTCTAAATACAAGAAGAAGAGGATCCGGATTTCATGAGCCACACTGAAGATGCAGTGGAAGATGCAATAACCGAAGCTTCCCAGGATGCAAACGACCTACAGATCATGGTAGGCCAAAAAGAAGAGAGTGTACATCATGCGTTCATTGATCCTGTGGCAGAGTACATGGAGGCCCTGATTAGCTCAATTACTCCAGCGTTGATCCTTAGCATGGGCTAGATTTATCAGGAGTGGTCACTACTAATGGTGACCTTAGTTTGGAAGGACCACATGCAGAGCAACCTGTGGTTATCTATGACAGGCAGTCAGTGTTCATATCCTTTTTTGTTACTACTTGACTGGCTGCACTGGCATTATTGTATCACCTATAACCATCAGATATTTCCAAATAGAGTAGGGTAGGTTGGAAGTTTGAAATAAAGCTCAATGTGTGAGCATGTAGTTAGTGTTTTAATTTCTGCAAAGTCCAGCAAGTCAGACAGTCTAATCCTAGCTTGACTATTTTTCAATTTCTGTCTTAGAATGTAGAGAAGAAATCTTCTAGACAGTTTAATCCTAGCAGATATTAGATTAGGTAGAGAAGCTATGAGGCCAAAATTCTAATCTGGCCTCATGGAGTAATAAGGGTAGAAGTAGAATAGGTTTATTTTCCTGTTTGTAAAAAAATGATGATGTAAAGGGTCTGCAAGTCCAAATGCACCCAGAAGAAAAATGTTAGGACTATAGTGTGGGTAGATAGTTGTTTGGGAGAAATTTTACTGCTGATATGATGTCTTCATAATTTGTGGCAGCTGATCAAAGAAATAAATGAATGATTCAAGCACCAGGCATCTGGCCTACACCAAAGATTCACTTTCTGAATTCTTGACTCCTTCAAGAAGAAGCCATCCCCATGTGGAGCCACTATTATCCCCCCATAAATTTTTTGACAAGAAAACAGGGGGATAAAATGTTGTTGAGCCTTCAAGGAATTCATTTCCCCTAAAAAAAATCATCCTTGAAGTCTCCTTGTGCCTTTTGTCCTTTGATAAAACCCCCTCTACTGATTTCCATTATAAAGCCTCTCTATTTGTGAATAAATGCCCAAAAACCTCCTTTTCCCTCTTATTTTCCCCCCACTTAGCTTCTATTTTGTCCCCCTTTGTCTCCCCTTCTATTTCCCTTTTTTACCCTCTAAAACCTCCCAAAATCCCCTTCAAATTCTACCCATATCCCTTGTTTGGGCTGATTCACCCTTTATCCCTCTATTGTTACCCTCCCTAACCATTAAAAATTCATTAAAATAGGCCAAAACCCACTTTCTTACATTGTAATAGGGCTTCGACCCTTTTTCTGCCAGCCCTTTTCAACCACTTCCCCACGTAACCCTTACCCAAGACCAAGCGCCTAATGCCTTGGGGGCTAGTCGCAATCACGACTTGCAAACAAGTGCAGCCCATTGTAAAACCACAAACTCCAATGCGATTGAATTTTGTCGTTAAGTCCCATGGGGTGATCCGCGTCGTTGATCTACCACGAAGATCTGATGGCAGAGCGCCAATCGCACCCCCCCGCCCAATCGCAATCGCAATGTTTTATGTGCGCCCCCCGATCGGCTCATCACAAGTCTTTGTGACGTGATTAATCACATCGCAAGTATTTGCGACGTGATTAATCACATTGCAATACAATTCAATTGTGTGGATCGCACCATCCCTCCGATCCTCCAATTACACCCTTGCTCCATTCCGCCCGATCGCTCTGATCGCACTCTCCCTCTGATTGAACGTGAGTCATTGATCTGATCTCCAGATCCAGCGGTCAGTGATCAATCGTGCACCCACCGCCAATCGCAATCAAAACTTTGAAATGTGACACCCCTGTCCCCCCCGATTTCGATTCTCCGACATGATCTCAACCGTTCGTTTAATCCTGAGATCCAACGGCCATCGCTTAATCGCCCCATCCGTCCGATCGCAATTGCAACTCCTCCTTGATCACTTTCCCCTTCGATCGATCGCATCGCACATTCCCTATTTCGATTGTGATTAGTCCCCGCTCTTGATCTCCGATTGCGATTGACATTGGGCCCACCGTACCATACCTCCGTCGGTCCACATAATAAAGGGTTTCTCTTTGTTAAACCCAAATTTTGGTTTTATTTCAAAATACAAAGGGTTGTTTCCAATCGCATCGGAAATTTTGTTTCATATATATGTATCTCTGCCCCACTCTGATTTGCGATTGCGATTTCCATATGGGTCCCGCCTCATACGCATTTCCATTGCATTTCGTGCATTTCCTTTGCATTTCCACCAAAGTCTAAAGTTTCACATTTTGCATTAAAGTTATTTTTTTCATAGTTATTCCACCCACGGTTCATAAATCATCCCGCTGTTCAATCTCCACCATCGTTCCTCCGCCTCCGCAGCATTTCTCCATCACCTCCCGGGTTTGTAACAGGTCTATTGCATTATGCGGATAACACAGAGAGGCCATTTTAGCATTTGTCAGTGGATCAGCAGAAGAGATTCAAAGGGGGTTGATGCATATTATTGATGTAATTAATGTTTAACCCCGCATTAAAAGAATCAAGGCACAGTTTGAAGACTTAAGCACACAAATGGTCATATCCGCGTTCTCATATCAGCAGAACTCATTCCTCCAGGAAGGACGTTTACCTACAGCACTCCTCATATCTCTTTGAGCCCTGAAATGGTTAATTATTCTGACAGAGCTTATTAAAGACTGTCTAGACAGCAGTTATGAGGTATGGAGAGTCTTGCATTTTTCCCATCCATGTCATTTATTCCAGAAGGCTAGCGCAGAGCTCCAAACAGCCAGAGAGGTTCTTCACGAAACACCAGAGGTCAAAATCGACCTGACAGAGATCTCCAAACCGGTCTACAGAGTACTTACAACGATGCAAGTGCTATTAAGCAGAGTGGGCTCAGGCTCTTCCACCACGTTGTCTTAATGAACACATTTAATTTTTATCTACCCTTGTTATTCTCATTCTCCTATAAGAATTCCCAAGGAAGAATTGTAGAGGTTGTTGTTCGGTTGCTGCCATTGCTGTTAGAGGAATTCATTCTGACTGTTAGAATAGTTCAGGAGGGATTAGCAGAGTAGTTGTATGTAGTAGGCTGGGAGGAGAAGTTTGGATTGTAACAGCCATTGAGCTTAGTGTATGTGACTTGTTTTGTATCAATTAATCAAAGCACATTTCACAGGATCCTGGTCTATTACTATTGGTGATGTTTTCCTAACTCTGTTTATTACATTTTCATATTGTTACATTTTCTGCTGGCTTGCATCAGAAATATGGCATAGGATTTACCCTTGTTACGTACCCTATGTCTCTGCTCTCCTTGCCTTAAATGTTGCTCTGCTAAATGTGTTTATCTAAGGGCTGATCCTAGTTAATTTAACCAGTGTAGCAGTTCCTTATGCTGCTAGCTGATGTATGAGTTAAATGGAATTTGTCTTTAGTTTTTCTTGTTGGGTTTAAGTTGGAAGATTTGGGAACACTGGGGATCAGAGCTAGCCCTATCCACTAGGATCCTTGTGCAACCAGCTGGCCTTTATAAGATCCCTTTGTTTAACTTATCTCTGTTTCCCTTGGAGCATGCTAAAACTGACCTAGAGTTAAATGACCTCTGGTCCGATCTATAAGCTGCTCCTTTGTCCCTCTTTTGAGAGTTGCCTATGAGTATGTCCAATTAGGTCTGGAGTTAAATGACCTCTGACCTGATCTATAGATAGAAATTAGGTTGCTTTTCTTCTTTCACTCTCCTTCCTTAATGTTCCATCCCACCATCTAATCTAAAGATCCTTTAGTATTAGATGACTTGCCCTCTGAAGGCTTTGGCTAGTTGTGTAGAAATTTGAATAATAGATGAGTTATTCACCAATATTATCCTGATTACACACTATTTGAGCTTCATGCATAATACATAACCTCTTCTACCATTGATCATCAATTTTCGGAATTAAAAACAATCGCATGCGCACATTGAAACATTAATCAATCACACATATCAACACAGTATGTAATGGGGAAAGCTTACAGTTGAAAACCCCCAACTATCTGTATATTATAATGATAGAGAACATGTAACAATACATATCACAAAGCTCCTCACAAGCTCTCAGCACTATCTCACATGCTACACACAAAACAAGCTCAAATCATGCACATCCCATGCTCCAATCTGCTCCACCTGTCTACCTGCCTCTACTGCACAATCCAAGATAAAGAATGATGAGATCCAAGTTCGAATCCCACTGGCTTGTACTACGTAATCCTCATTGGAAATCTCAATCAATTTGTGTGCAAATCTCATGCACAGCTATAGTCACAACTGATAGTAGACTCACCCTTTCACCCACCTCTAACACTGGTCTCCACTGAACTGTCCATGCACTGCAGTTAACTGATGTATTCTTTAGTTGATTTATGAGTTAATAATTATTGAATTAATTAATAATTAATTCACACCACTCATCACTAGTGTATTTATCAGTTAGACTAAATACAACTAGTTCAACTAAGTTAAACCGAACACAACTCCATCAACTGTCTCATTAACTCCACCAAACTCTGCCACATGAGTTCTAACTGAAGTCAACCATGCAATAGCTCAACTAAACCCTAGGAATAGCGTAATTCCTTCTATCAGCTGCATGTGCCACATATGTAGCTTGAACTGAAGTGCTGCAAGAGGATAAGATAATGTTTATAGTCCAAATATTATTAAAAGCTAATAATATTCGACTGATCTATTTTTAGACTGGCAGTCTAAAAATAGACTCCGCCCAATATGTCTAAAAATAGAAGTCCATCTATTTTCTCCGACTTGACCAACCATCCAAAAATATCATCCCGCAACTCATAGACCATGATCCATATGTCTAAAAATAGACATAGTCTAAAAATAGACTTTGCAACAAAAAATCACCTGTGTGGCCCCCACCTAGTTTAGGTGATCACTTTCCAACTAGGATCAGGAAAGATGTTTCAGGATGCCTCCTTCACTGTTTCTTGTTGCAATATTCAACACTCCCTCTCAACAAGAAAGGATTTTCTTTGCATGCGACATGCAACTCCATGCATTCGCCCTGCAACCTTCACAAGCGCCATGCAACTCCATGCATCTGCTCTGCAACTCCTCTGAAACTGAATAGGCTCCAAACAACTCAATCAGTATGATGCATCTATCATCAAAGTCTTTGAATTTTTCTGGGCCCAATTTCACATGTCATCAAGAACCACTGTGCTGTTGAACTCTTGCACCCATGCACTCTGCACTTGCTGTCAACTCTGATTCACGCTCCAGTATCCGACACTGTCACTTTGATCTGCCTACATCAATCCAACTAATCATGCTACTTCTGCGCTGTGGGAACCTCGTAGCCAGGTTCAATTCATGAGATCCACACCATCTCATGAATCCTACCCAGAAATCTCCTCTTGGGATTATTCATGCATGTCGCCCCACCTCTCACCTGGTGGTATAGATGCATGCACTCCCTCTGCCCATCTGGCACGAAATTTCTCTACATGAGTGGTTTCTTCCACTCCATGATCCTCATCTTGTGGCTGCTCCACATCCCGAGGTTCACTATTACCTGCATGAAAAACTTGCTCCCTCTCAAGCATCAATTGCATGTCTTTCTTGTACTTCCCAAAAGTAGGAAGCTCCGTAGAAATCCCATCTACTTCAAGTCTTTAGAGATTCTTTGCTCAAATCCCAAACTTCTTGACTTGTACTGTTGCCTTGTGCCGAAGGAAAATTTTTCCTTCACTTACGACAACTTCATACCCTTTATCCTCTAACATTGCGACTGAGATCAAATTCTTCTTTAAACCTGGAACATGCACTACATCTTGTAAAAGAATGAGTTTACCTGACTCCCTCTGAAAGGTTATGGTACCAATGCCAGTCGCATTGTATCATCCATTGTCGCCCAACTCAACATGCAACTGGAGATCTTTCTCCACCAAGTCACTGAAAAGATTCACATCTCCCGTGATGTGAAAGGAAGCGCCACTATCAAAATACCACCCCGATCCCAATGCACTAGACACCATGCATGTGATCAATGAGAATTCCAGCTCAAATTGTGAGGCAAGAGCCTCACCAGCTGCAGCTCTAGTAGCCTGCTTGTTCTTCTTCTTCTGTGGATAATTCGTGGCGTAATGTCTGTGTTCGTGACAGTGAAAACACTTCACTTTGGACATGTCACACTCTTTACCATCTGCACCGGATTGAGAAGCATTCTTCTTGCCCTTCCCTTTCCTTGCTTTGGCAGCAAAAGCACAATCCTCTTCATCAGATGTCTTTGATGAAGATCTGTCCCTGGTACTTCGCCTTATCTCCTCTTGCACAAGATCCGACCAAAGTTGCTCCCATCCTGGAAATTTTTCCCGACCATTGACAGAGTCCTGATAGGAATGCCAATTCTTCATAAGCCCAAGGAGAGCCAAGCTCACCAAGTCCTCATCATCTACAATCACCTCGACACTTCCCAGCTCATCCCTGCATTGGGTGAACTTCGTGAGGTACTTGGGCATACTGTCGCCTTTCTCCATCTTTATGTTTCTGAGTTTATCCTTGAGTGCCAACTTCCTCTGGTCGCTCTTGCTTTGGAATAAATATGTCAATGCTTTCCACATCAAGTATGGAGAAGCTTTACCATGCAGGCTGGATACTATGTGATCCTTCACGCCCTCCAACAGAATCTTTCGACACTTTGCTGTCTTCTTTTGCCAAGCCTCAACTTGAGCAGCATCAGTAGGCTTTAGGACTTCAACATCTATGAAATCCTTCAACCCGTTGTCATCTAAAACCACCTCCATCCTGTCCTTCCATGCAATATAATTCGAGCTGCCTTCAAGGGAATACTCCAATCGAAATCCGTTGAAAGACATCTCGACTTTCAACACCAAGAAAACACTGCTACAAATTCGAATTCCACCAGCTCAAAACTCAACCGCTTCTGATCTGAAATTTGTGAGAAAAAAGTATTTCTAGTACAAAGTTAGATTGTAGGGGAATTTACTAGATATTTCACCTTTCAAAGAAAGGATGGATTCAGAGGCTACCTGGCCCTCTTACAGACTTTGCCTAAAGAAATAAAATGTAATCACTGTAATAGATCCGATGATCAACTTCGCTCTGATACCATGTAGAAATTTGAATAATAGATGAGTTATTCATCGATATTATCCTTATTACACACTATTTGAGCTTCATGCATAATACATAACCTCTTCTACCATTGATCATCAATTTGCGGAATTAAAAACAATCGCATGCGCACATTGAAACATTAATCAATCACACATATCAACATAGAATGTAATGGGGAAAGCCTACAGCTGAAAACCCCCAAATATTTGTATATTATAATGATAGAGAACATGTAACAATACATAGCACAAAGCTCCTCACAAGCTCTCAGCACTATCTCACATGCTACACACAAAACAAGCTCAGATCATACATATCACATGCTCCAATCTGCTCCACCTTTCTGCCTGCCTCTACTGCGCAATCCAAGATGAAGAATGATTAGATCCAAGTTCGAATCCCACTGGCTTGTACTACGCAATCCTCATTGGCAATCTCAATCAATGTGTGTGAAAATCTCATGCACAGCTATAGTCACAACTGATAGTAGACTCACCCTTTCACCCACCTCTAACACTGGTCTCCACTGAATTGTCCATGCATTGCAGTTAACTGATGTATTCTTTAGTTGATTTATGAGTTAATAATTAGTGAATTAATTAATAATTAATTCACACTACTCATCACTAGTGTATTTATCAGTTAGACTAAATACAACTAGTTCAACTAAGTTAAACCGAACACAACTCCATCAACTGTCTCATCAGCTCCACCAAACTCTACCACATGAGTTCTAACTGAAGTCAACATGAAATAGCTCAACTAAACCCTAGGAATAGCATAATTCCTTCTGTCAGCTGCATGTGCCACATCTGTAGCTCGAACTGAAGTGCTGCAAGAGGATAAGATAATGTTTATAGTCCAAATATGATTAAGAGCTAATAATATTCGACTGATCTATTTTTAGACTGGCAGTCTAAAAATAGACTCCACCAAATATGTCTAAAAATAGAAGTCCATCTATTTTCTCCGACTTGACCAACCATCCACAAATAGCATCCCGCAACTCATAGACCATGATTCATATGTCTAAAAATAGACATAGTCTAAAAATAGACTTTGCGACAAAAAATCATCTGTGTGGCCCCCACCTAGTTTAGGTGATCACTTTCCAACTAGGATCAGGAAAGATGTTTCAGGATGCCTCCTTCACTGTCTCTTGTTGCAATCTTCAACAAGTTGTTGCAAGTAATCACCTTTCATGACTCCATAGCCCAATGGATGGCACTTTCTTGACCTATCCTCTTCGCTGAAACATCTTGTTGTTTTGTTCCTTCCTCCCATTACTTTCTCAGCCTATGATCTCATGACCAACCCAACAGATCACCAACCAAATCATTTAAAACCCCCTTTTTGTGCTTCATACCTAGCCTAACATCTCATTTTGACCTCCAAAGATACATCATCCTTTGCTCTATTTGGAGAGATCCCTCTCCGGGTCCAGGAGGGCTATATCCTAGGGCCCCAAAGTGGTTTGATGTTGTCTTATCTTTTGGTATTGCCAAATATGCCAAAAAATAGGAAACCCAACAAGTTCTTTGATGAAGATCCGTCCTTGGTACTTCGCCTTATCTCCTCTTGCACAAGATCCGACCAAAGTCACTCCCATCCTGGAAATTTCTCCCGACCATTGACAGAGTCCTGATAGGAATGCCAACTCTTCAGAAGCCCAAGGAGAGCCAAGCTCACCAAGTCCTCGTCATCAACAGTAACACCTACACTTCCCAGATCATCCCTGCATTGGATGAACTTCGTGAGGTACTTGGGCATACTGTCGCCTTTCTCCATTTTTATGTTCTTGATTTTATCCTTGAGTGCCAACTTTCTCTGGTCGCTCTTGCTTTGAAATAAATCTGTCAAAGCTTTCCACATCAAGAATGGAGAAGCCTTACCATGAAGGTTGGACACTATGTGATCCTTCAAACCTTCCAACAGAATTCTTCGACACTTTACTGTCTTCTTTTGCCATGCGTCAAGTACGACAGCATCACTAGAAGTAGGTTTTGGAATTTCTGCATCTATGAACTCCTTCAACCCATTTTCATACAGAGCCACCTCCATCCTGTCCTTCCATGCAATATAATTCGAGCTGCCCTCAATGGCATACTCCAATCGCAATCCATTGAAAGACATCTCAACTTCGACACCAAGAAAACACTGTTGCAAATTCAAATTCCACCAGCTCAAAACTCAACCACTTCAATGTTTTGCAATTGCTGCAATGATCAATATTGCTTTGATACCATGTAGAAATTTGAATAACTGATATATTATTCATCGATATTCTCCTGATAAAACACTATTTTAACTTCATGCACAATACATAATCGCTTCTACCATTGATCATTAATTGTGGAAATAAAAACAATCGCATGTGCACATTAAAACCATAAACAATCACACATATGAACACAAAATTTCATGGGAAAGCTTAAAGCTGAAAACCTCCAAATATCTGTATAATATATTCCATAGAGATCATGTAACAATCATTGTACAAAGCTCCTCACAAGCTCTCAGCACAATCTCCAATTTCTACACACTAATCAAGCTAGATCTAGCAAAACACATGCTCCAATCTCTGCCACCTGATAGCTTGCCTCTATTGCGTCATCAATGCTGTAGGATGGATCATTAAATAACTTGAACCACTTGGCTTGTACTGTGCAATCCTCATTGGCTTCTCCAATCACTGGTTGTTGCAAATATGCAACAGTATAGTCACAACTGATATTTAACCTGCTCTTTCACCTATCTCTACACTGGTCTCCACTGAAAATGTCCATGCACTGAAGTTAACTGATGTATTCTTTAGTTGATTAATGAGTTTATAATTAGTGAATTAATTAATAATTAATTAACACCAGTCTCACTAATTGTATCAATCAGTTAAACTAGATACAAATAGCTCAACTATGTTTAGATTAGTTAAACTGAACACAACTCTATTAACTCATCAATCAACTCCACCAAACTCTCTCACATGAGTTCTAACTGAAGTATCCATGCAATAGCTCCACTTAACCCTCAGGAATAGCGTAATTCCTTCTGTCAGCTCCTGTGCCACATCTGTGCACTTAACTAAAGTGCTCCAAGAGAATAAGATAATGTTTATAGTCCAAATATTATTAAGAGCTAATATAATGCTCGACATATCTATTTTTAGACCGCAATCTAAAAATAGATTCTACCCATTGTACTAAAAATAGAATTCCATCTATTTTTTCCGACTTGACCAAACATCCACAAATAGCATCCTGCAACTCATAGAACATGATCCATATGTCTAAAAATAGGCATAGTCTAAAAATAGACTTTGCGCCAAAAATAGCCTGCGGGCCCACTTAGTGAAGGCGACTTATTTCCACTAAGCTCTTCATCTTGTTGCAATCTCAACACTCCCTCTCAACAAGATAAGGATTATCTTCCACCCCTATCCTGCCTCTGTGGTATTCGAATTTTCTCGTAGTGAGCACTTTCATCAAGGTATCATTATCCTGATCCTCTGTGGGAATGTATGAAAGTAACATGATCTTCCGTTGCACACAATATCTAATATGATGATACCGGATGTCAATGTGTTTAGATCTATCATGAAATACTGGATTAACTGAGAGTTTAATGCAACTCTGATTATCACAATATATCACAGTAGGATCTAAGTGTGAACTCGAACAACCCAAATCCTCAGATCTTCCTCATCCATATAGCCTCACATGCGCAAAAATCTGTTTCGCCATATACTTGGCCTTCGTTGAACCGAGTGCCACTGACTGCTTCCTGCTGTACCAAGAAACTATTGTCAACCCGATACTGAAAATCCCTCCAGATGTGCTCTTTCTGTCCGTTGGGCTCCCTGCCCAATCTGCATCCGTGAAGCCACATAGCTTCACCTCATCCGACTGTCTGTACCACAATCCATATCCCGATGTGCCTCTGAGATATCTCAATACATGCTTCCCCGCCTTCCAAAAGAGTTTGGTAGGCTTAACCATAGCTTGCGAAAGCTGGTTAACAGCATAGCATATATCGGGTCGTGTATTGACCAGATACATAAGCGACCCCACCAACTGTCGATAGAAAGTGGCATCCACTACCTCTGCTGAAGTAGCATCCTCCTTCCTCCAACCACCAGGAAGAGGAGTATCAACAGGCTTGCAGCCATGCATGTTTAACTTCTCCAGTATCTCCCGGGCATACTTACCCTGAGAAACAAATAGTCCATCACTGCACTGCCAAATTTCCAATCCCAGGAAATAATGAAGGAGGCCCAAGTCCTTCATCTCAAACTCTTTTGCAAGATCCTCCTTGCATGAGAGTATCAACAGCTCATCACCTATCAAAATAAAATCATCTACATAAAGTACAATGATCAGCAACTTACCCTCCACCACAATCTGGTATAGGTTAGGATCCGCCTCACTCTTGGAGAATCCAAGTCCGGTGAAATAACTATCTATCCGTGTGTACCAAGCATGAGGTGCTTGTTTCAACCCATACAACGCTCTCTTGAGCCTGCACACATGTGACTCGCTGCTGAAGATCTCGAAACCTTTGGGCTGCTCTATGTACACCTCCTCCTCAATCACCCCATTGAGGAACGCAGTCTTCACATCCATATGATGAATGTGCCACCCCATCTATGCTGAGAGAGAAAGAATCGTCCGTATGGAAGAATACCTTGTGACAGGTGCAAAGGTTTCCTCATAATCGATCCCCTCAATTTGTGAGAAGCCTCAGACAACAAATCTTGCCTTGTACTTCTCCACACTCCCGTCGGCTGCTTGCTTCAATTTGTAGATCCATCTTGAACCCACCACTAATTTCCCTTCCGGCCTTGGGACAATCTCCCATGCACTGTTTCTGACAATCGAATCATACTCTTCCACCATGGCATCTACCCATGCGGGATCCTCCACAGCTTCCTCGAAAGAGGATGGCTTTGTCACGATACACTTGCTCATAAGAGCCATGTATCCAGTATACCGGTCAGGTGACTGTCTCTGTCTGCGCTGTGATGTAGGTGCTCCTACAACCTTCTCTGCATCTTGAGCCAGTCGCTCAGCTTCTGTAGTGCGCTTCCGCCCTCTAATGGTTGGCGCTGCATGAGTGGTCTCTTCCACTCCATGAACCTCCTCTTGTGGCTGATCCACATCCCGAGGCTCATCCTTAGGAACTAATAGCTCCTCATCTGCATGCAAGTGTGGCTCCCTCTCAAGCGAACACTTCATGGCTTTCTCCTCATGAAATTTTATATCCCGTCGCACAACAGTCTTGCGACTGTCTGGAAAATACACACGATAGTTGTGGGGCGTATCAGTGTACCCCACAAATATCCCAACCTCTGCGGTCGGCTCCAGCTTCTTCTTGGCATCCTTCGTCACATGAATGTAAACAGGTGAACCAAAAATCCTCAAATGGGAAATATCAGGCTTCTTACCAGAAAACGCCTCCTCGGGTGTACTCATGCCAAGTATCCCGTGAGGACAACGGTTCTGCACATATACTGCAGTATTGCATGCCTTAGCCCACAAGTGTATGGGAAGGCTCTGATCATGCAACATCGCCCGTGCAGCACCCACGATCGCATTCGTTATTCCACTCAAAAAACCCCATTCTCGTTGTGGGTTATGGGCTGATATGAGCCCTCTTCGAATTCCTCTCGCGCTCGAAAAAGTCCTTGAATTCACTCGTAGATGAATCACCACCATTTTCGCTCCTAAGAGCCTTCACTTGCTTCCTTGATTCTTTCTCAACCAGTTCTTTGAACTCACAAAAATTTGAGTATGTCTCGCTCTTCTTCTGCATGAAGAAGATCCAGCACTTACGAGAAAAATCATCAACAAATATCACATAGTACCTATGCTTTGCTATCGAAGCTACTGAGAAAGGTCCACACACGTTTGTGTGAATTCTCTCAAGGATCATCGTGGCATGACTATCCTTCTCGTGAAAGGTGGCCTTCACAAATTTTCCCAAGGTACATCCCTTGCACTGATCTGACTGTGCAAGAGTACCCTTAGGAAGCCCAGTAGAAATCTGCTGCAGTATCTTCAAAGCTCCATGGTGAAGGTGGCCCAATCTCCAATGCCACAGCTCGCCATCATCCCGGCTCACCACTCCTTCTGTCTTGCATGCCATTGATTCACAGCCATCTACCTACAATTGATAAAGGTTCTTAACTTGAACCCCTATCCTCCGGGTCTCACTAGTCGCCTTACTGCGTAGGAAAGCTTTTCCCTTGCTAAAGACAACATCATATCCCTTGTCTTCTAACATCGCCACAGAGATAAGATTCTTCTTCAATCCTGGAACATGCATCACTTCCTTCAATATGAAGGGTTTACCAGAATCCCTCTCAAAGGAAATGGTACCGATACCAGTCACACTGTATCTACCATCATTGCCCATCTTGATGTGCACTCCAGGATCTTTCTCATCCAAATCAATAAACAAATCTCAATCTCCTGTCATGTGAAAATACGCACCACTGTCAAGAAACCACACTGAACCCATCACACTTGAGACCAAGCATGCGATCAGTGAAAAATCCAGCTCAAACTGTGAGGCTAAGGCCTCTCCAGCTGTAGATCTAGCAGCCTGCTTATTTTTCTTCTTCTACAGACAATTTGTGGCATAATGTTTGTGTTGGTGATAGTGAAAGCACTTCACCTTGGACATGTCATGCTTCTTGCCTTTCACACCAGAATGAGAAGATTTCTTGCTCTTCCCCTTCTTTACTTTGGTAGCCAAAGCACAATTCTCTTCATCCGAGTTCTTTGATGAAGATTCGTCCCTGGTACTTCGCCTTATCTCCTCTTGCACAAGATCCGACCAAAGTTGCTCCCATCCTGGAAATTTCTCCCGACCATTGACAGAGTCCTGATAGGAGTGCCAACTCTTCGAAAGCCCAAGGAGAGCCAAGCTCACCAATTCCTCGTTAACAACAAGAATCCCTACATTTCCCAAATTTCATCCCTGCATTTGATGAACTTCGTGAGGTACTTGGGCATACTGTCGCCTTTCTCCATCTTTATGTTTCTGAGTCTATCCTTGAGTGCCAACTTCCTCTGGTCGCTCTTGCTTTGGAATAAATCTGTCAAGGATTTCCACATCAAGAATGGAGAAGCCTTACCATGAAGGATGGACACTATGTGATCCTTCACACCCTCCAACAGAATCCTTCGACACTTTGCTGTCTTCTTTTTCCATGCATCAAGTATGACAACATCACTAGAACTAGGCTTTGGAATTTCTGCATCTATGAACTCCTTCAATCCATTGTCATCTAGCACCGCCTCCATCCTGTCCTTCCATGCAATATAATCCGAGCTGCCCTCAAGGGCATACTCCAATCGCAATCCGTTGAAAGACATCTCAACTTTGACACCAAGAAAAACACTGCTGCAAATTCGAATTCCACCAGCACAAAACTCAACCGCTTCAATGTTTTGCAATTGCTCCAATGATCAATATCGCTTGATAAAATGTAGAACTTTGAATAACCTGAGCATATTATTCACCGAGATTCTCCGATCACACACTATTTTAACTTCATGCACAATACACCCTTCTACCATTGATCATTAATTGCGGAAATAAAAACAATTGCATGCGCACATTAAAACCATAAACATTCACACATATGAACACATTATTTTATGGGAAAGCTTAAAGATGAAAAACCCCAACTATCTGTATATTATATGTCATAGAGATCATATAAAAATCATTATACAAAGCTCCTCACAAGCTCTCAGTACAATCTCCAATTTCTACACACTAATCAGGTCCGATCTAGCAAAACACATGCTCCAATCTCTGCCACCTGATAGCCAGCCTCTATTGCGTAATCAATGTTGTAGGATGGATCATTAAATAACATAAACCACCTAGCTTGTACTGCGCAATCCTCATGGGCTCCTCCAATCACTGGTTGTTGCAAATATGCAACAGTATAGTCAGAACTGATAGTTAACCTGCTCTTTCACCTATCTCTACATTGGTCTGCACTGAAACTGTCCATGCACTGAGGTTAATTAATGTATTCTTCAGTCGATTAATGAGTTTATAATTATTGAATTAATTAATAATTATTTCACATCACTCTTCACTAGTGTATTAATCAGTTAGACTAAATAAAACTAGTTCAACTATGTTTAGATTAGTTAAACTGAACACAACTCCACCAACTACCTCAATAACTCCACCAAACTCTGTCACATGAGTTCTAACTGAAGTCTCCATTCAATAGCTCCAATTAACCCTTAGGAATAGCATAATTCCTTCTATCAGCTCCTGTGCCACATCTGTGCACTTAACTGAAGTGCTCCAAGAGAATAAGATAATGTTTATAGTCCAAATATTATTAAGAGCTAATAATATTCGACATATCTATTTTTAGACTAGCATTCTAAAAATAGATTCTACCCAATATGTCTAAAAATAGAAGTCCATATATTTTTTCCAACTTGACCAACCATCCACAAATAGCATCCTGCAACTCGTAGAAATGATCCATATGTATAAAAATAGACATAGTCTAAAAATATACTTTGCGCCAAAAATAGCCTGCGGGCCCACTTAGTGAAGGCGACTTCTTTCCACTAAGCTCATCATCTTGTTGCAATCTCAAAAATCCCTCTCAACAAGATAAGGATTATCTTCCACTCCTATCTTGCCTCTGTGGTATTCAAATTTTCTCCTGGTGAGCGCCTTCATCAAGATATCAGCATCTTGATCCTCCGTGGGAATGTATGAAAGTAACATGATCTTCCACTGCACACAATATCTGATAAAATGATACCGGATGTCAATGTGTTTAGATCTATCATGAAATACTGGATTAACTGAGAGTTTAACACAACTTTGATTATCACAATAAATCACAGTAGGATCTAAGTGTGATCCGAACAACCCGACCAGGATCTTCCTCATCCATATAGCCTCGAATGCAGCCAAACTTGCTGCCATATACTCGGCCTCCACTGAACTGAGTGCCACGGATCTCTGCTTCCTGCTGTACCAAGAAACTGTTGTCGACCTGATACTAAAAATCCCTCCATATGTGCTCTTTCTATCCGTTGGGTTCCCTACCCAATCTGCATCTGTGAAGCCACACAGCTTCACCTCATTCGACTGTCTGTACCATAATCCATATCCCGATGTGCCTCTGAGATATCTCAATACTTGCTTGCCTGCCTTCCAAAATAGCTTGGTAGGCTTAACCATAGCTTGTGAAAGCTGGTTAACGGCATAGCATATGTCAGGTCGTGTATTGACCAGATACATAGGCGACCCCACCAACTGTCTATAAATAGTGGCATCCACTACCTCCGCCGAAGTAACATCCTCCTTCCTCCATCCACCAGGAAGAAGAGTATCAACAGGCTTGTAGCCATGCATGTTGAACTTCTCCAGTATCTCCCAGGCATACTTTCCTTGAGAAACAAATAGTCCATCACTGCGCTGCCAAATTTCCAATCCCCGGAAATAATGAAGGAGGCCCAAGTCCTTCATCTCAAACTCCTTTGCAAGATCAGCCTTGCATGAGTGTATCAACAATTCATCACTTGTCAAAATCAAATCATCTACATAAATTAAAATGAACAGCAAATTACCCTCCACCACAATTTGGTATAGGTTCGGATCTGCCTCACTCTTGGAGAATCCAAGTCTGGCGAAATAATTGTCTATCCGTGTGTACCAAGCACGAGGTGCTTGTTTCAACCCATATAACGCTCTTTTGAGCCTGCACACATGTGACTCGCTGCTGAAGATCTCGAAACCTTCAGGATGCTCTTTGTGCACCTCCTCCTCAACCACTCCATTGAGGAACGCAGTCTTCACATCCATCTGATGAATGTCCCACCCCATTTGCGCTGAGAGAGCAAGAATCGTCCGTATGGAAGAATACCTTGCGACAAGTGCAAAGGTCTCCTCATAATCGATCCCCTCAATCTGTGAAAAGCATCGGGCAACAAATCTTGCCTTGTACTTCTCCACTCTCCTGTTAGCTTCTTGATTCACTTTGTAGATTGATCTCGAACCCACCACTAATTTCCCTTCCGGCCTTGGGACAATCTCCCATGCACTGTTTCTGATAATCGAATCATACTCTTCCACCATGGCATCTACCCATGCGGGATCCTCCACAGCTTCCTCGAAAGAGGATGGCTCTGTCACGATACACTTGCTCATAAGAGCCATGTATCTAGTATACTGGTTAGGTGACTGTCTCTCTCTGCGCTATGATGTAGGTGCTCCTACAACCTTCTCTACATCTTGAGCCAGTCGCTCAACTTCTGTAGTGCGCTTCTGCCCTCTGATGGTTGGCACTGCATGAGTGGTCTCTTCCACTCCATGAACCTCATCTTGTAGCTGATCCACATCCTGAGACTCATCCTTAGGAGCTAATAGCTCCTCATATGCATGCAAGTGTGGCTCCCTCTCAAGCAAACACTTCATGGCTTTCTCCTCACGAAATTTGATATCCCGTCACACAACAATCTTGCGACTGTCTGGAAAACACACATGATAGTTGTGGGGTGTATCAGTCTACCCCACAAATATCCCAACCTCTGTGGTCAGCTCGAGCTTCTTCCTGGCATCCTTTGTCACATGAATGTAAACAGGTGAACCAAAAATCCTCAAATGGGAAATATCAGGCTTCTTACCAGAAAATGCCTCCTCGGGTGTACTCATCCCAAGTATCCTGTGAGGACAATGGTTCTGCACATATACTACAGTATTGCATGCCTCAGCCTACAAGTGTATGGGAAGGCCCTAATCAGGCAACATCACCCGTGCAGCACCCATGATCGTTCTTTTCTTCCGCTCAATAACCCCATTATGTTGTGGGTTATGAGGTGCTATGAGCTCTCTTCGAATTCCTTCTGCACTGCAAAAGTCCTTGAATTCGCCAGAGATGAATTCACCACCATTGTCGCTCATAAGAGCCTTCACATGCTTCCCCGATTATTTCTCAAAAAGTTCCTTGAACTCACAGAACTTTGAGTATGTCTCTCTCTTCTTGTGCATGAAGAAGATCCAACACTTACGAGAAAAATCATCAACAAATATCACATAAAACCTGTGCTTTGCTGTAAAAGCTACTGAGAAAGGTCCACACACGTCTGTGTGAATTCTCTCAAGGATCGTCATGGCGTGACTATCCTTCTTGTGAAAGGTGGCCTTCACAAATTTTCCCAAGGTAAATCCCTTGCACTGATCTGACTGCGCAAGAGTACCCTTAGGAAGCCCAGTAGAAATCTGTTGCAGTATCTTCAAAGCTCCATTGTGAAGGTGGCCCAATCTCCGGTGCCACAGCTCACCATCATCCCGGCTCACCACTCCTTCTACCTTGCCTACCATCGCTGCGTAGCCATCTACTCGTAATTGATAAAGGTTCTTCAATTGAACCCCTATCCTCCGAGTCTCACCAGTTTCCTTACTGCGCGGGAAAGCCTTTCCCTCGCTAAAGACAACATCATATCCCTTGTCTTCTAACATCACCACAGAGATCAGATTCTTCTTCAATCCTAGAACATGCATCACTTCCTTCAATACGAAGGGTTTACTAGACTCCCTCTCAAAGGAAATTGTACCGATACTGGTCGCATTGTATCTACCATCATCGCCCATCTCGATGTGCACTCCAAGATCTTTGTCATCCAAATCAGTAACAAATCTCGATCTCCTGTCATGTGAAAAGACACACCACTGTCAAGAAACCACACTGAACCCATCACACTTGAGACCAAGCATGCGATCAGTGAAAAATCCAGCTCAAACTGCGAGGCTAAGGCCTCTCCAGCTGTAGATCCAACAACCTACTTATTTTTCTTCTTTTGTGGACAATTAGTGGCGTAATGTCCGTGTTGGTGACAGTGAAAGCACTTCACCTTGTACATGTCCTGCTTCTTGCCTTTCGCACCGGATTGAGAAGAATTATTCTTTCTCTTCCCCTTCTTTGCTTTGGCAACCAAAGCACAATTTTCTTCATCTGATTTCTTTGATGATGATTTGTCCCTGGTACTTCGCCTTATCTCCTCTTGCACAAGATCCGACCAAAGTCGCTACCATCCTGGCAATTTCTCCCGACCATTGATAGAATCCTGATAGGATTTCCAACTCTTTGAAACCCAAAAAAGACACAAGCTCAAAAAGTCCTCGTTATCAAAAGTAACCCCTACACTTCCCATCTCATCCCTGCATCAGATGAACTTCGTGAGGTACTTGGGCATACTGTCGCCTTTCTCCATTTTTATGTTCCTGATTTTATCCTTGAGCGCCAACTTCCTCTGGTCGCTCTTGCTTTGAAATAAATCTGTCAAAGCTTTCCACATCAAGAATGGAGAAGCCTTACCATGAAGGCTGAACACTATGTGATCCTTCACACCTTCCAACAGAATCCTTCGACACTTTGTTGTCTTCTTTTTCCATGCATCAAGTAAGGTAGCATCACTAGAAGTAGGTTTTGGAATTTCTGCATCTATGAAATCCTTCAAACTATTTTCATCCAGCACCACCTCCATCCTGTCCTTCCATGAAATATAATTCGATCTGCCCTCAAGGGTATACTCAAATCGCTATCCGTTGAAAGACATCTCAACTTCGACACCAAGAAAACACTGCTGCAAATTCGAATTCCACCAGCTCAAAACTCAACCGCTTTAATGTTTTGCAATTGCTCCAATGATCAATATCGCTTTGATACCATGTAAAAATTTGAATAACTGATATATTATTCATTTAGATTCTCTTGATCACACACTATTTTAACTTCATGCACAATACAGAATCTCTTCTACCATTGATCATTAATTGCGGAAATAAAAACAATCGCATGCGCACATTAAAATCATAAACAATCACACATATGAACATAGTATTTAATGGGAAAGCTTAAAGCTGAAAAACCCAAAATATATGTATATTATATGCCATAGAGATCATGTAACAGTCATTGTACAAAGCTCCTCACAAGCTCTTAGCACAATCTCCAATTGCTACACACTAATCAAGCTAGATCTAGCAAAACACATGCTCCAATCTCTGCCACCTAATAGCCTGCCTCTATTGCGTAATAAATGATATAGGATGGCTCATTAAATAACTTGAACCACCTGGCTTGTACTGCGCAATCCTCATTGGCTTATCCAATCACTGGTTGTTGCAAATATGCAACAGTATAGTCACAATTGATAGTTAACCTGCTCTTTCACCTATCTCTGCACTAGTCTCCACTGAAACTGTCCATGTACTGAAGTTAAATAATGTATTCTTTAGTTGATTAATGAGTTTATAATTAGTGAGTAAATTAATAAATAATCCACACCACTCTCACTAATTGTATCAATTAGTTAAACTAGATACAAATAGCTCAACTATGTTTAGATTAGTTAAGCTGAACACAACTCCATTAACTCCTCAATCAACTCCACCAAACTCTCTCACATGAGTTCTAACTGAAGTATCCATGCAATAGCTCCACTTAACCCTCAGGAATAGCATAATTCCTTTTGTCAGCTCCTGTGCCACATCTGTGCACTTAACTAAAGTGCTCCAAGAGAATAAGATACTGTTTATAGTCCAAATATTATTAAGAGCTAGTAATATTCGACATATCTATTTTTAGACTGGAAATATAAAAATAGGTTCCCCCCAATATGTCTAAAAATAGAATTCCATCTATTTTTTCTGACTTTACCAACCATCCACAAATATCATCCTGCAACTCATAGAACATGATCCATATGTCTAAAAATAGACATAGTCTAAAAATAGACTTTGTGCCAAAAATAGCCTGCAGGCCCACATACTGAAGGCGACTTCTTTCCACTAAGCTCATCATCTTGTTGTAATCTCAACACTCCCTCTCAACATGATAAGGATTATCTGCCACCCCTGTCCTACCTTTATGGTATTCGAATTTGCTCCTGGTGAGCGTCTTCGTCAAGATATCAACATCCTGATCCTCCGTGGGAATGTATGAAAGTAACATGATCTTCCGCTGCACACAATATATGATATGATGATACCGGATGTCAATGTGTTTAGATCTATCATGAAATATTGGATTAACTGAGAGTTTAATGCAACTCTAATTATCACAATATATCACAGTAGGATCTAAGTGTGAACCGAACAACCCAACCAGGATCTTCCTCATTCATATAGCCTCGCATGCAGCCAAACTTGCTGCCATATACTCGACCTCCACTGAATTGAGTGCCACGGATCTCGGCTTCCTACTGTACCAAGAAACTGTTGTCGACCCGATACTAAAAATCCCTCCATATGTGCTCTTTCTGACCATTGGTCTCTCTACCCAATCTGCATCTGTGAAGCCACACAGCTTCACCTCATCCAACTATCTGTACCATAATCCATATCCCGATGTGCCTCTGAGATATCTCAATACATGCTTGCATGCCTTCCAAAAGAGCTTGGTTGGCTTAATCATAGCTTGTGAAAGCTGGTTAACAACATAGCATATGTCGGGTCATGTATTGACCAGATACATAAGCGACCCCACCAACTGTCAATAAACAATGGTATCCACTACCTCCGCCGAAGTAGCATCCTCCTTCCTCCAACCACCAGGAAGAGGAGTATCAACAGGCTTGCAGCCATGCATGTTGAACTTCTCCAGTATCTCTCCGGCATACTTTCTTTGAGAAACAAACAGTCCATCACTGCACTGCCAAATATCCAATCCCAGGAAATAATGAAGGAGGCCCAAGTCCTTCAACTCAAACTCCTTTGCAAGATTAGCGTTGCATGAGTGTATCAATAGTTAAACACCTGTCAAAATCAAATCATCTACATAAAGTACAATGATCAGCAACTTACCCTCCACCACAATCTGGTATAGGTTCGGATCTGCCTCACTCTTCGAGAATCCAAGTCCGGTGAAATAACTGTCTATCCGTGTGTACAAGGCACAAGGTGCTTGTTTCAACCCATATAATGCTCTTTTGAGCCTACACACATGCGACTCGTTGTTGAACATCTCAAAACCTTCAGGATTCTCTATGTACACCTCCTCCTCAATCACCCCATTGAGGAACGCAGTCTTCACATCCATCTGATGAATGTGCCACCCCATTTGCGCTGAGAGAACAAGAATCGTCCGTATGGAAGAATACCTTGTGACAGGTGCAAAGGTCTCCTCATAATCGATCCCCAAAATTTGTGAAAAGCCTCAGGAAAAAAATCTTGCCTTGTACTTCTCCACACTCCCGTCAGCTGCCTGCTTCACTTTGTAGATCCATCTCGAACCCACCACTAATTTCCCTTTCGGCCTTGGGACAATCTCCCATGCACTGTTTCTGATAATCGAATCATACTCTTCCACCATGGCATCTACCCATGCGGGATCCTCCACAGCTTCCTTGAAAGAGGATGGCTCTGTCATGATACACTTGCTCATAAGAGCCATGTATCCAGTATACCTAGGTGATCGGCTCGTTCGCACTATGATGTAGTGCTCCTACAACCTTCTCTCGCATCTTGAGCCGCCGCTTCAACTTCTGTAGTGCGCTTCTGCCCTCTGATGGTTGGCACTGCATGAGTGGTCTCTTCCACTCCATGAACCTCATCTTGTGGCTGATCCACATCCTGAGACTCATCCTTAGGAACTAATAGCTCTTCATCTGCATGCAATTGTGGCTCCCTCTCAAGCGAACACTTCATGGCTTTCTCCTCATGAAATTTTATATCTCGTCGCACAACAGTCTTGCGACTGTCTGGAAAATACACACGATATTTGTGGGGTGTATCAGTGTACCCCACAAATATCCCAACCTCTACGGTCGGCTCCAGCTTCTTCCTGGAATCCTTCGTCACATGAATGTAAACAGGTGAACCAAAAATCCTCAAATGGGAAATATCAGGCTTCTTACCAGAAAATGCCTCCTCGGGTGTACTCATGCCAAGTATCCTATGAGGACAAGAGTTCTGCACATATACTACAGTATTGCATGCCTCAGCCTACAAGTGTATGGGAAGGCCTGATCATGCAACATCACCCGTGTAGCACCCACGATCGTTATGTTCTTCCGCTCAACAACCCCATTCTGTTGTGGGTTATGAGGTGCTATGAGCTCTCTTCGAATTCCTTCTGTGCTGCAAAAGTCCTTGAATTCGCCAGAGATGAATTCACGACCAATGTCGCTCCTAAGAGCCTTCACCTGCTTCCCTGATTCTTTCTCAACCAGTGCCTTGAACTCACAGAACTTTGAGTATGTCTCGCTCTTCTTCTGCTTGAAGAAGATCTAGCACTTACGAGAAAAATCATCAACAAATATCACATAATACCTATGCTTTGCTGTCGAAGCTACTGAGAAAGGTTCACACACGTCTGTGTGAATTCTCTCAAGGATTATCATGGCAGGACTATACTTCTCATCAAAGGTGGCCTTCAAAAAATTTCCCAAGGTACATCCCTTGCACTGATCTGACTGCGCAAGAGTACCGTTAGGAAGCCCAATAGAAATTTGTTGTAGTATCTTCAAAGCTCCATGGTGAAGGTGGCCCAATTTCCGGTGCCACAACTCGCCATCATCCCAGCTCACCACTCCTTCTGCCTTGCCTTCCATTACTGCGCATCCATCTACCTGCAATTGATAAAGGTTCTTAACTCAAACCCCTATCCTCTGGGTCTCACTAGTTTCCTTACTGCGCAGGAAAGCCTTTCCCTCGCTAAAGACAACATCATATCCCTTGTGTTCTAACATCGCCACAAATATCAGATTCTTCTTAAATCCTGGAACATGCATCACTTCCTTCAATACGAAGGGTTTACCAGACTCCCTCTCAAAGGAAATGGTACCGATACCGGTCGCACTGTATCTACCATCATCACCCATCTCGATGTGCACTCCAAGATCTTTATCATCCAGATCAGTAAACAAATCTCAATCTCCTGTCATGTGAAAAGACACACCAATGTCAAGAAACCACACTGAACCCATCACACTTGAGACCAAGCATGCGATCAGTGAAAATTCCAGCTCAAAATATGAGGCTAAGGCCTCTCCAGCTGCAGATCCAACAACCTGCTTATTTTTCTTCTTCTGTTGACAATTAGTGGCGTAATGTCCGTGTTGGTGACAATGAAAGCACTTCACCTTGGACATGTCCTGCTTCTTGCCTTTCAAATTGAATTGAGAAGCATTCTTCTTGCTCTTCCCCTTCTTTTCTTTGGTAGCCAAAGCACAATTTTCTTCATCTGAGTTATTTGATGAAGATCCGTCCCTGGTACTTCGCCTTATCTCCTCTTGCACAAGATCTGACCAAAGTCACTCCCATCGTGGCAATTTCTCCCGACCATTGACAGAGTCCTGATAGGAATGCCAACTCTTCGGAAGCCTAAGGAGAGCCAAGCTCACCAAGTCCTTGTCATCAACAGTAACCCCTACATTTCCCAGCTCATCCCTGCATTGGATGAACTTCGTGAGGTACTTGGGCATACTGTCGCCTTTCTCCATTTTTATGTTCCTGATTTTATCCTTGAGTGCCAACTTCCTCTGGTCGCTCTTGCTTTGAAATAATTTTGTCAAATATTTCCACATCAAGAATGGAGAAGCCTTACCATGAAGGCTAGACACTATGTGATCCTTCACACCTTCCAACAGAATCCTTCGACACTTTGTTGTCTTCTTTTTCCATGCATCAAGTACGACAGCATCACTAGAAGTAGGTTTTGGAATTTCTGCATCTATGAACTCCTTCAACCCAATTTCATACAACACCACCTCCATCTTTTCCTTCCATGAAATATAATTCGAGCTACCCTCAAGGGCATACTCCAATCACAATCCATTGAAAGACATCTTAACTTCGATACCAAGAAAACATTACTGCAAATTCGAATTCCACCAGCTCAAAACTCAACCACTTCAATGTTTTGCAATTGCTCCAATGATCAATATCTCTTTGATACCATGTATAAATTTGAATAACTGATATATTATTCACCGATATTCTCCTGATCAAACACTATTTTAACTTCATGAACATTACAGAATCTCTTCTACCATTTATCATTAATTGAGGAAATAAAAACCATCGCATGCGCACATTAAAACAAAAAACAATCACACATATGAACAAAATATTTCATGGGAAAGCTAAAAGCTGAAAACCCCCAACTATTTGTATATTATATGTCATAGAGATCATGTAACAATCATTGTACAAAGCTCCTCACAAGATCTCAGCACAATTTCCAATTTCTACACACTAATCAAGCTAGATCTAGCAAAACACATGCTCCAATCTCTGCCACCTGATAGCCTGCCTCTACTGTCTAATCAATGTTGTAGGATGGCTCATTAAATAACTTGAACCACCTGGATTGTACTGCGCAATCCTCATTGGCTTCTCCAATCACTGGTTGTTGCAAATATGCAACAGTATAGTCACAACTGATAGTTAACCTGCTCTTTCACCTATCTCTGCACTGGTCTCCACTGAAACTATCCATGCACTGAAGTTAATTGATGTATTCTTTAGTTGATTAATGAGTTTATAATTAGTGAATTAATTAATAATTAATTCACACCACTCTTCACTAGTGTATTAATCAGTTAGACTAAATACAACTAGTTCAACTATGTTTAGATTAGTTAAACTGAACACAACTCCATTAACTCCTCAAATCAACTCCACCAAACTATGTCACATGAGTTCTAACCGAAGTATCCATGAAATAGCTCCACTTAACCCTTAGGAATAGCATAATTCCTTTTGTCAGCTCCTGTGCCACATCTGTGCACTTAACTGAAGTGCTCCAAGAGAATAAGATAATGTTTATAGTCCAAATATTATTAAGAGCTAATAATATTCGACATATCTATTTTTAGACTGGAAATCTAAAAATAGATTCCGCCCAATATGTCTAAAAATAGAATTCCATATATTTTTTCCGACTTGACCAACCATCCACAAATAGCATCCTGCAACTCATAGAACATGATCCATATGTCTAAAAATAGACATAGTCTAAAAATAGACTTTGCTCCAAAAATAGCCTGCGGGCCCACTTAGTGAAGGCGACTTCTTTCCACTAAGCTCATCATCTTGTTACAATCTCAACACTCCCTCTCAACAAGATAAGGATTATCTGCCACCCCTAACCTACCTCTGTGGTATTCGAATTTGCTCCTGGTGAGCGCCTTCGTCAAGATATCAGCATCCCGATCCTCCGTGGGAATGTATGAAAGTAACATGATCTTCCGCTGCACACAATCTCTAATATGAGGGTACCTGATGTCGATGTGTTTGGATCTATCATGAAATACTGGATTAGCTGAGAGTTTAATGCAACTCTGGTTATCACAATAAATCACAGTAGGCTCCAAGTGTGACCCGAACAACCCGACCAGGATCTTCCTCATCCATATAGCCTCGCATGCAACCAAGCTTGCTGCCATATACTCGGCCTCTGCTGAACTGAGTGCCACAGATCTCTGCTTCCTGCTGTACCAAGAAATTGTTGTCGACTCGATACTAAAAATCCCTCCAGATGTGCTCTTTCTGTCCGTTGGGCTCCCTGCCCAATCTGCATCCGTGAAGCCACATAACCTCACCTCATCTGATTGTCTGTACCATAATCCATATCTCGATGTGCCTCTGAGATATCTCAATACATGCTTGCCTGCCTTCCAGTAGAGCTTGGTAGGCTTAACCATAGCTTGTGAAAGTTGGTTAAACAACATAGCATATGTCGGGTCGTGTATTGACCAGATACATAAGCGACCCCACCAACTGTCGATATACAGTGGCATCCACTACCTCTGCCGATGTAGCATCCTCTTTCCTCCATCCACCAAGAAGAGGAGTATCAACAGGCTTGTAGCCATGCATGTTGAACTTATCTAGTATCTCCCAGGCATACTTGCCTTGAGAAACAAACATTCCATCACTGCGCTGCCAAATTTCCAATCCCAAGAAATAATGAAGGAGGCCCAAGTCCTTCATCTCAAAATCTTTTGCAAGATCATCCTTGCATGAGAGTATCAACAACTCATCACCTGTCAAAATAAAATCATCTACATAAAGTACAATGATCAGCAACTTACCCTCCACCACAATCTGGTATATGTTCAGATCTGCCTCACTCTTGGAGAATCTAAGTCTGGTGAAATAACTGTCTATCCATGTGTACCAAGCACGAGGTGTTTGTTTCAACCCATACAATGCTCTCTTGAGATTGCACACACGTGACTCGCTGCAGAAGATCTCGAAACCTTCGGGCTTCTCTATTTACACCTCCTCCTTAATCACTTCATTGAGGAACGCATTCTTCACATCCATCTGATGAATGTGCCACCCCATCTACGCTGAGAGAGAAAGAATCGTCCGTATGGAAGATTACCTTGCGACAGGTGCAAAGGTCTCCTCATAATCGATCCCCTCAATCTGTGAGAAGCCTCGGGCAACAAATCTTGCCTTGTACTTCTCCACACTCCCGTTAGCTGCCTGCTTCACTTTGTAGATCCATCTTGAACCCACCACTGATTTCCCTTTCAGCCTTGGGACAATATCCCATGCATTGTTTCTGACAATCGAATCATACTCTTCCACCATGGCATCTACCCATGCGAGATCCTCCACAGCTTCCTCGAAAGAGGATGGCTCAGTCACGATACACTTGCTCATCAGATCCATGTATCTAATAAATCGGTTAGGTGACTATCTCTGTCTATGCTATGATGTAGGTGCTCCTACAATTTCTCTGCATCTTGAGCCAGTCGCTCAGCTTCTGTAGTGCGCTTCTGCGCTCTAATGGTTAGCGTTGCTTGAGTGGTCTCTTCCACTCCATGAACCTCATCTTGTGGCTAATCCACATCCTAAGACTCATCCTTAGGAACTAATAGCTCCTCATCTGCATGCAAGTATGGCTCCCTCTCAAGCAAACACTTCATGGCTTTCTCTTCTTGAAATTTGATATCCCGTCGCACAACAGTCTTGCGACTGTCTGGAAAATACACACGATAGTTGTGGGGTGTATCAGTGTACCCCAAAAATATCCCAACCTCTACAGTCAGCTCCAGCTTCTTCCTGGCATCCTTCGTCACATGAATGTAAACAGGTGAACCAAAAATCCTCAAAATGGGAAATATCAAAGTTTACCGTAAAATGGCTCCTCGAGTGTACTCGCGTTGCGATCCCGTGAGGAGAACAGCCACATATACTGCAGTATTTCATGCCTCAGCCCACAAGTGTATGGGAAGGCCCTGATAATGCAACATCACCCGTGCAGCACCCACGATTGTTCTATTCTTCCATTCAACAACCCCATTCTATTGTTGGTTATGAGGTGCTATGAGCTCTCTTCGAATTCCTTCTGCGCTGTAAAAGTCCTTGAATTCGCCAGAGATGAATTCACCACCATTGTCGCTCCTAAGAGCGTTCACCTGCTTCCCCAATTCTTTCTCAACCAGTGCCTTGAACTCACAAAACTTTGAGTATGTCTCGCTCTTCTTCTGCATGAAGAAGATCCAACACTTACAAGAAAAATCATCAAAAAATATCACATAGTACCTGTGCTTTGCTGTCGAAGCTACCGAGAAAGGTCCACACACATCTGTGTGAATTCTCTCAAGGATCGTCGTGGCGCGACTATCCTTCTCGTGAAAGGTGGCTTTCACAAATTTTCCCAAGGTACATCCCTTGCACTGATCTGACTGCACAAGAGTACCCATAGGAAGCCCAGTAGAAATCTGTTGCAGTATCTTCAAAGCTCCATGGTGAAGGTGGCCCAATCTCCGGTGCCACAGCTCGCCATCATCCCAGCTCACCACTCCTTCTTCCTTGCCTACCATTGCTGCATAGCCATCTACCTGCAATTGATAAAGTTTCTTAACTCGAACCCCTATCCTCCGGGTCTCACCAGTTTCCTTACTGCGCAGGAAAGCCTTTCCCTCGCTAAAGAAAACATCATATCTGTTGTCTTCTAACATTGCCACAGAGATCAGATTCTTCTTCAATCCTAGAACATTCATCACTTCCTTCAATACGAAGGGTTTACCAGACTCCTTCTCAAAGGAAATGGTACCGATACCGGTCACACTGTATCTACCATCATCGCCCATCTCGATGTGCACTCCAAGATCTTTCTCATCCAGATCAGTAAACAAATCTCGATCTCCTGTCATGTGAAAAGACGCACCACTGTCAAGAAACCACACTGAACCCATCACACTTGAGACCAAGTATGCGATTAGCGAAAAATCCAGGTCAAACTACGAGGCTAAGGCCTCTCCAGCTTCAGATCCAGCAGCCTGCGTATTTTTCTTCTTCGGTGGACAATTAGTGGCGTAATGTCTGTGTTGGTGACAGTGAAAGCACTTCACCTTGGACATGTCCTGCTTCTTGCCTTTCGCACCGGATTGAGAAGCATTCTACTTGCTCTTCCCCTTCTTTTCTTTGGCACCCAAAGCGCAATTTTTTTCATCTGAGTTCTTGGATGAAGATACGTCCCTGGTACTTCGCCTTATCTTCTCTTGCACAAGATCCGACCAAAGTCGCTCCCATCCTGGCAATTTCTCCCAACCATTGACGGAGTCCTGATAGGAATGCCAAATCTTAGGAAGCCCAAGGAGAGCCAAGCTCACCAAGTCCTCGTCATAAACAGTAACCCCTACACTTCCCAACTCATCCCTGCATTGGGTGAACTTTGTGATGTACTTGGGCATACTGTCGCCTTTCTCCATTTTTATGTTCATGATTTTATCCTTGAGCACCAACTTCCTCTGGTTGCTCTTGCTTTGAAATAAATCTGTCAAATATTTCCACATCAAGAATGGAGAAGCCTTACCATGAAGGTTGGACACTATGTGATCCTTCACACCTTCCAACAGAATCCTTCGACACTTTGTTGTCTTCTTTTGCCATTCGTCAAGTACAACAGCATCACTAGAAGTAGGTTTTGGAATTTATGCATCTATGAACTCCTTCAACCCATTGTCATCCAACACCACCTGCATCCTATCCTTCCATGCAATATAATTCGAGCTGCCCTCAAGGGAATACTCCAATTGCAATCCGTTGAAAGACATCTCAACTTTGACACCAAGAAAACACTACTGCAAATTCGAATTCCACTAGCTCAAAACTCAACCGCTTCAATGTTTTGCAATTTTTCCATTCATCAATATCGCTTTGATACCATGTAGAAATTTGAATAACTAATATATTATTCACTGATATTCTCCTGATCACACACTATTTTAACTTCATGCACAATACAGAATCTCTTCTACCATTGATCATTAATTGTGGAAATAAAAACAATCGCATGCGCACATTAAAACCATAAAAAATCACACATATGAACACAGTATTTCATTGGAAAGCTTAAAGATGAAAACCCCCAAATATCTGTATCTTATATGTCATAGAGATCATGTAACAATCATTGTACAAAGCTCCTCACAAGCTCTCAGCACAATCTCCAATTGCTACACACTAATCAAGCTAGATCTAACAAAACACATGCTCCAATCTCTACCACTTGATAGCCTGCCTCTATTGCGTAATCAATGTTGTACGATGGATCATTAAATAACTTGAACCACCTGGCTTGTACTGCGCAATCCTCATTGGCTTCTCCAATCACTGGTTGTTGCAAATATGCAACAATATAGTCACAACTGATAGTTAACTTGCTCTTTCACCTATCTTTGCATTGGTCTCCACTGAAACTGTCCATGCACTGAAGTTAACTGATGTATTATTTAGTTGATTAATGAGTATATAATTAGTGAATTAATTAATAATTAATTCACACCACTCTCACTAATTGTATTAATCAGTTAAACTAGATACAAATAGCTCAACTATGTTTAGAATAGTTAAACTGAACACAACTCCATTAACTCCTCAATCAACTCCACCAAACTCTCTCACGTGAGTTCTAACTAAAGTATCCATGCAATAGCTCCACTTAACCCTCAAGAATAGCGTAATTCCTTCTGTCAACTCCTGTGCCAGATCTGTGCACTTAACTGAAGTGCTCCAAGAGAATAAGATAATGTTTATAGTCCAAATATTATTAAGAGCTAATAATATTCGACATATCTATTTTTATACTGGAAATCTAAAAATAGATTCCGCCCAGTATGTCTAAAAATATAATTCCATCTATTTTTTCCGACTTGATCAAACATCCATAAATAGCATCCTGCAACTCATAGACCATGATCCATATGTCTAAAAATGGACTTTGCGCCAAAAATAGCCTGCGGGCCCACTTAGTGAAGGCGACTTCATTTCACTAAGCTCCATCATCTTGTTGCATTTTCAACACTCCCTCTCAACAAGATATGGATTATCTGCAACCCCTATCCTGCCTCTGTGGAATTCGAATTTTCTCCTCGTGAGCGCCTTCGTCAAGATGTCAGCATCCTGATCCTCCGTGGGAATATATGAAAGTAACATGATTCTCCGCTGCACACAATCTCTGATATGATGGTACCTGATGTCGATGTGTTTAGATCTATCATGAAATACTGGATTAGCCGAGAGTTTAATGCAACTCTGGTTATCACAGTAAATCACTGTAGGCTCCAAATGCAACCCGAACAATCCAACGAGGATCTTCCTCATCCGCCGCAACCTCGCATGAGACGAACTTACTATAACATATACTCGACTCCCATTGTTGATCTTAGTAGATCTGTCTGCTTCTTTCTTTGTACCAAGAAGAGTACATTGTCGACCCGTACAAAAATCCCTCCCGAGATGTGCTCTTCTGTCTGTTGGGCTCTACACTTGTCTGCTTTTGTGGCTCTGACTTCACCTCATCCGGCCCAATACTGACCACCATAATCCATGTCCGTGTGCCTAGATATCTCCAATACATGATTTCACTTCCTTCCAAAAGAGCTTGGTAGGCTTAACCATAGCTTGTTAAAAGCTAGTTAACATCATAGCATATGTCTGGTCTTGTGGTGACCAAATACATAGCGACCCCACAATTATTACGATACTTCGGTGGCATCCACTACCTCTGCCAATGTAGCATCCTCTTTTCTCCAACCACCAGGAAGAGGAGTGTCGATAGGCTTGCAGCCTTGCATGTTGATATTCTCCAGTATCTCCGGGGCATACTTTCCTTGAGACACAAATAGTCCACCCTTCCACTGCCAAATTTCCAATCCTAGGAAATAATGAAGGAGGCCCAAGTCCTTCTCTCAAACTCCTTTGCAAGATCAACCTTGCATGAGTGTATCAACAGGTTCATCACTGTCCAAAATCAAATCATCTACATAAAGTACAATGATCAGCAACTTACCCTCCACCACAATCTAGTATAGGTTTGGATCTGCCTCACTCTTGGAGAATCCAAGTCCGGTGAAATAACTGTCTATCCGTGTGTACAAAGCACGAGGTGCTTGTTTCAACCCATACAACGCTCTTTTGAGCCTGCACACATGCGACTCGCTGCTGAAGATCTCAAAACCTTCAGGCTGCTCTATGTACACCTCCTCCTCAATCACCCCATTGAGGAACGTAGTCTTCACATCCATATGATGAATGTGCCACCCCATCTGCGCTGAGAGAGCAAGAATCGTCCGTATGGAAGAATACCTTGCGACAGGTGCAAAGGACTCCTCATAATCAATCCCCTCAATCTGTGAAAAGCCTCGGGCAACAAATCTTGCCTTGTACTTCTCCACACTCCCGTCAGCTGTCTGCTTGACTTTGTAGATCCATCTCGAACCCACCACTAATTTCCCTTCTGGCCTTGTGACAATCTCCCATGCACTGTTTCTGACAATCGAATCATACTCTTCCACCATGGCATTTACCCATGCGGGATCCTCCATAGCTTCCTCAAAAGAGGATGGCTCTGTCACGATACACTTGCTCATAAGAGCCATGTATCCAGTATACCGATCAGGTCACTGTCTCTATCTACGCTATGATGTAGGTGCTCCTACAACCTTCTCTGCATCTTGAGCCAGTCGCTCAGCTTCTGTAGTGCGCTTCTACCCTCTGATGGTTGGCGCTACATGAGTGGTCTCTTCCACTCCATGAACCTCATCTTGTGGCTAATCCACATCCTGAGACTCATCCTTAGAAACTAATAGCTCCTCATCTGCATGCAAGTGTGGCTCCCTCTCAAGCAAACACTTCATGGCTTTCTCCTCATGAAATTTGATATCCAGTCGCACAATAGTCTTGCGACTGTCTGGAAAATACACACGATAGTTGTGGGGTGTATCAGTGTACCCCACAAATATCCCAACCTCTGCAGTCGGCTCCAGCTTTTTCCTGGCATCCTTCGTCACATGAATGTAAACAGGTGAACCAAAAATCCTCAAATGGGAAATATCAGGCTTCTTACGAGAAAATGCCTCCTCACGTGTACTCATGCCAAGTATCCTGTGAGGACAACGATTCTGCACATATACTCCAGTATTGCATGCCTCAGCCCACAATTGTATGGGAAGGCCCTGATCATGCAACATTGCCCGTGCAACACCCATGATCGTTCTGTTCTTCCGCTCAACAACCCCATTCTGTTGTGGGTTATGAGGTGCTATGAGCTCTCTACGAATTCCTTCTGCACTGCAAAATTCCTTGAATTCGCCAGAGATGAATTCACCACCATTGTCGCTCCTAAGAGCCTTCGCCTTCTTCCTCGATTATTTCTCAACCAGTGCCTTGAACTCATAGAAATTTGAGTATGTCTCACTCTTCTTCTGCATGAAGAAGATCCAGCACTTACGAGAAAAATCATCAACAAATATCACATAATACCTGTTCTTTGCTATCGAAGCTACTGAGAAAGTTCCACACAGGTCTATATGAATTCTCTCAAGGATCGTTGTGGCGTGACTATCCTTCTCGTGAAAGGTTTCCTTCACAAATTTTCCCAAGGTACATCCCTTGCACTGATCTGATTGCGCAAGAGTACCCTTAGGAAGCCCAGTAGAAATTTGCTGCAGTATCTTCAAAGCTCCATGGTGAAGGTGGCCCAATCTCCGGTGCCACAGCTCACCATCATCCCGGCTCACCACCCCTTCTGCCTTGCTTGCCATTGCTGCGTAGCCATCTACCTACAATTGATAAAGGTTCTTAACTCGAACCCCTATCCTCCAGGTCTCACTAGTTTCCTTACTGCGCAGGAAAGCCTTGCCCTCGCTAAAGACAACATCATATCCCTTGTCTTCTAACATCGCCATAGAGATCAGATTCTTCTTCAATCCTGGAACATGCATCACTTCCCTCAATATGAAGGTTTACCAAACTCCCTCTCAAAGGAAATGGTACTGATACCGTTCGCATTGTATCTACAATCATCACCCATCTCGATGTGCACTCCAAGATATTTCTCATCCAGATCAGTAAACAAATCTCGATCTCCTATGATGTGAAAAGACGCACCACTGTCAAGAAACCACACTGAACCCATCACACTTGAGACCAAGCATGTGATTAGCAAAAAATTCAGCTCAAACTGCGAGGCTAAGGTCTCTCCAGCTGTAGATCCAGCAGCCTGCTTATTTTTCTTCTTCTGTGGACAATTAGTGGCGTAATGTCCGTGTTGGTGACAACGAAAGCACTTCACCTTGGACAGGTCCTGCTTCTTGCCTTTCGCACCGGATTGAGAAGCATTCTTATTTCTCTTCCCATTCTTTTCTTTGACATCCAAAGAGCTTTGATGAAGATCTGTCCCTGGTACTTCACCTTATCTCCTCTTGCACAAGATCCGACCAAAGTTGCTCCCATCCTGGCAATTTCTCCCGACCATTGACAGAGTCCTGATAGGAATGCCAACTCTTCGGAAGCCCAAGGAGAGCCAAGCTCACAAATTCCTCATCATCAACAGTAACCCCTACGCTTCCCAGCTCATCCCTGCATTAGATGAACTTCATGAGGTACTTGGGCATATTGTCACCTTTCTCCATTTTTATGTTCCTGATTTTATCCTTGAGTGCCAACTTCCTCTGGTCGCTCTTGCTTTGAAATAAATCTGTCAAATATTTCAACATCAAGAATGGAGAAGCCTTACCATGAAGGATGGACACTTTGTGATCCTTCACACCTTCCAACAGAATCCTTCGACACTTTGTTGTCTTCTTTTTCCATGCGTCAAGTACGACAGCATCACTAGAAGTAGGTTTTGGAATTTCTGCATCTATGAACTCCTTCAACCCAATTTCATACAGCATCACCTCCATCCTGTCCTTCCATGAAATATAATTTGAGCTGCCCTCAAGGGCATACTCCAATCACAATCCATTGAAAGACATCTCAACTTCGACACCAAGAAAACACTGCTGCAAATTCGAATTCCACCAGCTCAAAACTCAACCGCTTCAATGTTTTGCAATTGCTCCAATGATCAATATCTCTTTGATACCATGTATAAATTTGAATAGCTGATATATTATTCATCGATATTCTCCTGATCACACACTATTTTAACTTCATGCACAATACAGAATCTCTTCTACCATTGATCATTAATTGCGGAAATAAAAACAATCGCATGCGCACATTAAAACCAAAAACAATCACACATATGAACAAAATATATTATGGGAAAACTTAAAGTTGAAAAACCCCAAATATCTATATATTATATGTAATAGAGATCATGTAACAATCATTGTACAAAGCTCCTCACAAGATCTCAGCACAATCTCCAATTGCTTTACACTAATCAAGCTAGATCTAGCAAAACACATGCTCCAATCTTTGCCACCTGATAACCTGCCTCTACTGCGTAATCAATGTTGTACGATGGATCATTAAATAACTTGAACCACTTGGATTTTACTGCGCAATCTTCATTGTCTTCTCCAATCACTGGTTGTTGCAAATATGCAACAGTATAGTCACAACTGATAGTTAACCTGCTCTTTCACCTATCTCTGCACTAGTCTCCACTGAAACTGTCCATGCACTGAAGTTAACTAATGTATTCTTTATTTGATTAATAAGTTTATAATTAGTGAATTAATTAATAATTAATTCGAACCACTCTCACTAATTGTATCAATCTGTTAAACTAGATACAAATAGCTCAACTATGTTTAGATTAGTTAAACTGAACACAACTCCATTAACTCCTCAATCAACTCCACCAAACTCTCTCACATGAGTTCTAACTGAAGTATCCATGCAATAGCTCAACTTAACCCTCAGGAATAGCATAATTTCTTCTGCCAGCTCTTGTGCCACATCTGTGCACTTAACTGAAGTGCTCTAAGAGAATAGGATAATGTTTATAGTCCAAATATTATTAAGAGCTAATAATATTCGACATATATATTTTTAGATTGAAATTCTAAAAATAGATTCCACCCAATATGTCTAAAAATAGAAGTCCATCTATTTTTTCCAACTTGACCAACCATCCACAAATATCATCCTGCAACTCATAGAACATGATCCATATGTCTAAAAATAGACATAGTCTAAAAATAGACTTTGCGCCAAAAATAGCCTACGGGCCCACTTAGTGAAGGCGACTTCTTTCCACTAAGCTCATCATCTTGTTTCCATCTCAACACTCCCTCTCAACAAGATAAGGATTATGTTGCCACCTATCCGCCTCGTGGTATTCGAATTTGCTGTTGTTGAGCGCCTTAAATCAGATAAGTACATCTTGATTTTCAGGTAGAATGTATGAAAGTAACATGATCTTCCGCTACACACAATCTACGATATGATGATACCGGATGTCAATGTGTTTAGATCTATCATGAAATACTGGATTAACCGAGAGTTTGATGCAACTCTGATTATCACAATATATCACAGTAGGATCTAAGTGTGAACCGAACAACCTGACCAGGATCTTCCTCATCCATATAGCCTCGCATGCAGCCAAACTCGCTGCCATATACTCGACCTCTGCTGAACTGAGTGCCACGGATCTCTGCTTCCTGCTGTACCAAGAAACTGTTGTCGACCCGATACTGAAAATCCCTCCAGATGTGCTCTTTCTGTCCGTTGGGCTCCTTGCCCAATCTGCATCCGTGAAGCCACACAACTTCACCTCATCCGACTGTCTGTACCATAATCCATATCCCGATGTGCCTCTGAGATATCTCAATACATGCTTGCCTGCCTTCCAGTAGAGCTTGGTAGGCTTAACCATAGCTTGTGAAAGCTGGTTAACAACATAGCATATGTCGGGTCATGTATTGACCAGATACATAAGCGACCCCACCAACTGTCGATAAACAGTGGCATCCACTACCTCCGCTGAAGTAGCATCCTCCTTCCTCCAACCACCGGGAAGAGGAGTATCAACAGGCTTGCAGCCATGCATGTTGAACTTCTCCAATATCTCCTGGGCATACTTACCCTGAGAAACAAATAGTCCATCACTGTGATGCCAAATTTCCAATCCCAGGAAATAATGAAGGAGGCCCAAGTCCTTCATCTCAAACTCTTTTGCAAGATCCTCCTTGCATGAGAGTATCAACAGCTCATCACCTGTCAAAATCAAATCATCTACATAAAGTACAATGATCAACAACTTACCCTCCACCAAAATCTGGTATAGGTTCGGATCTGCCTCACTCTTGGAGAATCCAAGTCCGGTGAAATAACTGTCTATCCGTGTGTACCAAGCACGAGGTGCTTGTTTCAACCCATACAACGCTCTCTTGAGCCTGCACACATGCGACTTGCTGCTGAAGATCTCGAAACCTTCGGGCTGCTCTATGTACACCTCCTCCTCAATGACTCTGTTGAGGAACACAATCTTCACATCCATCTGATGAATGTGCCACCCCATCTGCGCTGAGAGAGCAAGAATCGTCCGTATGGAAGAATACCTTGCGACAGGTGCAAAGGTATCCTCATAATCGATCCCCTCAATCTATGAAAAGCCTCGGGAAAAAAATCTTGCCTTGTACTTCTCCACACTCCCGTCAGCTGCCTGCTTCACTTTGTAGATCCATCTCGAACCCACCACTGATTTCCCTTCCGGCCTTGGGACAATCTCCCATGCACTGTTTCTGACAATCGAATCATACTCTTCCACCATGGCATCTACCCATGCGGGATCCTCCACAACTTCCTTGAAAGAGGATGGCTCCGTCACGATACACTTGCTCATAAGAGCCATGTATCCAGTATACCGGTCAGGTGACTGTATTTGCCTGTGCTGTGATGTAGGTGCTCCTACAACCTTCTCTGCATCTTGAGCCAGTCGCTCAGCTTCTGTAGTGCGCTTCCGCCCTCTGATGGTTGGCGCTGCTTGAGTGGTCTCTTCCACTCCATGAACCTCATATTGTGGCTGATCCACATCCTGAGACTCATCCTTAGGAACTAATAGCTCCTCATCTGCATGCAAGTGTGGCTCCCTCTCAAGCGAACACTTCATGGCTTTCTCCTCATGCAATTTAATATCCCATCGCACAACAATATTGCGACTGTCTGGAAAATACACACGATAGTTGTGGGGCGTATCAGTGTACCCCACAAATATCCCAACCTCTGCGGTCGGCTCCAGCTTCTTCGTGGCATCCTTCGTCACATGAATGTAAATAGGGTAACCAAAAATCCTCAAATGGGAAATATCGGGCTTCTTACTAGAAAACGCCTCCTCGGGTGTACTCATGCCAAGTATCCTGTGAGGACAACGGTTCTGCACATATACTGCAGTATTGCATGCCTCAACCCACAAGTGTATGGGAAGGCAACGATCATCGCATGCCGTACGATCATAAATTATGGTCGTTCTTCCGCTCAGCAACCCCATTCTGCTATGGGTTATGAGGTGCTATGAGCTCTCTTCGAATTGCTTTTGCACTGCAAAATTCCTTGAATTCGCCAGAGATGAATTCACCACCATTGTCGCTCTAAGAGCCTTCACCTGCTTCCCCTATTCTTTCTCAACTAATGCCTTGAACTCACAGAACTTTGAGTATGTCTCGCTCTTCTTCTGCATGAATAAGATCCAACACTTCCGAGAAAAATCATCAACAAACATCACATAGTACCTGTGCTTTGCTGTCGAAGCTACTGAGAAAGGTCCCCACACGTCTGTGTGAATTCTCTCAAGGATCGTTGTGGCGCGACTATCCTTCTCGTGAAAGGTGGCTTTCACAAATTTTCCCAAAGTACACCCCTTGCACTAATCTGACTGCGCAAGAGTGCCCTTAGGAAGCCCAGTAGAAATCTGCTGTAGTATCTTCAAAGCTCCATGGTGAAGGTGGCCCAATCTTCGGTGCCACAGCTCGCCATCATCCCGACTCACCACTCCTTCTACCTTGCATGCCATTGCTTCATAGCCATCTACCTGCAATTGATAAAGTTTCTTAACTCAGGAACTCTATCCTCAGGGTCTCACTAGACTAGTTTCCTTGCTAACAGAAGGAAAGCCTTTCTACGCTAAAGACAACATCATATCCGTTGTCTTCTTTATAGAGCTGAAGATCGAGATTCTTATATTATTCAATCTAGAACATGCATCACTTCCTTCAATACAAGGGTTTACCGAGACTCCCTCTCAAAGGGAAATGAGAATACTTAGATACCGGTCCTACTTGTATCTACCATCATCGCCTATCTCGATGTGCACTCCAAAGATCTTTCTCATCCCGGATTCGATAAACAAATCTCGATCTCTCTGTCATGTGAAAAGATGCACCATACAATCGAAGAAACCACTGCGAACCCATCACACTTGAGACCAAGCATGCGATCGGTAAAAAATCCGGCTCAAACTATGAGGTTAAGGCCTGCAACGGTACAACGAGATCTAGCGACTGCTTATTTTTCTTCTTATGTGGACAATGAGTGGCGTAATGTCCGTGTTGGTGACAGTGAAAGCACTTCACCTTGCACATGTCTTGCTTCTTGCCTTTCGCACCAGATTGAGAAGCATTCTTCTTGCTCCTCCTCTTCCTTTCTTTGGCAGCCAAAGCAAAATTTTCTTCATCTGAGTTCTTTGATGAAGATCCATCCCTGGTACTTTGCCTTATCTCCTCTTGCACAAGATTTGACCAAAGTCGCTCCCATCCTAGCAATTTCTCCCGACCATTGACAGAGTCCTAATAGGAATGCCAACTCTTCGGAAGCCCAAGGAGAGCTAAGCTCACCAAGTCCTCATCATCTACAGTCACCCCCACACTTCCCAGCTCATCCCTACATTGGATGAACTTCGTGAGGTACTTGGGCATCGCATACCTTTCTCCATTTTTATATTCCAGTTTTATCCTTGAGCGCCAAATTCCTCGGTCACTCTTGCTTTGAAGGAAATAAATTTGTCAAAGCTTATCAAGAATGGAGAAGCCTTACCATGAAGGCTGGACACTATGTGATCCTTTACACCTTCCAACATAATTCTTTGACACTTTGTTGTCTTCTTTTGCCATGCGTCAAGTGCGGCAGCATCGCTAGAAGCAGGTTTTGGAATTTCTGCATCTATGAACTCCTTCAACCCATTGTCATCCAGCACCGCCTCCATCCTGTCCTTCCATGAAATATAATTCAAGCTGCCCTCAAGGGCATACTCCAATCGTAATCCGTTGAAGGACATCTCAAATTCGACACCAAGAAAACACTGCTGCAAATTCGAATTCCACCAGCTCAAAACTCAACTGCTTCAATGTTTTGCAATTGCTCCAATGATCAATATCGCTCTAATACCATGTAGAAATTTGAATAAATGATATATTATTCACCGAGATTCTCCTGATCACACACTATTTTAACTTCATGCACAATACAGAATCTCTTCTGCCATTGATCATTACATGAAGAAATAAAATCAATTGCATGCACACATTAAAACCATAAACAATCACACATATGAACACAATATTTTATGGGAAAGATTAAAGATGAAAACCCCCAACTATATATATATTATATTTCATAGAGATCATGTAACAATCATTGTACAAAGCTCCTCACAAGCTCTCAGCACAACCTCCAATTGCTACACACTAATCAAGCTAGATCTAGCACAACACATGCTCCAATCTTTGCCACCTGATAGCCAGCCTATGTTGTGTAATCAATGTTGTAGGATGGCTCATTAAATAACTTTAACCACCTGGCTTGTATTGCGCAATCCTCATGGGCTCCTCCAATCACTGGTAGTTGCAAATATGCAACAGTATAGTCACAACTGATAGTTAACCTGCTCTTACACCTATCTCTACACCGGTCTCCACTGAAACTATCCATGCACTGAAGTTAACTGATGTATTATTTAGTGGATTAATGAGTTTATAATTAGTGAATTAATTAATAATTAACTCACACCACTCACACTAATTGTATCAATCAATTAAACTAGATACAAATATCTCAACTATGTTTAGATTAGTTAAACTGAATACAACTCCACTAACTTCCTCAATCAACTCCACCAAACTCTCACATGAGTTCTAACTGAAGTATCCATGCAATAGCTCCACTTAACCCTCAGGAATAGAGTAATTCCTTCTATCAGCTCCTGTGCCACATCTGTGCACTTAACTGAAGTGCTCCAAGAGAATAAGATAATGTTTATAGTCCAAATATTATTAAGAGCTAATAATATTCGACATATCTATTTTTAGACTAGCAATCTAAAAATAGTTTCCGCCCAATATGTCTAAAAATAGAAGTCCATCTATTTTTTTTACTTGAGCAACCATCCACAAACAACATCCTACAACTCATAGAACATGATCCATATGTCTAAAAATAGACATAGTCTAAAAATAGACTTTGCGCCAAAAATAGCCTGCGGGCCCACTTAGTGAAGGTGACTTCTTTCCACTAAGCTCATCATCTTGTTGCAATCTCAAAAAAATATTTATTCTTTCAGGAGGCTTATTTCTAAAGCATATGTGTGAAGAATGGGTGTGTCGACCACAGTTCTTGCATGGGTGAAGATCGAAACAATGATATTTCATATGGCCAACTCGATCACAATGTTGGCATTTTACAATCTGTTGTTGTTGTTGTGGAAGTGGAGTAGGATCTGGAACAGCTGAATGTGAAATATCATAAAGGAATCTGACACTCTGAAATTGAATGGGCTTGGAGTAGTTTGCAATATGAAAGGACAATTCCTTGTCATATCCAAGACCTATTTTGTGCTTGTTGTGGACAAACTCTTCCCAGGGTCTGATGATGGGCTTGGGAAGTGCAGACTGAGCTACTGCATCTGCATGTAAATCTACTCTTGTACAAGGAACTGAATGTGAATCGACTGCAACTTTATATTCTTGCTTCTGATGGGAGTCCCTCTCAATTTTCTGAACAGAAATAGGTTTAGAATGATGACTCTTTTGTTGAAGTTCATCTTGATGGAGCTGAGACTCCAACTGTAAAAGCTCAATCTTGTCTTGTGCATCTTGTAAGCAAGTTTGAATATTAAAAAGAGTGTTCTTGCTCATTTTTACCATATCATGAATAGTGGAATGAATGAGGTTATGCAACAACTCTAATGCATCATTGATTTTAGCCATTTTTCTGAACAACTCAAATTCAACAAAAAAATATTCACAAGCTTGGATGGTTCACTATCGATGAGCAGATGGTCTTGAGCTTGCTATATTACCTCACAATAAAGATGAAGGAAAATTCCAAAAAAATATTTGTAGAAAAACTATGAGTGAATTTATGATGCCACTGCTATTTTGAAAATGATGACCAATTTTCAACATTTGCTTTCACCTGTCAATATCTTTCAAAGAGTCACCCTTCTATACATGCCACAAATCTTGGTCATGTTTTTATAATAGAGAAACATACAACAAAAACTTCACTTTTCACTATATATAAAATCCATACAACCATTTATTCATATACCATCTCCCCTCTCTCTTCTTCTTCTTCTCTCTTCTTTTCTTCTTCTTCTTTTATTTTTTTTTTTTAAGAAAAAAACAATTTGGGGGAAAAAACATAGGTATTATCTGGGAGAGGTGTTTTCAGGGGAAGGTATTTTCTAGTGAAGGTGATTACTAGGGAAAGTGATTACTGGGGAAGGTATTTTTTGAGGAAGGTCAAACTATAAAAAAAAATTAAAAAAATAAGAGGCAGAGGATAAAAAATGGAACACAGAGAATCTGCTTGGGAGGGGAGGGAGAGCTACGTGTGAGGGGAGGGAGGGTAGAGTGAGGGGGATGGGGAGAGTGGTTGTGAGGGGTGAGGGGGTGGGAATGAGGGGGGAGGTGAGTTTTTGAGGGGGCGGGGAGTGCAATGAGGGGGAGAGGATTATGAGAGGGGAGGGAAAGTGTTTGAGGGGGGAGGGGAGTGCAGTGAGGTAGTGGGAGAGGGGGGATGAGGGAATCGGTGAGGGGGTAGGAAAGGGAGAAGAGCAGGTGGGGAAGGCCGAGCAACCTGAGCGAGTGAGGGGTATGGGAGTGTGAGCTGAGAGCTGTAGCGAGTGAGAGTTGTGGTGAGCAGGTGGGGAGAGCCGAGAGCTATGAGAGCAGAGAGCGACTGTGAGGATAGATTGGGAGTTGGGAAGCGTGGGTGGGAATGGGAATTAGTGAATAGTAAAAAATTGTATAGTAAATTGTAATTTGCACACAAATTACAGTAAATTTTGAAAGTAGGTAGAAATGGAAGAGATTGCACAGTAACGTGCAGAAATAAAAGTAGGCAAAAATTGTAGGAAAAAATTGCAGAATTTGTAGTAAAAAAAAACTCAGAATTTTCCAGAATGCTGAATGGCAGGAGCAGTAAACAAAATTCCAGGAGCAGTAAAAAATGAATGTAGCAGGGAGCAGTGAGAAAACCTGCATACTTTAAAATGCACAAACTTTCAAATTCAGGAATATGGAAGTACACAATGCTGCTCTTCGCAAAAATAATTTCTGAACGCTGCAAAAATGACTTCTGAATGTTGCAAAAATGCATAGGATTTTTGCAGATTTACACAAGCCACAAAAACAAGTGGCTGACACAGGTTTAAGCTGGTTATGAACGTATCAGCTCTGATACCATGTTAAACACACACATGGTGTATGAGATACTAAACACATGAATAGGAAAGATAGGCATTCGTTTCTCATATTATTCACCATAGATGTACATTTATAATATAATGTTGTGACCCTTGGATTCATCTTCCAAGGTCACTTGGACTCCTTTGTGACTCTTCGCCTTCCACAATATGTAGTGATGGGTGTTTTTGAGTCATCTCCCTATTTTCCCTCAAACTTCTAAATGTCGACAAGAATTTTTTGCAGGGACAAAGGCTAGAGAAAATTATGTTTGATGGCATCATTAGTAAACTTGTATATATTTGAGATGTCAAGATTATCCAAAAATGGAAATGGAGTAGGTGCCTTCGAATCTGACCAGGGAAGAGAAGGATGACCTAAGGGACCCAAAGGCCAACCCATCAACTGGTTTCTAGTTGGGTACACAGGTTTCGAAGGTTAATACTTTCCATGAGGTGGAGGTGGGGTCATATAAAGTAACAGACCATAATACATGCCCACAGCCTAAGGAAGGCCACTAGTGAACTGGTTTCCCCTACGATAGAGGTTTCCCCCAATAGGTATTGACGATTGATTTGGGGGGCCCCAAGGAGATGTAACAGGTCCATGATATGGAACATTTTTTTCCACATAAGGTGCATTGGGTGCATAGGTATCACCAATAGGATAGTCACCAGGAGGAAAAAGATCAATCAGAGAAGGACTAGGTTGTACCATAGATTGCATGGGTGCAGGAATTCCCCTAGAAAATGGATATGTGCCAGAAAAATTTTCACCACTGTAAAGAAACATGGGAGAAAATCTAAGCATAGGATTCCAACCAAAAATATTGTTGAATTTTGGCGACCTAACAACACTCGGTGGAGTGAGGGTCAAAGGTCTAAGATCTGACGCAAAAGGAGGTGGGATGGTGGGAGGCATAAATTGCAGAACACCACCCAAATTCGATGCAACTATGTTTCCTTGATTAGTTATAGTATAAACAGTAGGATAACCAAAAAACTGTGTAGAAGTTGGTACAGGTGGGTTGAATGGCAATGGAGAAAAAATGTCCACAAAACACCATGAATCACTAGTTGTCTAATGGGTTCCATTATTAAAAATATTTTGAAATTCATTATACTTTCCTTCGACCCTTAAAAATATCCCCTTTCTCACATTAATTCGCATTTTTAGTCATAATATGCTTAGTAAGAAGACTAAAATGTTTTTTTCGTGTTGTGTGGACTAATGTGATTGAATTGCAGGAAAAATAAGCATTTTTTAGGCATTTACTATGCAGGGGCCTAATGGAGACAACCAAGAGAGAATATAGTGAGGCTTGTTATCGGGGCCTTTTTTTTGGACAAGACAGTTTTGGAGTTGCGGAGAACCAAAATATAGGTGGCAGAGCGCAATCAAGGTAAGCAGGGAGCTGTCGCAGTTGCAGAAAATATGAAGACAGGTGGCAGGGCATAAACAGATGATGACACAAATGGCAGAGACGGGAGACAAGGAACAAGCAGTAGAACTCCCAGTGATGAAGAAGAAACATAAGGTAGCGGAGCGTAAGGGTACAACTAAGAAGAAAAGGGGAAAATACTGACAGTGTCAGTCGGCAGGAACAGATAAGCAGGGAAGAAGCGACTCCGAGGATAGTTAGTCAGGGAGAGGCTGATAGGAGAGTAGAGCCTAGGGAGAGCTCTGCAGAGCCAAATGTATAGAACTGAACTGTAATAGACTCTACAGAGTATGTTTATGTTTTTTTGAGCCAAGTTAATGGAATCAGAGTGATGTTTTGTTGCGTATTATGGATTCGTTGATGCTGGATTTTCATGGTGTATGTATGCATATTTTAAAATTTTAATTCGATACTCTGAATATACATTGATGAATGATAAATTTCTTCTTAAAGTTGAGATATGTGAATGTATTCTATATGCACGTAAGGGATTATTTGCATTAGTAATCTTTCCTCAATGTCAATGATTTAGTCTCTAATCTCAGTACGGTCACGACACACCTCGAGTGAGACTCCTTGCTCCCTTGAGCATAGTGAAAATGTTGACGTTGTCCTAGACTACAACGGAAACCTTGTTGGCATCAAGCCTGAACCTGGGTCTTGCCCAGAGACCTTCTTTTTTTCCAACAAATGGTTTTGTTGCCGGGACCCAAAAATTTATCTAGAAGCTAGATAATGGTATTGAGGATCTATGAGGAAGAACTACGTAGTCGGTGGTACAATCGTGTAGATCAGTTCATATCGCAACAAGAGGAGCTTTGGCAGCTGAGGGAAAAGACTGTCAAGGATCAGGTCCTATTTTCTGACTCAGCGAGTGACTTGTATGAAATTTTTTGGGGAATTTTTTTTGAATAACTTTACAACTGGTTGTGAAGGCTCTAGAACAAGTCACTTCCTTAAGGGTTGCGTTGAGTCTGTCGCAGTTGGATGCACATAGATCTAGTAGCGCCACATCGGTTAGATATAAATCTGACCCAAGCAGTAGATTTTTGGGTACAAACTACCTTGGAGGGGTACATTGTAGAGTTTTTAGCTGAGTGCTACCAATATTTTACAAAATACGAATATATATTTAAATCTGGGTTGCGCAGAAAATTGTTGAAATAAATCTTGTTGTTGATTAAAGCTCTAATGGTGGATGAGGGCCTAAAGTTATTCCAAATTCCCGAGATGGAGACCTAAACATCCAGTACTAGGGGAAGGAGTTGAGGGAAATATGCTACGAGCAGGGAAAATGGGTGAATAAGGATATGGATGTCAGAACCTCCAGTAGGTTGAGAGAGCGAAGAGCACATCGAATGGCATAGATTGTTGAGAAGCGGTGGGAAAGGGCGATACGGAAATTTGAGAAGTAGGAGAATAATCTATAGAACAAGGAAAATGCGCCACATATGACAAAATAAAGAGAAGTTCAGGTGGGACCCAAGGAATGGAAGGGTCCATTAAGGAATTTAGGCAAGTTTATAGGAGCGTAGCCTGAAGAGAGAAGGGAAAGAAGTCCAGTGAGGAGGACACACGCCCCGAGGAGGAGTCTGATGTGGAGCTACATGTTGTGATGGAGAAAATATTTCAAGAGAGGTTTGAAACCATAATGCAAGATAATATTATTCCCCAGGTTTCAAGTAGCACTAATCCTAACCTTCCCCTGGTACTCTATCATCCACCTGATAAGTTCTTGATAAATTTATAAGAGTTTAGCAGGTTGAGTAATACTAAATCCACATTACAGACATCTACTAGAAAGAGTGCTGGTAGTGGAATCTCTCAGCTGAGAAGAAGATGTTTTATTTTAGTACCACCAACATAAGGAAATATGGCAGGATTGTTCACCCGATACCCATAATTCTCTGGAAAAGGTAATGACGATGTAGAAAAACACTGGTATCTTTGTGAATCAATTTGGAGAGATCGACAGACACAAGATGCAGTAATTTTAATTGAATTTCAAACCACATTAAGGGAAAGAGATTTGCGATGGTTCATCAAATGGTAAGAAGTGCACCAAAAATGTTAAGAGGGAATTCATCCAATAATTCAAGTTGCCTCATATGAATCAGCAAGGATTGTTTGAACTATGGGAAATCAAGAAGCGAGAATGAGAAAAAACCTGGGATTTGATGCAAATATTCAAAGACGTGATTGGAAAGCTAAGTTACCCAATCGATCCAAATCACCAGCGGGTCTGGTTCATCAAAACACTCCTACCATTGACACAACAAAAAATTGATACCCTTCAGGATGCACTGGAGTAAGAAATCAAAATAGAAGAAATGGTTGGATACCCGTAGGAGTTCATAGGGGGAGTAGCGGTGCAAGATCCATCCATACTAGGACTACAACATCAAATAGCCAGTTTAACGGAGAAACTGAAAGATATTCTGCCGGTACGACCCACAAGGCCCAATGTGTGGTGTACACATTGCTTGATGGAAGGACACGTAGCCACAGAATGTCTGATGTTGCGAGGAGCCAACTTTTGGACTTCAGCGGCTAGAATGCAGGGGGCCCCACTAGTCAGTGGATTTGCGTAGATAAAAACTCAAGGGCTATATGAAACACAACACCACTTCCTAGGGTTCCCCAATCAACATAATCAAACAACATCATAATGCTGTGAAATATGAAAAGGTATTGGTCATCCTCCACGATTCTGTTCAATTTTTCAAAAATACTCAAATGTTCTGAACAACATTTACTGTGAATTTTATGCCTCTTCAAGTCATCATACAGAGAAATGCAGAGCCCTTGATACATTGGAAGAATTATTAGATAGGTCTTCCTATAGAGTAAATGAGAATCCAAGGGGATGAGGAGGGGGGTGAATGAGAGGTAGCAGAACTAGAGGAAGAGGACCAGTAAGGTGTTATAACTATGATTAGGAAGGTCATGTAGCAAGGGGGTACAATAATAACGATATGGGGGTTACGGGTACAATAATAACAATAAGGGGGTTACACTAACAACAATAAGGGATTATACTAGTAATATAGGGACCTAACATGCCACTCTCCTTCAAAAAAGTGTTGTCCTCAACGCTTGAGTAGCTCTGGGTGCTTCTGTATAAAATTCTCATCCTCCCATGTAGAATCTTCAGTGGGTAAGTTCTTCCACTTGATGAGATACTCTGAAATTGATCGATTCCGTAGCTGTCGAGTTCTTGTTTCCGTGACTGCTTCAAGTTCCAATATGATTTTTCCTTCCTCATCAAGTTCTGGAAATATTGTTTGAACTATAATATTTTCACCTATAACCTTCTTTAAGCATGAAACATGGTGATCAGGTGATCTTGTCCTAATTGGGTAAAATGCTTAAAATTTTATTTGCTCAGAATTGGTTGAAACTAGAAAGACAAGAAAGGTCTCGTCAAAACAATCATGTAGCCACAAAAAACACTCGAATCTAATGTTGTATGAGAAAGATATTCAAGTTTGAAGTTTCTCAATTTCAGGGAAAAGCCAAATTTGACTCAGTTTGACTTTGAATAAAAAATTATTAAAAAAGAATATTCCACAGAATATTTCAAGAATATTCCATAGAATATTCTGTAGAATATTCTGTGTGAGCCAATCAAATGGCACCACATGGCCCCAAGACTTCAAACAATGCATATGCAAAATTTTATGGCATGGACAGGTTTTGAACCCGATTCTGCATGCGACCAGCTGGGCGGCCTGACCGGGCACTCTATACGGTGACTCTTAACAGTATTAGGTCCAAAGTTCTATTTGAAGTTTTATTTAAGATGAGGTGGGGCCGAAAGGGGGCCAGCCCCCTATCAATGAAACCTAGAGCGGAGACTAAGCCCTAACTCCAACTAGCGGATAACATTACGGTTTATTTAAAATATGTTCACATGACCCAGCGGTAATTACGTTTGAAAGTTAATGTTACAGTTTTTCTAACCATCCACTCCGATAGTTTTGACAGGTTCCCATGTGGCCACATTAACCTAAAATTTAATGTCATATTAAATCGTCCGACCAAAATTGGCACGTTTCATTGAATTCTGGTGGAATGCTATTTTAACTGGAGTTAACTCCAGTTCTCCACAATTAGTGGAGGTTTTTTAGGCCGGATTGGGAAAAAGTGGTTTTGCTCATAACTTTTGCTAGGGAAGACCATTTGGAGCGATTTTTTTATTTTTATTTTGGGTAATTTGAGCATTCCAGAGCCAATGGTGTAGGTTGCAGAGGCAACAGAGCTCATCTGCAGGTACTTTTTCAGTAGATAATCTTGGAGAGCCATTAGGGCCTAGGAAGTGTTGGAGTTGTACTGGGATGTGGTTAACCATTGGAGGTGAAACAAAAGCCTATATTTACTGTTTTCAGTGTTCTGAACTCATTTCTATAGCTATTTTTTCCTTTTTAGGCTTTCTTCACACTATATAACTAGTTTTGAGCATAATAAGAGAAAGGACATGCCCATTTAGGGGCCTTAGACCTGACAGATGTAGCTCAGGAGCGGTGAACTACCTTATCATATGCTGTGTTATATATGTGAATTATAGTGCTATGTTTTTTCAGAGTTAAATATGTTAAAAAGTAAAAATAAATAAGACTCCTACACACAAAAACACTCAGAAATTTACCAAAAGCATTCATTTGCAAAACATATTAAATAGATTTCACACATAAGTTTATGGATAATGAATACCTTGCACCAGCAAACAAGTAGTTTCATTTCCAAATCATTAGTGATTACTTCTATTATTTCTTTAGGCAGATTCTGTAAAGGGCCAGATAGCTTCTGGATCTCATCCTTTCCTTAAAGGTGTCATATCCAGTAAATGCCCCTACAGTCAATCTCTGTATTAGAAATAATAAGTTCTCAGATTTCAGATCAGATTGGTATCAGAGCTTATGGTTTTGAGCTAGAGTTTTTACTCAGCATTTGTTGTGTGCAAGGATTAAGTCATTTGTTTGCAAGTTTTGATGCTTACTAGATTAAAAATCAAGAGAGGTGGAGGAAACTTGGTTAGTGCACAAACTAATCCACAACCAATAAGGGTCAGAGAACCACCTCCAAGAGCCCTAGAAGCAGCTACAAGCATGGATTCAAGAGAAGAAGAAGCTCATGAAGAAATGGATCCCAAGGAAGAAGAAAGAATATTTCGGAAAGCTTTCTTGGATATGACTGAAATGGTAAGGATCCTCTATCAAGAAAGAAATGATAGAATTGTTGGAGAAGGGTCTAAAAACCAAAAGGAAGGAGAGGATTCCTCAGGAGGAAAGAAGGGTAAAGATCAGTCAAATAAAGGGAATGGAGGAAATGGTGATCCTTCATCTCCATCGTCATCCTCTTCTTCAACATCATCTTCTTCGACTTCGGTAAATCAGTCACATAAGTAAAAAACAACTGGTAAAAATCATTTTCTAAAACTTGATGTCAAATTTGAATTGCCAATGTTTAATAGTGAAGTGAATGCAAATAAATTAGATAATTGGATCAGACAATTTGAAGTCTATTTAAGGATTCAAAATCTGCATGATGACGACACTAAAATACAACTAGCCTTGCTAAGGATGGATGGAGTAGCTTTGGTATGGTGGGAAGCCAAGACCAAGGAGGAAATCAGGAAACATGGTAAGATTACACTATCATGGACTAAATTTATTACTGCAATCAAGAAGCAATTTTATCCTCTTGCTCATCTTCAAAAGGCTATAATGATCTGGAAAAACTTTAAATAGCTTAAGGGACAGAATGTGAAATACTATACACAGGAATTTATGAGAAGAACACTCTTATTAGGGGTAGAATTACAAAGTCAATATACTTTGCTGAAGTATATAGGTGGTTTGCATAATTACCTTATACATACTATCCTTATGTTTAATCCTACTAGTCTAGACGAAGTTTGTGTACAAGCTACGCATTTAGAGGCTAGAGGGAAAAACACTTTTGATGCACTGAATGAGGGTAGTGATTTTAAAGGCAAAGGAAGAAAAAGGATTGCAAATTCTAGAAAGGAAAAAGGGAAATTATTTTGCAAGAACTGTTCAAAAACAAGCCACGATGAAGATTGTTGTTGGAAGCTTCATCCGGAGCTGAAACCAGATAAATATAAAAACAAAGACAAAACCAAAGAAAATGGAAAAATTGTTGCAACTGTTGAATAGGACTTAGGGTCTGAATCAGGTGAAGAGACAAAAAGTATCGCCATGGCATTAAAGAACATCAGAGGGAAAGAGGTTGTACAAGACACAAATCCTAGTTCTAGCTCATTAAACTGTCACAAAGAAACTCAAGATGAAAAGAGGAGGATAGAGCTATTTCATGTGAGGATAATCTCAAACCACACAAAGATAAACACACTTTTTGATAGTGGGTCTCAAGCTAATATCATTTTAGAAGACTTGGTCAAACAGCTAAAACTTGAGACAATTCCACATCCAAATCCTTATCCACTTGCGTAGATATGCAAGGATGAAAACTTACAAGTCTCAAAGAAGTGCATCTTGCGCTTCATCATAATAGCTCATTATGTTAATTGGGTTGAACTGGATGTAGTACTGCTTGACATTACAGGTGTTGTGTTGGTTAGTCCATATTTATATGACAGAAAGGCCATCTTCCATCGCCATGAGAATAAGTATCACTTGTTCAAGAATGGAAAATAGTACATTGTGAGAGCACATAAGAAGAAGCTAGAATCTTCTTTAATCCATGCAGGGCAATTGAAAAGGCTAGTTAATGCAAGTCAAATTCTAACTTTGTTAATGATTGAATGACAATATTTTGTACATTTAAATTTTCATGATTTTGCTAATGATATGTCTCAGTCTAATAACAGTTCATCTTTGAAAGAAGATGACAATTTGTTGCACAAGGTACCTTTGGTGTCGATCGGTGCAGAGAATGAAGTGTCGGTGCAAAGCAGTGCAAGAGTCCATGAGGTGGAAAGGCATGGAAGCAAAGAGGGCACACAGTTCAGCATGGGTCAATGTTGGTTTCAGAATGGCAGATTGGTATGGTGAGAAAACTTGGTCGGGATTCGGCACAAGTACAGGGCTCATTCAACAAAAATTCTCCATGTGAACAGTTGGCAAGGTGAATCTTATTTTCAGTCTTCTTTGAAGTTTGACCATTGTAGAAACAATATTTTTTCTACAAATTATAGTTGTTTTTTTGAAAATTTCAAGAATTTGTGTCATGATTCAGTCAGTGTTAGCAATGGTCGGTCAATGAATTCAAGGAACAGTTTATCTTTTTATGAGAAGCTCAATTTGATGAATTCAGGAAGATTTCAGTGGTTAAAAGTTGGAAGAGTGGAGAATCAGTCTCCTCATCTTCATTTTCTGTAATCAGAGAGCTTTTGCGGGTCCAAAAGCTTCCCATTTGGGAGGTGTGATCAGGTGATCTTGTCCTAATTGGATAAAATGCTCAAAATTTTATTGGCTCGGAATTGGTTGAAACTAGAATGACAAGAAAGGTCTCATCAAAACGATCCTGTAGCCATGAACGACACTCAAATCCGATGTTGTATGAGAAAGATATTCAAGTTTGAAGTTTCTCAATTTCAAAGAAAAGCCCAAATTTGACTCAGTTTGACTTTGAATAAAAAATTAGTAAAAAAAGAATATTCCATAGAATATTTTGAGAATCTTCCACAAAATATTCTGCAAAATATTTTGTGCGAGCCAATCAAAGGGCGCCACGTGGCCTTCCCGGAGGCTGCCACGTGGCCCCAAGACTTCAAACAATGCGTATGCAAAATTTTATGGCATGGATAGGTTTTGAACTTGGGTCTAGGCGCTACCAGCCGGGCGGGTCGACCGGGTGCTCTACACAGTGAATCTTAATAGTATTGGGTCCAAAGTTCTATTTGAAGTTTTATTTAAGATGAGGCGGGGCCGAAAGGGGGCTAGCCCCTAAGGGCCAGCCCCCTATCAATGAAGCCTGGAGCGGAGACGAAGCCCTAACTCCAACCGGTGGATAACATTACGGTTTATTTAAAATATGTTCACATGACCTGGCGGTAATTACGTTTGAAATTTAATGTTATGATTTTTCTAACCGTCCACTCCAACGGTTTCGGCACGTTCCCATGTGGCCACATTAACCTAACATTTAATGTCATATTAAACCGTTCGACCAAAATTGGCTCGTTTCACCAAATTCTAGCGGAAATGCTATTTTAACTGGAGTTAACTCTAGTTCTCCATAATTAGTGGAGGTTTTTTAGGTCAGATTGGGAAAAAGTGGTTTTTCTCATAACTGTTGCTAGGGAAGACCATTTGGAGTGAATTTTTTTTTTGATTGTGGGTAATTTGAGCATTCCAGAGCCAATGGTGCAGGTTGCAGAGGCAACCGAGCTCACATTCAGGTACTTTTTTAGCAGAGAAGCTTGGAGATCCATCAAGGCCTAGGGAGTGTTGGAGCTGTATTGGGCTGTGGTTAACCATTGGAGGTGAAACAAAAGCCTATATTTACTATTTTCAGTGTTCTGAACTCATTTCTACAGCTATTTTTTCCTGTTTAGGCTGTCTTCACACTGTATAACTAATTTTGAGCATAATAAGAGTAAGGACATGCCCATTTGGGGCCCTTGGACCCGATAGATGTAGCCCAGGAGGGGTGAACTGCCTTATCATATGCTGTGTTATATATGTGATTTAGATTTCTATGTTTTTTCAGAGTTAAATATGTTAAACAGTAAAAATAAATAAGCCTCCTACACACAAAAACACTCAGAAATTTACCAAAATCATTTTGTTCCATTTGCAAAACATATTAAACAGATTGCACACATAAGTTTATGGATAATGAATACCTTGCACCAGCAAACAAATAGTTTCATTTCAAGATCATTAGTGATTACTTCTATTATTTCTTTAGGCAGAGTCTTTAAAGGGCCAAATAGCTTCTGGATCTCATCCTTTCTTTAAAGGTGACATATCTAGTAAATGCCCCTACAGTCAATCTCTGTATTAGAAATAAGAATTTCTCACATTTCAGATCACATGGAAAATTGGATGCACTCATGGAGAAGCAGGAAGCTCCAATTTGTATGCCATAGTACCAATCTTTTGCAACACCTTGTAAGGACCATAGTTCTTTGGTTATAATTTATTATCCTTCTTAGCTTTCTTGAGGGACATTTGTTTGTATGGTTGTAGCCGTAAAAATACCCAGTCTCCTACATCAAAACTTCTCTCGCTGTGATGTTGATCTTCCTGTTGTTTCATTCGATTTTGTGCCAAATTCAAGTTGTCCTTTAAGAGTTGGAGAACTTCTTGTTGATGCTCGATGTGATCTTCCACTGCTTGAACCTTCGAATTTTCTCTTAAATATGATGTGATGGATGGTGGATGATATCCATAAAGTGCCATAAATGGGGTCATTTTTGCTGCAGTATGGAAGGAAGTGTTATACCACCATTCAGCAAGAGGTAACCACTTGACACATTGTGTTTGTTTATCAGATACAAAACAACGAAGATATCCTTCCAAACATTTATTTACTATCTCAGTTTGACCATCAGATTGAGGACGATAAGATGAGCTATGAGCTAATTGAGTACCCAAACAAGAAAATAACTCCGTCCAAAAATTTCCAGTAAAAATGGGATCTCTGTCACTCACAATAACCCTTGGGTTTCCATGTAGCTTTTGAATTGTGTCCATAAATGTAGTAGAAACTGTAGTTGCTTTAAATGGATGAGATAATGCACAAAGTGTGCATATTTGGTAATTCTATCAACTACCACCATGATGACACTCTTTCCTTCGGACTTATGTAAACCTGTGATAAAATACATTGAAATATCCTCCCAACGTTGACTTGGAATGGATAAAGGTTGTAGAAGACCTGGGGTCTTAAATGTCTCAACTTTATTCTGTTGGCAAACCAAACATTCTGCCAAAAAAATTTAAATATTAGATTTAAGGCATCCCAAAAAAATTCTTTCTTCACCCTGTGGTAAGTTTCTAAAAATCCTAAGTGTCCTCTTAAAGGAGAAGTGTGCAATTCCAAAAGAATCTTTTGTTTTAGTTGGGAATTCTTACAAAGATATAAGCAATCTTTGTACCATAAGGAGTCGTTTTTCCAACTAAATGTATCAGATGTACTAGGATCTTGCTGCAACTTTTGAATGAGTGTCCACACTTCTTCTTCCTTCTTCCATTCATCTCTTGCTTTAGTTACGCAATCTGGTTGGATAATAGAAATGGCACAAAGCAATTCTTCCACCTCTTCATTTTTTCTTGAGAGTGCATCTGCAACAACATTTAGCTTCCCTTTTTTGTAGATTATTTCAAAGTCATAACCCAACATCTTTGTGACCCATTTTTGTCGCTCTTCTAAAGATATTCTTTGTTCCAAAAAGTGTTTAAGACTATCATGATCATTTTTTACCTTGAAGTGTCTTCCCATTAGGTAAGTTCTCCATTTCTTTAGTGCATGCAGTATTGCTAACATTTCCTTCTCATAAATAGGTTTCTGTAAATACTTTCCTTTGATTGGATGACTTTCAAAAGCAATGGGTCTTCCTTCTTACATTAAAACAACACCAATTCCATTTCCTGAGGCATCACATTCCAAAATAAAGGTTTTTGTGAAGTCTGGCGTAGCTAAGACCGGTGCTAGGCACATTGCCTCTTTAAGATGTTCAAAGGCCTTAGTTGCTTCAGGAGTCCATAAAAATGCATCTTTCTTCAATAATGTTGTTAGAGGTGCTGCTATTCTCCCATAATTCTTAAAAAACTTGCGATAATACCCTGTTAACCCGAAAAATCCTCGCAACTTCTTTATGGTTGTGGGGACTTTCCATTCCTTAATGGCTTTAATTTTGTTAGGGTCTACCTTAACACCCTCGTGAGATACAATATGACCCAGATATTCCACCTCTTGTACTCCAAAGAAACATTTGTATGTTTTTGCATATAATTGTTTCTCCTGCAATAGTTTGAGCACCCTGTCAACATGTTCAACATGATCCTTCCAAGACCTGCTGTAGATTTGTATATCATCAAAAAATACTAGCACAAATTTTCTAAGGAAGGGTTTGAAAATGGAATTCATCAACCCTTGAAATGTAGAAGGTGCATTGGTAAGGCCAAAAGGCATGACCAAAAATTCATAATGACCCTCATCAGTTCGAAATGCTGTTGTCGGAATATCTTCAGTCTTCATTCTAATTTGATGACATCCTGAACGAAGATCCAACTTGGTAAAACAAATTGCTCCATGTAATTCATCCAATAATTCATTGATCACAGGAATGGGAAATTTATCTTTAATGGTGAGATTATTGAGCTCCCTATAATCAGGACACATGCGCCAAGATCCATCCTTCTTGTGTACCAATACTACAAGAGCAGAGAAATAACTTTGACTAGGTTGAATTATACCCACCTCTAACATTTCTGCAATCATACTATTGGCTTGAGGGGTCTTGACCCAGGTTCGGTGTGCAAGGTTTGCTAACAAACCCCTATTCTACTGACCCTTTCGGCAGTGACCTGCTCGCACAGGTCAAAGTCTCACCCAAAGTATTATGGGTGGGTGCTAGAACTAGGTTTCCGCACCCTAAGGTTAAGGCAAGCAGAGCTATGTTCTGTTTTTGTAATTCCCAGATTACCTTGTTCTTCACAGGGTTAATTATGTATCTATTTTCATACATGTGCACTAGATCTATAATTATATGCTTTCTATAACATCAACACAGTATTATATAAATAGAGCTGAATAGATCTAGATCCAAGCATTCAGTACACAGATCTTCGCAGTGAAAAGACAGAAAATACATAACACAGTAATTACCAGAAATTCATACAACAGTACTCACAGATTCAGATCTCTACTAATCCTTCGCATTCATTCATTCATCAATATTTCCTTACAATTCCCTTCCCAACCTGCACACACAACGGCAAGGTCCACACACAGCTGGACTAGGATCTCCGCGCACACAGCTAGTAGGAGTCCATTCCCCAAAACCTAAACAGATAGCTTAAGCAACAAATCGCATCAATATCTCATCAATTCTTATCCTTTACAATACAAAATACATCTCTATTTATAACAATCTAGCCTCAACTTTCCTATGGTCTACAACCCATGGTTTTCGGACCCCTAGTTTACCCCTTTGGCCCGTTATAATGCTTTCAGGGCTTTGACTGGACCTAAAACCCCTACGCTAGACTTAATATAATCACAAATAATCAAAATGGACCGGTTTCGTAGCTTGTTAGGAGACCTCGTTCCAACAGTCCCCCAACACAATCTTGTGACTCGTCCCGAGTCACTACACTGGTGGGACCACATAGTCCGTAGCCTAGTATGGTTTGAGTCGACTACCATTGACAAAGCCAGGAATGAGGTCACCGCACAGGGTAGCTAATTGGACTACTCCGCCATTCGTAACCTCCTTAAATGTGTAGGGACCAAGCCAGTGCTGCCGGAATTTTCCTGGATGTTTTGCAAATTGGCTATCATATAAAAGGATGAGATCACCTTCGACAAATGTCTTCTGGCAGATGTGTCGATCATGCCAGGCTTTATCTCGAGCCTTTTGAACCTACTGGTGAAACTGAGCAATAAAATGATCTTCCTCCAAAGCCACTAGTTGCGCCAGGTGCTCTTCAATGATATCAGAGTCTTCCATATTCGTGAATGCTGCGAAGTGTAGGATAGGAACAATGTACTCTATGGGCATAATGGCCTCCTTGCCATAGACCATTCGGAAGGGTGTCCTACCTATCAGATTTTTGCAGGTAGTTCGGTATGCCCACAGAACCAAGGGGATGCAAACTTCCTAGTCACTACGATTGGCATTACAAACCTTCGTTAATGCTTGCTACAAAATTTTGTTAAAATCTTCAACCGCCCCATTGGCCTGGGATGATATGGTGTACTCTTGGCATGGTGGATCCGAAATTCCTCATTCAAAGCTTGAATCATTTGGTTAACAAAATTCATACCTCTGTCGCTCATTAAGATCTTTGGGCAGCCAAACCTGGTCATAATCTACTCAAATATGAAGTGCACAGCAGTATCAGTAGTACAATCTTTTACTGCTTTTGCCTCAGCCCATCGTGTGACGTAGTCAGTGGAAATGATAATGTAGCACATGTCTGTTTTCTTGCCTAGTGGATTGATGGGTCCTATAAAGTCAATGACCCATTTATAAAAATCTTGTAGGGCCATTTGAGGCTGTAATGGCATGTCATTTCATCATGAGGGTCGACCAGTTCGCTGGCATGTATCACACAATCTGCAATAGGTGTAAGAATCCTGATGCAGGGTAGGCCACCATAAGCCAGCCCTTAAAATATTTTGTGCCATAGCCCTGCCTACATAGTGGCCGCCTACGACTCCATTATGTGCTTCTATGAGGATGGTGGGTCGTTCATGTTCTAATACATATCTATGGAGTATTTCATCGGCGCCTAGCTTGTATAGCTGTCCTGCAATGATAGTAAAGTCTGCAGCCCGGGTAACCAACTCCCTTTTCTGTTGTATCGAATACGTAGCAGGGGCCACTCCTGTAGTAAGGAACTCAATGATATCAGCAAAGGGAGCATCGACCATCTTAATGGTAAACAACTGCGCATCGGGTAAGCCTTCCTCCAAGTTAGTGGGTTCTTCTCCTGTATCGATACGAGACAGATGATCCGGGCCTGCATTCAACCTCCTAGGCTTAACGATGATCTCAAAATCATATTCCTGAAATAGCAACAGCCAGCGGAAAATCCCCCCCCCCCCCCAACACAGGCTTGTTGACTAGGTATTTCAAAGTCGAATGGTCTGTGAACATCTTAAAGTGTCCACCCAGCAGATAGTGCCGATATTTTTGTAGTGCATACACCATAGCCAGTTCTTCGCGCTCAGTGGTAGAGTAATTCCTTTCAGTGCTCGAGAGTTTACGACTAGAAAAGGCAACCGGGTGATCAATATCTCCTTCGCCAGGCAGAGTGAGGACCGCGCCCAGGGCGATGCCTGATGCATCAACATGTACATGAAATTCCCTTGACCAGTCCGGGAATATCAGTATGGGTGCAGAAATCATATTCTCTTTTAGCAATTCGTAGCTCTTCTGACATTCATCATTCCAAAAAAAAGATACATATTTTTTTAGTAGTTGTTCCATGGGTGTTGTGATCAGAGCATACCCTTGAATGAATTTTCTATAACAGCCTGTGTGACTGAGAATCGAGCGCAACTATTTTTCCGTTGTGGGGGCTGCAAGGTTGATAATTATGGCTATCTTCGCAGGGTCAACCATCAATCCTTGTCGACAGACTATGTGTCCAAGAAATATTCCGAAAGGTACACAGAAGATGCACTTTTTGATATTCAAGGAGATCTGCTAATTCCGGCATGCATCCAACATTAATTGTAGGTTCGAGACATGTTCTTTCACCAAGACAAAAATTGTCTAGTCATCAAAGTAAACCTCTAGGAACTTATGAATAAACTCCTTAAACATAGCCACTACGACCCTTGAAAAGATAGCAGGTGAATTCTTGAGACCAAAGGGCATGATCGTATACTAGAAGGAACCCCATTCGGTTGCAAAGGTAGTCTTATTGCGATCCTTAGGTGCAATTCCGATCTGGTGGTATCCCGAGAATCCATCAGTGAAGGAATAGGCTTCCTGGCCACCCACGCTATCAAAGATTTCATCGGAGAAAGGCGTAGGGAAGGGGTCATGAACGTAGGCACCGTTCAACTTTCGTAGGTCCACACAGATGCGTATTTCTCCTTTTTTATTTTTCTCCTGGACGACCATTGGACTTACCCAATCTGACTGGTCAACTAGTTCAATGATATGGCGGTCAGCATTTTGTCCAACTCTTCTCTGAACTTTTTCTTATATTTAGGGTTCAGTCAGTAGGGCCACTGTTTGACGGGCCGTGCCTCAGGCTTCAGAGTGATGTTCATAATGACGAGGTCCCCAGTGATTCCTTTGAGCTCAGAAAACTTTGTAGGGAATAAGTCCTGGTACTCCGTAAGTAACTCGGCAATTTTTCCCACGGTGCCTTTATCCCAATAGTCCCCAATTTTAGCCAGCTTAGGGTGTTCTTCTGTCCCAATATTAACTTCACATAGCTTGAGAGGTTGCATTACATCAACATCCTAGAGCGATGGTCTGATAACAGTACATTGTCCTTCAGATTTTGGAACAAAGATATTCCGCGGGTTATCCTCTTCTTCGTTAATCACCAAGCTTCGGCAATTGACTATGTCTTGCATCTGGGCTTCCTATGTCTGGATAGCTGGTGTGGTACATGGGTGAGGCTTTGTAAAGATGAATGCATCAATGTCCTGCAGAGCTTCGTCAAGAATTTCTGTTCCTCCAATAAGTCTGAACGTTCCAATAAATTCTTCTTTTAATATTTCCCATTGGCGGGTTCGCTGATGTAACTCTACATCTAAGTACCAAGTAGCAGGGATAGAACCCAAGGCATGTATAAATAGATGGATCCATTCGTTTGGGGTTTGGTTGGCCCATTTGGTTGTCCAAGTATGAAAATGCACGTGGGGATCCCTGGGCCCCAGGATATCTTGGTGCGCATATCAGCAGGAGGTGCGAACCGCAGCACCATCCTATCCTGACACATCTCCAAATCCGAAAATGCTTTCTTGTGGGTATCCCACCAGCATGTAGGTGTGACACGCAGTTCCAGATTGAGTGCCCAGAGACGCCATTATTTTGGCACCCATCTTAAGAATTCCTGGACATTACTAGACTCATCAAAGTGGGGAAGGTCTCTTACCTCCGAAGTGATGCAGTAGAGGGTCCTTGCAACCCGAGGGCATCGTAGTGTTGAGACATCATGTAGCCGGGTCTGCTAACTCTCTAGTTCTTCATCTAGGTTAGAGAAGTACTCCCTGTTCTTCTCCCAATCAAATATTCTGCCTATTGTAGGGGCACCTTGGTCTTTTTCCTATGTCGTCATCCTGTAGATGTGATCTAGTTCCTCCTCTTCATATGTTGGTTCTATATACTGCACACCCTAAGCGGGATCCAGTGGTACTATTACATGCATACCGTTGTTCTCAAACACCATGCTATGTTTTTTTAGATTAATGACACCCCCTACGTCGATAGTCCAATATATTCCTAGGAGTGCAGGATAGGGATCCGTATCTTCCACAATTTCTATGACCTCAAAGTCAGCTAGGACCTTTACTCCTGCAATATCTACCATGAATTTTGGCAACCTTCCTAGAGGGATGATATTTTGTTGGTTCGCCATTTGCAGCTGGGTGGTGGACCAGTCTAACTTAGGTTATCTCATTTGTTGCCATGTTTGTTTTGGTAAGACGTTCGCATCCGATCCAAGATCGAGACTAACGTGTTCTATCTCATAGTCACCAATCTATGCAGTCAATTTCATTTCCCTCCTGGTGCACCTCTTGTAGTTGTGTAATTTGTGTACTTCCTTAATCTCAGTTGCTATGCTGGGCCGGGCTATGTAGACCTGTATTAATACTTGAAGTTTTTCTTCAGCTTGTGGGTTGCGTAGTAGCTTCAAGCATGCCCTTAAAAAGGGTTCAACCTCCTCTTCTGTCTGGAGGTGCACTGGTAGCTGTGCAGGGGCTTCTCGCGGCTCTTGTTTCCTGGGATTTGGTTTCTTCTGAGTAGCAAGCTCCTCCCTTGCTTCCTCGGTGACCATGCTGCGTGTTATAACTTTTATACTTGGATCTTCATTCCTCAGCTCCATTTTGACTCTCTATACATTTTGTGTGGGGGTAGACTATTTGTCCTTCATTTTTGTTAACAATATCGGGTAGTCTTCGATCTCATGGTCCAGCTGTCAGAAATATTTACAGGATTGCCTAGTGGGATTTGGGTAGTCCCTAGCAAAGTGCCCTACCTCTCCATAGTTATAGCAGATCAGCTGGCCCCATCCTCGTCCTGCGCTCCCTCCCCGGCCCCCTTGCCCCTCTCAAGAGAGCCACCAAATGTCACGGGAGATCTCGGAGAGGCAGGATCGGACTGTACCCTATATAGGTTTTTTCGACCTACCAACAAGTCATATGTGTGACAATTCTACTCATAGTGCCCTACAGATCGGCATAACCTACATAATTGTTTCTTCAGTTCACCCCTATTTATCCGAGGGCACTGGGTTGTATCATGTAGTCCCGCTACCCGGTAATCTTCACACCAGAGGTCCGTGCTGACTCCTTCTCCCCGTTCAGTCCATAAGCTTTGTATTTCCATGTGCATGGATCTGAGATGCTCCTAAATTTGCTTCACTCCTTCCCTGGTGTTATCCTTAGGTGCAGCTTCAAGTTTCATGGCAGCTTCCAAGGCTTCTTCTTGCGATTCGAAGGTCTAGTGGCACATGGGTATGTGTAAGTGAGGTAGTAGCATAGCGATGAACCATTCTATGTGTTGTCTGTCGTCATACTTGAACCCACATTCCCTGATCACTTTCTTTAACTGTTGATTGACCTCCCATACTGACTCATACATTCCTTGCTTGAAGTCTTTTACTTCCGCTACCAGCTGGAAATAAGATTTCGGCTTTCGGAATTGTTGTTTTAGGGCATCCTTAATATTTTGAAGCGATGCGCTCCCATTTTGAGATATATATTGCATATACCAGTCCAGCGCCCTCTCTTCAAAAGCCAGGGATAGCTGCACTCTGTTCATAGTATCGCTTACCACCCCTTGCGCCGTCCATACCGAGTCAGCCACGAACCGAAACCATTCCATGTCCCCATCGGCTGCGCCTTTAAAGGTAGGTAACTTTAAGTGTGCCGCCATGGGCTCCTCTGGTTTATCTTCTCGGGGGCTTGATGCCAAGGTAGCTAACAGACCTTGTGTAGGTCTCGACGGACTATGAGCAGAGCGATCCTCTTCTTAATTGTTTCAATAGTTCTTACCACTCCGCGTTGCGCTTCCACCCGGAGTATTACTCATTCAACCCCGTGTTAGATCTCCAATGCCATTACCCAATCCCGTTTCTCAGAATCCTTCTGGTCCCAGCAATGAAACCATTTTTTGGCTTGAGGGGTCCTGACCCAGGTTCGGATTGCAAGGTTTTCCAACAAACCCCTATACTACTGGCCCTTTCGGTAGTGACCTACTCGTGCAGGTCAAAGTCTCACCCAAAGTAGTATGAGTGGGTGCTAGAACCAAGTTTCCGCACCCTGAGAAAGGAAGGATAAGGCAAGCAGAGCTGCATTCTGTTTCTGTAATTCCCATATTACCTTATTCTTCGCAAGGTTAATGATGTATCTATTTTCATCCACATGCACTAGATCTATAATTATCTGCTTTCTATAACATCAACACAGTATTATATAAACAAAGTGGAATAGATCTAGATCCAAGCATTTAGTAAACAGATCTTCACAATGAAAAGACAGAAAATACATAACAAAAAAATTCATACAATAGTACTCACAGATTCAGATCTCTACTAATCCTTCGCATTCATTCATTCATCAATATTTCCTTACAATTCCCTTCCCAACCTGCGCACATAGCAACAGGGTCCGTACATAGCTGGACTAGGATCTCAGTGCACACAGCCAGCAGGAGTCCATTCCCCAAAACCCAAATAGATAGCTTAAGCAACAGATCGCATCAATATCTCGTCAATTCTTATCCTTTAAAATACAAAATACATCTCTATTTATAACAATCTAGCCTCAACTTTCCTATGGTCCGCAACCCATGGTTTTCAGGCCCCTAGTTTACCCCTTTGGCCCATTGCAATGCGTTCGTGGCTTTGACCTACCCCAAAACCCTTGCGCTAGAATAAATATAATCACAAATAATCAAAATGGACTGGTTTTGCAGCTTGTTAGGAGACCCCGTTCCAACACATAAGTTCAATTTCGCTCTTTTGGACATAAGGATATCTATAAGGCCTGATGTTTGGAGGAACACTTCCTGGAATCAAATGAATATCATGATCATGATCACGAATATGTGGGAGTCCTTTGGGAGTTTAAAAAACCTTGGAATGATTGTCCAATACTTTTTGGAGATCTGCAGAAATAGATAATTTTGAAGTTGGAACTTCTAGTGAGCATAATTGTGCAATTATGCCTCGTTGTTATTTCTTTAGAAGCTTTTTCATGACATTAGAGCTTATTATCTTTCCTAGCTTCCCTACAATACCTTGTAATTCGACATCCTTTCCTTCTGAAAAAAAATTCAAGAAAATTTCTTGAAAATTAAAAGCTACCATCCCCAAATATTGTAACCATTGTACTCCTAGTACAACATCAACACCTCCCATAGGAATGGAAAGTGTTGGACTATTCAATACATATTCCCCCATGGTTAGCTTGATATTATGGAATTTTCCAGAGAAATTTATAGTTCCTTCATTTGCAATCATCACTTGATATTCTGGTGCTGGGTATAGGAAACAATTCAATTCCTTGGCTACCTTACAATGAATAAAATTATGGGTACTTCCTGAATCAATCAACACAATCACTTTTTTCTTCTTGATATGTCCTTCTATCTTGAGAGTTTGAGGAGTGGTAATTCCTGCCAATGCATTACACGATATGGTCAGACTCATTTCTTCCTCTTCTAGGGTTGGTTCTTGGTGTATATCCTCTTCTTGTTCATTTTCTTCTTCCTCTTCACAATCTATGTAAAAAAATTTCTTCTCAGCACACTTATGACCTTTAGTGTATTTGTTATCACAATTGTAGCAAAGCCCTTTTGCTCCTTTTTCTTCCAATTCTTGTGGTGTCAACCTTGTTGGTTGTTGAAATCTAGGAGTAGCAACACTTCCCTCTTTATAGAAGTGAGTGGTAGGCTTCCTTATCGCCATAATTTTAAATTCAATTTTTCTTGCCAACCTAAATGCCTTCTCCAATGAATCAGGTTCCAAAACGTGAACTTCATGTTGGATTTTATCCTTTAAAGTATCTATGAAGAGATCAATCCTATGTTCCTCTGGAATATCAGTTACCCTTATATTCAATATTTTGAAGTCCTCAATGTGCTCCCCCACTAAACCATTTTGTTTGAGATTTATCAATTTGCTAAAGAAGGTGTTGCTCTTTGTATCCTCATAATGTGCTATCATTTCCTCCGTAAAAATTGACCAAGTTACAATTTTTCTATGGGAGCAAATCCATCGATACCATACAAATGTATTTTGTTCTAAATGTAAAGTTGCAATGCATACCTTTTGTGTGTTTTTCACATTATTGAGATCAAAATATTGCTCCATCTATAGTATCCATGTTACAGGATCCTTTCCATCAAACTTCCCTCATATCGATTTTTTGGAATATGGTGGTTCTTCCCGCCAACATTAGAGTTTATCAAATCACGATTAACATTGATTTTGTTCTCATCATGAGGTTCTTCTACTATCTTTTCACCATTAGGAAACATTTCTTGTATCAACTTTGTGAAACCTTCGATGTCTGTTTTTAGATCATTCTTCATGTTTCTTCTCCATTTTTTCATCGATCTTAGCTTTGATGTTTATCTACTTTCATTCCATGCGCCTTTCCATGCCATTTATCTTAGCTTCCATGCCATCTATCTTAGCTTCCATGCCATTCTTCAAACCATCCATCTTAGATTCCACGCCTTTCTTCAAACCATCCATCTTAGATTCCACGCCTTTCTTCAAACCATCCATCTTAGTTTCCACGCCTTTCTTCAAAACTTCCATGTCATTTTTTGTTGCTCTTTGCGAGAGAAAAATTTGTTGCACTTGCTCTTGTAAATTTGATATGTCATGTTGCCATTATTCATCTTCATGAGTCATAGTAGAGCCTTCTAAAGGCTTAATGGGTGTTGAATTATTTTTAGGGGCCATTTTAGAATCTAATACTGATATATATTCTACAATATGCCCTTGGAATCAATTAAACTTGATTCTTCAAACAAGACTTATGCAATTCGGGAAAAAAAATACACACCTTTTACTTGCTTTTGAGGAGCTCTATATTGAATTGAATTATCTATGTAATTTTATATCCTCAATATATAAAATTTGGCCTCGTAGTATCCCTCTGAAGCATCTTTCAAATGTCACAGGTCTGACCTGATTTGGATTCTTCAAGGAAAAGTTATGTCCAATCTCCCACAATGACCCAATTATGGACTAGTTCAGTAGAGCAAACTTGTATGACTTGCCACGTGTCACTGTTTCCTCCTTTGGCTTTGAAATTGATAGAAAAGAAACTACAGTCCGTGTACTTGTGACCAATTTTTACATCATTCCAATCTGATTCTCAGAAAGAGAGTTATGGATATTTTCCCATGATAACCTCTTTGAGATGAAATTTGGGAGCCTGAAAAAGACCTAACTTCCACAGATCATATCTCTGAAAATATTGCGAACCAAGCTCTGAAATTTTGCAATAATGTTCCTCAGTATTTATGCTTCTCCCTATAAAAATTTTAGCTTCTGAAACTTTGTAGAAAAACAGTTATAGCACAAATTCCGAGATGACTTGTTTAGGTTAAATTCAGGGCCCTACAAAACGCCCTAACTTACACAAATCATATCTCTGAAAATATTGTGAACCAAGCTCTGAAATTTTGCGATGATGTTACTGAGGATTTCTGCTTTGCAATCTAACAATTTCAACTTCTAAACCTTCGTATAAAAAACGTTATAGCGAAAATGCCACGATGACCGGTTTGGAGCAGCAAAAACCCTAGAATCCAAAGCTTTGATACCAAATGTTGTGAAACCAGCTCCAAAAATAGAAGAAAAGAGATATCAATCCCTTAGAAATAAGTCACTTCAAGGGGGAAACCTCCAATACATTACATGAATGAACAATCCTTGGATGATACAAATTACAAAACCTCCTTTCTATATATACGAGTCCATGGGGCCACAATGTAATCCTAGCCGACCTAAAAATAATAATTTAAGGGCACAATAATAGCCATATGGGGGTTACAAGGGTACAATAATAACAATAAGGGGGTTACACTAACAACAATAATGGACTATACTAGTAATATAGGGACCTAACAAATCAAATTTCAATATTATACCTCAAAAGACATGGGAAGCACTGGGAAAACCAAAGTTGTTATACTCACCAATACAGCTCAGAATGGAAAATCATTACTACATTGTACCAATAGGAAGGCTGGAAGAAGTTGAGGTTTATGTTGTGGGAGTAAAAACCTATACGGACTTTGAAGTAATTGATATCATGGGTGCCAAGGATCCTTATCCTGCCTTGCTGGGAATAGATTGGGCCTTTGAAAATAACACAGTCATCGACTTAAAAAAGCAATTGATGATATTAGAATATGGTGAGGTCAGAGTGGTTCAACCATTGGATCCGTATCAAGGATCCTGATACACATAAACTTTTGACAACAAAGAAGACGTAGATCTTGTAGATCAACTCTACTAGATGACTACAAGGAAAAGAGAAGATTTCATTAATCCTATAATAAAAGGAACGGTAAGTTGGAGAAGTGTTCAAAGTTCTGATGCAGGATCAGAAGTGGCTTGGGATGATTGGCAACGGGGAGGATACGAAATCAACACCAGAAAATGCACCAACATTCGTGGAGACAACTAGATTGGTACAGAGGTAAGAGAATACCCAAATATTTCAAATATGCAAGCTGTGACTACATTTATTACCAAAGTAGAAGACAAGGTGCCAGTAGAGCATAGAGTCCCTCTCATGGATCTAGCACTACAATCCACTTTAGCAAGGTGGTGGGCAACCCATCAGAACTCTCTCACTCAATGGGAAGATATTTCCAGAGCATTAAGAACAAGATTTCATGTGGCTTCAGGACTACAACTGGGAAAAAAATACCGAGGGAATTTCGATCCCCTAGTACATCTAAACGGTTGTGAGTATAAGTGGAGGAAAGAGGAATATCCAAAATCTTTATGGGCACACAAATTCATACATTCACTAGACACCATTCCGCGATCTTAGTACCTGACAAAAGAGAAGAAGAGAGGAATAGGAACTTGGGAAACAGTTGCAGAGAAATTTACTTAATGTTTTTCTTTCAAATGAGACACAGACCAAGTTACATATACCCTAAAATAAATTAAAAGAATATTTTTCTTCCCAAATCTTGAGGAAAATGAAGAAATATCCTTATCAGAGCAGAGACCCAAGGAATCAATAGCATGTAAAAGAATAGATCGGGAGATAGACGATGATGATTTAGAAAATATTCGACATCTATAATTTGAAGAAAAGGAAGGGGAATGGGAAATACAAGAGGAGCCAACTATTAAAGGATTACACCTATTACCCCTGAAGACAAAGAAGCAGGACATTGGAAGCACAGAGAAGCCTAAGATTTCATCCATCGGAGATTATTGGGATACAGAAACCACAAAAGAAATCTTTGACTTGCTATAGGAGTATGAAGACCTATTTCCATCTTCAGTGGCAGAGCTCAAAGGAATCAAGGGAGATCTGGTGGAGATGTGCATATTCATAAAACTGGATGCGAGGCCAGTAATTCATAGACGCCTAAATCCGAGAGTAAAAGAAAAGGTTAAAGTAGAGATAGAAAAAATGTTGAATGCAGGCTTGATTTTTTCGGTTGAAGAAGCAGAATGGGTCAACCCAATAGTGATACAAAGAAAAAAGGAGAAATTATAAATTAGAGTATGTGTGGACTACAGAAGTCTAAATAATGCATGTATTCATGATCTGTTTCCAACTCCATTTAGTGACGAAGTTCTCGACAATGTAGCCAGAAATGAAGCATACTCATTCACAGATGGCTTCTCAGGGTATCATTAGGTGCAAATACCAGAAGAGGATAAAATAAAAACTACCTACACAACATAATGGAGATCAAACGCCTATCATGTCATGCCTTTTGGGATAAAGAATGCACCAGCTGTGTTTTCACGGATAGTAATAGTAGCATTCAAAGACTTTATCCATAATTTCTATTATCACTCATAAAATTTGAAACATCATTTGACATAGTCTTAGAAGTTCATTTGTCAAAGGTATGGTCATAGAGTTCATTAGGAAATTTAAATTATTTCATATTAACCTATCCTAAGGTCCAAACCCACCCCCATTCAAGTCTTTTCATGTCCCATCAATCATTATTTCCTGACATATTCCATTTCCCAAGCTTATAAATCAGAAAAGGTCACTTTAGCTAAGATTTCTTACTTTCGTAGCGAAACTGCCCAAAAATACACTAACTGTGCTACGAAAAGAGGCTTTTTCTATCTGTCTTTTCAAATTCGGTGCAAGGTGTCAGTTCATGATTAGAGGAGATAGGGTGGAGGTTATTCAATTATTTTATGTTTAATTCAAAGGTACATAGCCATGTATGAGGTCATCATTACCCTTTTGGCATGTATGTGTCATGATTTAAGCATGAGCTGTAATTTAAAACATAAAACCTTATCCTAAGCTGTTTTTTGTCACTCAAAATTCATTCTGCATGTGAAACATCTCAATGTCACCGTTTGCGAGTAGCCTCATCACACCAAGCAACTTGCTGTTCAATTTGGCTTTACAAGTGTCACCTTTTTAAGAGGGCAGCTTGGTTATAAAAGGAGATGGTCATGTACAAGAAAGCACACAAAGGAGGCTCTATGGATAAGATAGAAGATCGTGGAACTTAATATATTCGTGGAGGACCCTAGCTTTGCTGAAGCATGCATCAGTTCAAGTTGTTTAAATTTCTGCTAGAGCTAACAAAGAAATTGTTGTGTTTTTGGATTGTTTGAGCAGTAAGATTAAAGAGATGATTATGGATGAAAAGAGATGAATTTGTAAAAAGTGAGAGAGGTTATATTCAATAACAGAACAAGGAAAAATAACCTCTCTCACTTTTCTCACATGTGCTATCAATTGGGAGATAAAGGGATTTCTTTGAGCCCTATTTTCAAAAAATAGAGTTTTCCTGTTTAACACATGGTTTTCAAATGCATATTTTGGACAGCTGGAGATGGTATTTAAAACCCAAGATATTTTTTTCTTAAAAAAAATGCTATATACAAAACCTCCTCTAGTTTTTCAAAATACATCACGGATTCAGAGATATAAGCTCTGTTCTAAGATCTATTTTTTAGAAAAAACAGGAAAAATCTGCATAGATGTTTTAAATATGTAAGGTGATGGTGATTGTGTTCCTCATTAGTTTGATGAGGTCCATAACATGCAGAGAGGTTCATGGTATGCTGAAGGTCAATTTTTAACAGTTGGAGGTCACATTTTGAAGAAAAACTTGAAATCTAAAATTTCTGCACTTTTTCACAATTTTGTAGCGTTTCCTAGGCTTAAAGCCAGGAAAATGCTATTAAAATTTATGTAGTAGTATTTTTTCTTCTAAATTCATTTTCTGCAGCTTTCAAGGAGGTATAATGATAGTGATGATGTGTCATGACTAGGGTGACACCATGGAACAAAAAAGGAGCAAAGTTATTGGCTACATAAGTCATTTTTCAACACTACCAAAGTTCGCTATGAAACTGTCCTGTTTTCATAGTGAGATGTTTTTGAAGGTCTTGAAGCATCCCAGTGGTAGCTTTGGATAGGTGGACATGTCCAACAAGTAAAGGGACCTTACCATCAAATATTTATGACTTGGAATTTCATTTTTAAAGATAGGTCATCAGCTAAAGCTTTCGTTGAAGATAAAGGTCTTGCATTCCTGAAAAATAGGGTTTTGTGCCACATATCTAGTAGGGTTTTAATATGTCAAGTAGTGATGAGCTATTTCATAGCCTATTCGAACATGTAATACTTATTTTCCACTGATATGTAACTATTTTAAAGATAAGGTGGACTGATGTAATAAATAGGAGTTTGATTCCTATTAGGAAAAGGTCTTCTTTAGAGTATAGCTACCATTTTCTGATTAAAAGACATGTTTTTTATGTTATGTAAGGTTTCATAGGAAGAGTTCGATGCATCTAGCCAAAATATAGATCATCCCTATTGTAAGAAGGTATATTTAAAGCCAAATTATCGAAGTTGTAAAGGGTTGGATATTTTTTGCACCATATACTTCTTTATGTAATTTGACTGATATCAACAATATAGAGGACTTCTTCTTGACAGTCCTAAGATTATCATGGAGTTTTAAATGTCTTTCTGATCTATATATTTATGTGTACTACTTGCAGTATATTTCATCTTTATTACTTAGAATTCATATGTGTATGCTGTAACTTCCTTTATTGATGACATGACTGTGTTTCCCTATGTTCTATGTGTGATTTTCCTTTATTAAAGACTCTTATCTGCCTCAGCTTCTATGTCAAGAAATCTTGCCACTTAATCTACTGATTTTTTGACTCCATAAGCGCAATGGTTGCAAGCCTGCATTATTTTCAACCTACATACACAAAAATGAAGTTACTTTTCAAATAGAGTTAGCCATATAGTCCTATCATTATCTAATATCATAAACCCCTTTGAGAGAGCCCTATTAGACTGAAGAGGCTAAGCTTCAGTCAAAAGCTGGTTTTAAACATTTACATAGAGTTGTTTGATCAGTAGCCAATCAAGTGCAATTTTGTGATAACATTTTGGTGCGTCTTCCGGGAGTCTGAAGATATATATCTCCCAAAATTTTGAAGCTAAACTCTTGAAGGTAGTAGGAGCTCATAATCTGTTTGAGGATGCCACTACCTTGGCGACTTCATTGTTGAAAAATTCAAAATTTCATAGATTCATGGTGATTCCACTGGACTTATGAAGAACTCAGATGTTTCCATTCTTGTTTCAAGGTATGCATGCATAGATTTTTCAAGAATTTATGGTTTCCCAAATAATTTTCCCAAGGCTGCATATTTTTTAAGGAATGGTCCAAAATTTAATGGAGAAGATTTGAGTTTGACTTGAAGTATATATCAAATTTCTGTGACTTTACTAAGCTTCTTAGAGTTAGACATGAAGATATTTTCATCATATTTTTCTATGATTCATTTCTAGGGAGTCATTAATTCATTTGCTGAGTTTTGGCTTATTTTTGTGGAAACATGGAAGGAAAGAATAGAGTTAGTGGTAGACTCTCCTTCCATTCAAGGTTTTAAACAATGGAATGATGATCACACTAATGAGAATGTGGATGAAAATTTTTCTTTGTCTTTACCTTCTTATTCAAAGTAATTTGAGTGCAAGTCAGAAGATAATATTCAATTTTTGGATGAAGTTGCTAAGAACATTGAAGTTTTAGAAGATCAAATTCAATCTTATAGTCTTCATGATCAAGATCAGTCTTTTCAAAAGTTTTTAATGCCAAGTCACAAAGAGAGGGTGCTGCTACCTTTCTCTTTTGAGATTGATGAAGAATACCCTATTTTTTAAAATCAGTTTGATAGCACACAACTGAAATGTTGTGTTGTTGAGAAAAGCATATATGAGTTGTCCAAAGCTGCAAAATGGCTTGAGAATCATAAAAAAGATTATGTCTTATATGATCCTATAGCTGACTACATGGAAGAGTTATACAGTCTAAATTTCCATATATATTTTCATTATGAAGATCAAATACATCTTATGTTTCTTTGGTCATTTCAGTATCCTGTTTACTTTTGGTTCAAGCACAGTCAAGAGGTTCAAGTGTCAGATCAGATCAATGACTGACTTCATTGGAAATTTTATGTTGCTTGAATCAAACATGAAGATTACAGTTGTTAGGGTAGGTAGGAGTGTGTGTGAATAAGCTGAAGTAGACTGAGAATATTTTCAATAGGTACAAATTTGGTTTTGCAACAGTAATAATCAAGCTTGAGCCCGAGGTGAAGGCCATTAGAGTTTGAAGGAAGCTTGGAAAATTTCAGAATTTTTATTTCTAAGAAGATGGATGGAACTAGAACTACAAGTTCTTTGGTGTACCATAGGGTCACACCATCCCAAGTGGAACCACTGTTATCACTCATAAAATTTGAAACATCATTTGACATAGTCTTAGAAGTTCATTTGTCAAAGGTATGGTCATAGACTTCATTAGGAAATTTAAATTTTTTCATATTAGCCTATCCTAAGGTCCAAACCCACCTCCATTCAAGTATTTTCATGTCCTATCAGTCATTATTTCTTGAAATATTCCATTTCCCAAGCTTATAAATCTGAAAAGGTCACTTTAGCCAAGATTTCTTACTTTCGTAGTGAAATTGCCCAGAAATACACTAACTACGCTACGAAAAGAGGTTTTTCTGTGGAAAATTTCAGTGTTTTTATTTCCAAGAAGATTGATGGCACTGGAACTAAAAATTTTTTGGTGTACCACAGGGGCACACCATCCCAAGTGGAGCCACTGTTATCACTCATAAATTTTGAAACATCATTTGACATAGTCTTAAAAGTTCATTTGTCAAAGCTATAGTCATAGAGTTCATTAGGAAATTTAAATTTTTTCATATTAACCTATCCTAAGGTCCAAACCCACCCCCATTCAAGTATTTTAATGTCCCATCAGTAATTATTTTCTAACATATTCCATTTCCCAAGATTCTAAATCTGAAAGGTCACTTTAGCCAATATTTCTTACATTCATAGCGAAACTGCCTAGAAATACACTAACTACGCTATGAAAAGAGTTTTTTTTCTGTCTGTCTTTTCAAATTTGGTGCAAGGTGTCAGTTCATGATTAGAGGAGATAGGGTGGACATTATTCGAGCCTTTTATGGTTAATTCAAAGGTACATAACCATGTATGAGGTCATCATTACCCTTTTGGCATGTATGTGTCATGATTTAAGCATGAGATGTCATTTAAAACATAAAACATTATCCTAAGTTGTTCTTTGTCACTCAAAATTCATTATTTCATGTGAAATATCTCAATGTCACTGGTTAAGGGCTGCCTCATCACACCAGGTAGATTTCTATCCAATTTGGCTTTACAAGTGTCACCTTTTTAAGAGGGTAGCTTGCTGTCCAATTTGGCTTTACAAGTGTCACCTTTGGTTATAAAAGGAGATGGTCATGTACAAGAAAGCACCGAAAGAGGCTCCATGGATAATATAGAAGCTTATGGAACTTAATATATTCATGTAAGACCCTATCTTTTCTGAAGCATGCATCAGTTCAAGTTGTTTAAATTTCTGCTAGAGCTAACAAAGAAATTGTTGTGTTTTTGGACTGTTTTAGTAGTAAGTTTAAAGAGAGGATTATGGATGAACAGTGATGAATTTGGAAATAATGAGAGAGATTATTGTCAAGAAGAGAACAAGGAAAAAAAATCTCTCTAACTTTTCTCACAGGTCCTATCAGTTGGGAGATACAGGGATTTCTTTGAGTGCTATTTTCAAAAAACAGAGTTTTCATGTTTTACACATGTTTTTCAAATCCATATTTTGGACAACTAGAGATGGAATTTACAACACCAAGAGAGGTTTGTCTTAGGAACATTATTATATACAAAAATTATTCCATTTTTGGAAAGAAAATCATGGATTCATATATACAAGCTCTGTTCTAAGACCTATTTTTCAGAAAAAAAAACAGGAAAATCTGCAAAGATGTTTTAAATATGTAAGGTGATTGTGATTGTGTTCCTCATTAGTTTAATGAGGTCCATAACATGCAGAGAGGTTCATGGTATGATGAAGGTCAAGTTTTAATAGTTGGAGTTCAATTTTTGAAGAAAATCTTGAAATCTGGAATTTCTGCACTTTTTCACAGTTTCATAGTGTTTCTTAGGCTTAAAGATAGGAAAACGCTACTAAAATTTTTGTAGCAGCCTTTTTGCTTCTAAATTCATTTTCTGTAAATTTCAAGGAGGGAAAATGATAGTGATGATGTTTCATGACTAGGGTGACACCATGGAACAACAAAGGAGAAAATTTATTCGCTGTAGAAGTCATTTTTCAACACTACCAAAGTTGGCTATGAGACTGTTCTATTTTCGTAGCGAGCTGTTTTTGAAGGTTTTGAAGCATCCTAGTGGTAGTTTTGGACAGGTGGACACATCCAACATGTCAAGGGACCTTACCATCAAATATTTATGACTTGGAAAAAGTGTTTTAAAGAAAACTCATCAGCTAAAGCTTTCGTAGAAGATAAAGGTCTTGCATTCCTGAAAAATAGGGTTTTGTTCCACATATCCAGGAGGGTTTGAATATGTCAAGTAGTGATGAGCTATGTCATAGCCTATTCGAACATGTGAGACTTAGTTTTCACTGATATGTAAATATTTTAAAGATAAGGTAGACTGATGTAATAAATGGGAGTTTGAGTCCTATTAGGAAAAGGTTCTCTTTAGAGTATAGTTGTCATTTTCTGATTAAAAGACATGTTTTTCTGTTATGTAAGGTGTTACAGGAAGAGTTAGATGAATCTATCCAAGAGGTAGATCACCCTTGTTGTTAGAAGGTATATTTAAAGCCAAATTATCTAATTTGTAAAGGGTTGGAGATTTTTTGCACCATATGCTGCTTTATGTAATTTGACTGATATCAGCAGTACAAAGGACTTCTTCTTGATAGACCTGAGTTTCTCATGGAGTTTTTAATGTCTTTCTGATCTATATATTTATGTGTACTACTTGCAGTAGATTTCATCTTTATTACTTATAATTCATATGTGTATGCTCTGACTTTCTTTATTGATGAAATGATTATGTTTCCCTATGTTCTATGTGTGATTTTACTTTATTAAAGACTCTTATCTGCCTTAGCTTCCATGTCAAGAAACATTGTCACTGAATCTACTGATTTGTTGACTCCATAAGCCCAATGGTTGCAAGCCTGCATTATTTTCAACCTACATACACAAAAATAGAGCTAATTTTCAAATAGAGTTAGCCATCTAGTCCTATCATTATCTAATATCATAAACCCCTTTGAGAGAGCCCTCTCAAATTGAAGAGGCTAAGTTTCAGTCAAAAGATGGTTTGAAACGGTTACATAGAGTTGTTTGATCAGCATCCAATCAAGTGTAATTTTGTGATAAAAAGTTCCTAGAAGTGTACATGGATGATTGGACGATGTACACATTACTGAAGAACCATGAAACTCTATTGAGGATAATGTTTTATAGGTGTTAACATTGGAAAATTGTACAGCAGAAGATGACATTAATTAATATCAGGAAAAATGATTTACAGGGCTAGAAGACATTACAGAATATGGAAAGTATTTAAAAATCTCTAAGGTCTGAGGAAAATCAAATTTGAACAAGTCCTAAATGCTCTTTGTGCACATAATCCTTCGTGAAGAGCGCATTTTTCTCACCTTTTTGCTCGATATGCGTGCAATCCTGGGAGTGGTGAAATGTCACTATTTGGGACCACACAAAGAAAAGGACAAGTGGCCCCTTACTTGGAGCCACCTAAGGACAGCCACCAATTCCTCCTTAGACACTATGTGAGCACACAATGGAATATTTGGAGTACACAAAGGAATTATACCCCTCTCTTGGGTCACCATCCTCCATGTACCAAGAGAGGGAAGGGAGGATTTGAAGTCTCCTATATAAGGCCACCATGAGATGAAGAATTTTTGAACACATTGTTATGCTGCCCAGAATTGCCCAAGGAATACCAGTAGTGTGTCAACCGGAGCTGATGATAGAGGGGACTCAAATGATGGCCATCCAACAAGTTCAGTCCAACATAGTAGAGAGAGAGGGAGACTACACCGAGGCAAGCTTGGGATAAAAAAATCCTTGCATCGGGACCTAGAACCATTGTCTAGGGGCCCTTTGGAAAGAGGGTAAAGTTTCACGCTTATTACTACCAGTGCTCAATAAGAGGGGCCTAGAGTCACCATTCGTATTATTGTTGTCGTTTAACTCTTTTCAGAGTTCATGTTTATTTGTTTTAGTTTTTAGTTTATATATGCATGCTATTTTTCTATCTAGTATGCTTATGATTCTATCTTGTTCCACTAACTTGCTTGACTCCACTTCTTTTTCTGCCTATTACCAATAACTTAAGTGGGTATATCACACCCCTTAAGTTGCTATGATTTTGTACATACATGCACCAAACACATCCCAATAGGATTGGCGACTCCACTAACGTTTATTACCAAGTTTATGTGGTTGTGCCATTTTTTTTCAGAGACCTCTGTCGTGCTGTGGAGTGGAGCTAAATGTCCCTTGATTTCTCTTGCAGTCCCTAGTTCATCCCAAGTGACAGACTGAGGCAGAACAACTCAAAAATAATTTCTTGTAGGAATTTGTGTGTGTTTTCTCCTCACAGAAGCACATGGCGTGCGTTTAGAGCTGACCCACATGTAGAGAGTGCGTCGGTCTTAGCCTTTTGCACGCAAAATGCAGAACGAGAATTTTCTCCCTTATTTCTGTCTTTTCCTGCTTTTAAAGTGCTTGGTAGCCCCTAAGACACCTACTAGCACTGGTTGTGGTACCCAGCAGCTTCTTAAAGCTCTCTCTTAGCTGCTTTTTGTAGGCTTAGTGTCAGTTTTACTTCAAGTTGATTTTTTCAAAGTTCACACATAGTTTAAGTAGGGGGGGGAAATAACTTGCATTCCGAATTTTTTTTTTGTTTTGCAAATTATGGTACTTGCACACCTAGATAACTAGCCCAAGTAAGTGGCCCAAGACCATGCATGCATAGCTTGTTTTCTTTTTTTTTGGCTTGAGGGGTCCTGACCCACGTTCAGAGGTTAAGGTTTTCCAACAAACCCCTATATTACTAGCCCTTTCGACACTGACCTACTTGTGCAGGCCAAGGTCTCACCCGAAGCAATATGCGAGGGTGCTGGAACCAGGCTTCTGCACCCTGAGAGAGAGTAGTTAATTCGAGCCAGATCTGTATTATAACTTACAAGGTTCGCACAGAATGAGTTTATTCGCAACCCTTATAACAGTGTAATTAGCATATAACCAGAAAACAGCTATCAGATCTAATCAAGAAAAGTCACATCAACGTGCGAATCACAAATATCATAAAAAATTACTATAATCCATGCCGATATCAGATCACATATATACTTATGCTAATTCCAGAACACAGATACATTCACAGCTCAAAAAGGCATCACAGATGTGCTTCAATAGTGAACATAACCAATTTAGATAACACACAAATACTTCAACAATACTTTGCATTCGTTAATAGTCAGATCCACTTTCAACCAAAACACAACCCACGCACACAGCCTAGCGGGGTCTGCACATAGAAAGATTGAGGATCTTCACGCATAAATCTAGTAGGAGTCCTTACCCAAAACAATCCAAAACCGATCTAACCGTTTGCATGTAGCTTCAGTCTTAATTCCTTCCTACCTCTAGACTTCAAACTATTCATATATTTATATCGATGTAACCTACGCTATCCTGTGGTCCACAAACCGTGGTTTGCGGACTTTAGGTATACCCTTTGGCCCATTACAATGCATTCGGGTCTTTGACCCACCCCAAAACCCCTGCGTTAGAATAATTAATACAAAAAATATACAAAATTTACAGATAAAAATATACAAAATTTGCATCTTAGGGAGCCTCGTTCCAACAGCCCCCCAACACAATCTTGTGACTCGTCTCGAGTCACTGTGCTCGTGGGTTTTACATCTTCGCCTAAAGCTTCTTGATCACATCAACCAGTGGGGGCAGCACTCCTTCACTTTTCACATCAGTATTCTGGGCTATCTTGACCAACTTCTATGAAGTTGGGCCTTCTATAGCAATAGTGACGCTCTCCAAAGTTTGGTTCAGTTGCTTAACTGCGACGTCGACATCTTGAGATAGCTTGAGGGCCTCATCTGCCCATGGCTTGAGGTTATCATTGAAAGACTTCTTCCGCTGCTGGAGAGCTTCCATGTCGTCTCAGAGCGCATGACTAGTGCGCAGTCATGCCAAGCGCTGAGCGAGGACTAGAGTAGTTAGTGTAGCCTCCATTTGTTCAAACTTTTATTCCTTCTGGTGCATCTCTTGGTTGATTTCATGCAAGAGGGGGTCACACTGCACCTTGGTCCACAACTACATAGTTATTTCCAACAGTGCTACACCCTGAGCGATTTGACCTATAATGAAATTGGTGGCCTTTGTAACCAGTGCAGCTCGCTGGGTCCTTACCTCAGGTGGAGTTTTTGGCTCTAACTTGGCCTGCAAGGCCACAATTTGTTGTTCCATCTCTGTCTTGACCACCTGGATCTCGGTCCTTGAGGCCTTTAACATGGCAGCCAACCCCTCAATCTTGGCCTGGGGGGTGGCAGAAGTCGAGATATTTTAGGTGATGTCTGCATAGAGCCTACTAATTAGGTGCTCCAACTCTGTCTGCTGCGCAACGACGAGGGTACATGAAGGCTGTGCTTGGGATACCTCAATAGTTTTTTCTTCAATTGCTTTGCTCAGATGTATTGAGCTACTGGTGCACTTTACAATCTCTGTGTTGAAGGATCTGCAATGGTTCATGCGGTAGTCGGGAGAGATCCAACTGTACCTTTGCGTAGGCCTGGACTTGTACTCCTAAGTCGGGTGGAATCAGCATGAGAGTTGTGACTTGTAGAGGGCAGAGGCGGCTTTCCAGCGTACTAATTACTCACTATTTGTTGCTGGGGTCGACCTTGCCTGAATCATACTGGTTTTCCAGGTATCAGTCTTGAGCTGTAGAGCTTGGAGCTCAGCCTAGAGAGTATCAACTATGGCTCTCTACTGCTCTTCTAGAGCCAGCCATTTTTCTTCTGCAGCTAGGGTGACCGCATTTGCGATATTCTCTAGGTCCTCTTCTGTCAGCGTAACTCCTATGTCACGTTCTGGCCATTGAGCTCGTTGCTTCTTCTGTGGCCCTTTGACAGGTTCACCATTCCACTTCTTACCTCGAGGGGAGTCAGCACCCCCTGCATCCAAACCTTCTGCGCCTAGATCTTGCTACGAATCCTTCTTTGATACCAGTTATGTGCCCTTCCTAGTACTCTTACCTTGTTGTGAACCCTTCTGTGATGCTGGTTCCACGTCCTTCCCAATACTCTTGCCATGTCCTCTAGTTTCCTTGGTGGTGTCGATCGGGGTGACCTTCGGGGTGCTCGTCCCTGTAGTGACCCTCGTACCTGATTTGAAGCCAAGCTTGTAGTGTGGAGGACAAGGCACAATTAGGCGGTCAATTTTCTCATCAGCAACCATGTATGGGAGTGAGACCCATGTCGGATCGTTGCGGCCTCTGATCTATACATTGTGCATGGTTACTTGAAACGTTGAGATGCTTTTGTACTTATCATGAATTGTTGGCGACAAGCACGGCTGGAAATTGATTACTGCTGCGAGCCTGCTCTGAAATAGGACCCAGAAGACCTGATTGTCCTCAATACGTTGCGCATCTTTTGAGTCCCACAAATTCTTGTATCGCGCCCCCTTGCACACATCTAGCATGAGCTCAGGGAGCACCGAGTCTTTAGGGGCTTCCATGTGACCAACGTGATGAGAAGTAGTAGCCAGGAGTAGCAGAATGCTCATCCATGATCCTAGGCTTCGCGTACATTCTCCAGAAATTTGTTGCACAGGAATTGGGACCAATTTTAGCAAACCCCCTTTTCGCAGCGGCCTGTCAGCTGAATTACATACGTAGGGATGGTGGTAGCCTGGCATTTTCACATCATCTTGCATGCCAACAACAAGGTACCCATCTGCGCATCAGGGTCGTTGATGGTGCTGATCATGAACCCCCGATTGTTCTGTTCCACATGGTAATCCTTGCGCACCTGTTCGATGATATTTTCTCATACTTTTCTCCGACAGGCAACATAGGGTCTGACCCTTCCATGAGGAGACCATTAATACAGTGAATAAGTGGGGCATCAATGGGGATTTGATCCTGGACCCACAAGCTGCCATCATGGACCAGGGAAAGCAGCTGGCGCACAAGTTGGTTTGTGACATTGTAGTGGCCAAAGTGAGGCATCTGCAACAATTTTAATAGCCCAGGACTAGCCAATCCACATGACCATGGCATGGGGACTATCTTCAGCCCGTCGTCTTCCAATACCCCTTCGAGATATAGCTCCAGTGCCAATTCAAGGAAGGCCTCCAAATTGGCCACGTCGTGGTCGTCGAATTTTACCTTGTGGAGTTTTCCATTAGGTTCTCAAATGATGGGGACCTCACCCAGAGTCAGTGGCATTTTCAAATAGGTGCACAAGCCTTCAATATTCTTAGGCGTGCGTGTTGAGGGCCTGCGAGGTCAAACATAGGGCGGTAACCAGTTGATCGGTTCAACAATCTGGGCTTCTTCTTGAGAAGAAAGAGGTCTCTTCAAAGGGCTAGGAGAATGTGCCTGGGGCACCACTCACAGGGACTTCACATTTTTAGGAGAGGTGTGAGGCTTCACCCTAGCCCATTTCGCAATTTTTTCTTATCCTTGCACCTTTTATTTCCCCTTCTGCTTCCCCTGGTTTGGCATGTACATAACCTCCTCCACTTCGGGGTCGACTTCCAGTACTTCCTCAGATTCTTGCTCCATCGAGGCTACAGTCTGTGAGGATTTGGCAGAATTTTTTGCTGTCAATCTAGCACGAAAGATGAATTCAGGGTTGCTACTATCATAGGGTGTAGCATGCCCAGACATTAACAAAGTGTGATAGTCAAATAATGTCGCTAAGCACAAACTGTTCAAGATATACGTAACCCTCTTCTGATCTATCCTTCTACTTTTATAGCCTTGGAGATCAACCAATGGCTGGGTGAAACTTATCAGGAACTTAACATCAAGTAAACAATAAAAAATCTTCGAAAATCGCCTCATTAATTGCTGGCCACCCGCTCCTTTCAACGGTAAAAATTTCTTTTTACCCAGTTTTATTATTCCAACAACAATGTTTTGCAGCTATAGATTAACCCTGTGCTTCCAACGCACCTTATGTGCCCTGAGTGCACCCATATGATCCCAACACACCTCCTACGCTCTAAACACACCTCTACGCTCCCAGCGCATGTCACCGGGCCTCCAAACCTATGATCAATCCCTGTGCATACTACGGTTATGGATGCAAGTGTCTTCCTTTATGCGTGTATTCCACCCCATACAGCTACTCCGACCATATAGTCATTTGATCCGATATGGTTTGAGCCGACTGCCATTGAAATATCCTGGTACCATAACACGCAGTGTGGCTAACCAAACAACACCTTCATCAGTAATTTCCTTTACCATATAGGGATCTAGCCAGTGCTGACAGAACTTCCCTGGGTGTTTCACAAACTAGCTATCATATAGGAGGACCAATTCTCCTTCTGCAAATGTCTTTTTCCGAATATGTCGATCGTGCCATGCCTTATCACGAGCCTTATGAACTTGCTGATGGAAGTTAGCAATAAAACAATCTTCCTCCAAGGCCAGGAGTTGCGCTAACCATTCCTCCATGATAGCAAGCTCCACCATATCAATAAAGGCTGCGATGTGTAGGCTAGGAACAATATACTCCATGGGCATAATGGCCACCTTGCCATAGACCATCCTAAACAATGTCTTCCCAGTTAAATTCTTGCAGGTGGTTCGATAGGCCCAAAGAATGTTGAGATTGCAACAAGATGATGAGCTTAGGCAGTGAGTCTTTTAGGAAGTGTCTATTGTGCTATTTTTTGACATTGTTCATTTTTTACTATGTCTATTTTTAGACATGTTGATCATATTCTATGAGTTGCAGGATGCTATTTGTGGATGGTTAGTCAAGTTGGAAAAATGGATGGACTTCTATTTTTAGACATATTGGGCGGAGTCTATTTTTAGACTGCCAGTCTAAAAATAGATATGTCGAATATTATTAGCTCTTAATAATATTTGGACTCTAAACATTATCTTATTCTTTTGGAGCACTTCAGTTAAGTGCACATATGTGGAACAACAGCTAACAAAAGGAATTATGCTATTCCTAAGGGTTTACCGGAGCTATTGCATGGAGGACTTCAGTTAGAACTCATGTGACAGAGTTTGGTGGAGTTGGAGAAGTAGTTGGTGGAGTTGTATTTAGTTTAACTCAGTTAGACTCAGTGGAGCTAGTTGTATCTAGTCTAACTGATTGATACACTAGTGAGAGTGGAGTGAATTAATTAGTTAATTAATTAACAAATAATAACTCATTAATCAACTGAACAATACATCAGTTAACTATAGTGCATGGACAACAAGGAGACTAGTGGAGAGGTAGGTGAAAGAGCAGTGTGACTATCAGTTGTGACTATACTGTTGCATGATTTGCAACAAACAATGGTTGGAGATTCCAATGAGGATTGCATGAGAAAGGCTGGACCAATTCAAGTTCATTCAGAGCCATTCTTCAGTAGTGATTTTGCAGTAGAGGCAGGCTAGCAGGTGGCAGAGATTGGAGCATGGGATTTGCTAGATCGGACCTGATTAGTGTGTAGAAATTGGAGATTGTACTGAGAGCTTGTGAGGATATTTGTATGATGATGGTTACATGATCTATATGACATATAATATACAGATAGTTGGGATTTTTCATCTTTAATCTTTCCCATAAATTACTGTGTTCATATGTGTGAATTTTTATGGTTTTAATGTGTGCATGCAATTGATTTTATTTCCGCAATTAATGATCAATGGTAGAAGCGATTCTGTATTGTGCATGAAGTCAAATAGTTTTTGATCAAGAGAATCTCAAATGTATAACATATCAGTTATATAATTTCTACATGGTATTGGAGCGATATTGATCATTGGAGCAATTGTAAAGCATTGAAGCGGTTGAGTTTTGTGCTGGTGGAATTCGAATTTGGAATAGTGTTTTCTTGGTGTCGAAGTTGAGATGTCTTTCAACGGATTACGATTGGAGTATGCCCTTGAGGGCAGATTGAATTATATTGCATGTAACGACAGGATGGAGGCAGTGCTGGAGGATAATGGGTTGAAGGAGTTCATAGATGCAGAAATTCCAAAACCTGCTTCTAGCGATGCTGTTGCACTTGACGCATGGCAAACGAAGATAACAAAATGTCGAAGGATTCTGTTGGAAGGTGTGAAGCATCACATAGTATCTAGCCTTCATGGTAAATCTTCTCCATTCTTGATGTGGAAAGCTTTGACAGATTTTTTCCAAAGCAAGAGTGACCAGAGGAAGTTGGTGCTCAAGGATAAGCTCAGGAATATAAAAATGGAGAAAGGCGAAAGTATACCCAAGTACCTCACAAAGTTTGTCCAGTGCAGGGATGAGCTGGGAAGTGTGGGGGTTACTGTAGAGGACAAGGACTTGGTGAGCTTGGCTCTCCTTGGGATTCTAAAGAGTTGGCATTCCTATCATCACTCTGTCAATGGTCGGGAGAAACTTCCACGATGGGAGCGAATTTGGTCGGATCTTGTGCAGGAGGAGATAAGGCAGAGTACCAGGGACATATCTTCATCAAAGAATGTAGATGAAGAAAATTGTGCTTTGGCTGCCAAAGAAAGGAAAGGGAAGAGAAAGAATAATTCTTCTCAATCCGGTGCGAAAGGAAAGAAGCAGGACATGTCCAAGGTTAAGTGCTTTCACTGTCACCAACACGGACATTACGCCACTAATTGTCCACAGAAGAAGAAAAATAAGCAGGATACTAGATCTACAGCTGGAGAGGCCTTAGCCTCACAGTTTGAGCTGGATTGTTTGCTGATCGCATGCTTGGTCTCAAGTATGATGGGTTCAGTGTGGTTTCTTGACAGTGGTGCATCTTTTCATATGACCAGAGACAAAAATTTGTTCAGTGATTTGGATGAGAAGGAACTTGGAGTGCACATCGAGATGGGCGATGATGGTAGATACAGTGTGACTGGTATCGGGACCATTTCCTTTGAGAGGGAGTTTGGTAAACCTTTCATATTGAAGGATGTCATGCATGTCCTAGGATTGAAGAAGAATCTGATCTCGGTGGCCATGTTGGAAGACAAGGGATATGATGTTGTCTTTAGCAAGGGAAAGGCTTTCCTGCGCAGGAAGGAAATTGGTGAAACCCGGAGGATAGTGGTTCGAGTTAAGATCCTTTATCAATTGCAGGTAGATGGTTGTGCAGTAATGGCAGGCAAGGCTGAAGGAGTGGTGAGTCGGGATGAGGACAAGCTATGGCACAGGAGATTGGGCCATCTTCACCATGGTGCTTTGAAAATTTTGCAGCAGATTTCTATCGGGCATCCCAAAGGTACACTTGCGCAGTCAGATCAGTGCAAGGGATGTACTTTGGGAAAATTTGTGAAAGCCACCTTTCACGAGAAGGATAGTTGCACCACGAAGATCCCTGAGAGAATTCACACAGACGTGTGTGGACCTTTCTCAGTAGCTTCGATAGCAAAGCACAGGTATTATGTGATATTTTTTGATGATTTTTCTCAGAAGTGTTGGATCTTCTTCATGCAGAAGAAGAGCGAGACATAATCAAAGTTCTGTGAGTTCAAGGAACTGATTGAGAAAGAATCGGGGAAGCAGGTGAAGGCTCTTAGGAGCAACAATGGTGGTGAATTCATCTCTGGCAAATTCAAGGAATTTTGCAACGCAGAAGGAATTCGAAGAGAGCTCATAGCACCTCATAACCCACAGTAGAATGGGGTCGCGGAGCGAAAGAACAGAATGATCATGGGTGTTTCACGGGAAATGTTGCATGATCAGGGCCTTCCCATACACTTGTGGGCTGAGGCATGCAATACTGCGATTTATGTGCAAAACCATTGTCCTCACAGAGTACTTGGCATGAGTACACCCGAAGAGGCATTTTCTGGTAAGAAGCCTGATATTTCTCATTTGAATATTTTTGGCTCACCTGTTTACATTCATGTGATGAAGGATGCCAGGAAGAAGCTGGAGCTGACCGAAGAGGTTGGGATATTTGTGGGGTACACTGATACACCCCACAACTATCATGTGTATTTTCCAGACAGTCGGAAGATTGTTGTGCGACGGGATATCAAATTTCATGAGGAGAAAGCCATGAAGTGTTTGCTTGAGAGGGAGCCACACTTGCATGCAGATGAGGAGCTATTAGTTCCTAAGGATGAGCCTCAGGATTTGGATCAGCCAAAAGAGGAGTTTCATGGAGTGGAAGAAACCACTCATGCAGTGCCAACTGTTATTGCCTAAATCTACCTCAGGCCGAAGGAAGGCAGAGTCTAGGGTAACATCAAACCACGCTTAATCTGGTAGCTAGCCCTACTAGATTGGGAGAGGGATCTCTCCTTGTTGATCTCAGCAGAAAATAATCAGTGAGGCTTGAGATGATTTGAATAAGGCTGATTTTAGGCTAGGTATATATGTAAAAGAGTTTGATTTTGATTTTGAAGGTATTTTTTTGGATCAAAGGGAAGGGCGGATTTTGGGTCTGGGAAATGATCAGTTTTTCAAAGAGCTGAATGGGGCAATAAAGGAAATTGTTTTGATGCTTCGAATTCAATGAAATGGATAGCTCAGACTGGGGAGGAGTTGAAGAGGGAAAGAGGCTTTCAAGAATCCTCTTTAGACAGTTTGAAAACATGGAAAATTAAACAAAACTCAAGGTAGAGCACTGCAAATCTAATGAATTCCACCTTTAATACTTATTTTTTTAACTTAAGAAGAAATGATAAGAAATATGATACACATGAAACATCAGTAAACTTAAAATCATAGAGAGAAACACACCATCAAAAAATAGAGCCACATGGATCCCAAAGAGTGCTGAAAACCTTGATCTATTCCTTTGCCAAAATGCAGAGATGAATGTACAATGAAAGCTCCAAGAAATCCCAAGTGTCCAACCATGCAAATGACTGAAAAAATACAAGATATAGACAAACAATAACTCATCCCCAGCCTCTAGGGGTCGAGCTCACAATTTTAGGAGCTATTTCAATAAGATCTAAACTGAGAACTAGAAAATAGGTAGTGGAACAACTTGCCTCTATAATATAGGAAACTGATTCATTCAGTTGCAATTCACATTTTGATGGATGAATCTATCTCCATGAGTAAAAATTTAACAAAATTACAGAAAGATCCATCAAAGTACATAAAATTACATCATGAGTTTAACATTTGGAAGCAAGAAAGTAAAAATGTTAAAAACTAGGCGAAAAACAGAGTTACTGAGGCCAAAATGAGCAAAAATCCCTAATGCGCCGCGCCTGATTTCGCTATGTGTCGTGCCAGTTTGGAGCTGATTTCGGAGGCCTTCCCGGTATCCAAATTTTCTCCAAGTGGGCTTGTTGGAAATTTCTGCCTATCTACTTTCCAACACAAGTGGAATTTCAGAATTTGGCTTCCATTTTCCCCTTCAAAAATGAGTTTTCCCAACACTTCTTCTTGTGTGTCCAAAAAGGGGCAGAAAGGTCATTTTTAGGGTGTTTTTGACCCTTATGGAAGCCCAAAAACTATCAAAATATCTTGGCCATAAGTAGGCATGCATAATTTTCCATGAAAAATCCAAAAATTTAAAGTTTGCACCAAAAGGAGCCCCCCATCAAAAGCGTGTGCCAAGTGGCGCGGCGCATTGGGCTGAAAACTCTGTTTTTAAAGGCAAAATTTCCAAAATTCATCTCAATGTGTAGCTCCTTTTTGCAGGAGACTTTTGGAGGCCTTCCCGGTGTCAAAATTGGGCTTGTATTAGCGTGTTGGAAATATTATTGAGTCTACTTTCCAACCCAACTTGAATTTTTCAATTTGGAGTTCATTTGCCTTGTCAAATGTCAAATCTCCCAAGACTGGTCAAAATGTGCAAAATGAGGCTGCCTCAAGGCAGAGTGCTGTTGCAGTAAACTTTTGAAGGTATTCCTCAACTCCAAATTGAGCTATGATAGCTCATTGGAAAATGCTTTGTGTCTAGTTATCATTTGACTCATCAAGCAAGTCATTTGGCCAACCAAGCTAGGATAAATCTTGATTTCCCCAAGGTCACTTCAGAGGTGCATCAATTCTCCTGAGGCAACTGTATTTTTGACATTTCTCTAAAACCATGACACTTTTGTAAAAAGTGAAGGATTTTTTTCTTCCTTGGCCTATTTTGGACAACTACTTCTCTCATTTTTACCAAATTCATATTTTATTGCTCAGAAACATCATTGGAGTAAAACTATCCCGATATGCGGAACAAGGGATTTGTCGAAATGAAGTGAAATGAAGGGGATAAGTGGCTTCTAAATTATTGAGAAAATTTTGGGAAGTAGGGAGGGATGTTAGGAAGCAGGGGAAAGTGGAATTTCAAAGATTTAGCGAGGGGAAGGGGTCCAAAAGGGAAAAACACAGGCCTAGCCTAGAAAATTGTCAAGTTGTAGCAAGAAACTAGGGTTTGTGCGAAAATGAGGAATTTGAGGGTATCAGTGATGGGAAGTGTTTAATAAGGTACATTAAGGATAGGGGAAGGTGTATGAACATTAGGATACAATTTTTGCTGATGATTTGACCATCCAAGAGAAATTACCTTCAAAACCCTAGGAGAGGGAAATGAACCTTACCTAGGCACAACTGAAGCATGAACAAGGTGTAAAATGACCCATTGGAACCTGACATGATGATGACAACCCTCTAAATGATGGTACACTCAGCTGAATGGTGACATGGACTGACATTTGGACAACTTTGACAGGAGTAAAAGCAAACACTAGACTTAATACCTAGTGACCAAATTTTGCTTGAAGACTCACTGAAATGACAAAATTTGACCTTGACACCTTAAAATCACTTTGTAAGAGCATGTTTGATCATTGGAGGAAGGCTGCAAAGACTGACACTAACACCAACCATCAGAGGGCGGAAGCGCACTACAGAATCTGAGCGACTAAATTAGGATGCAGAGAAGATTGTAGGAACACCTACATCACAACGCAGACAGAGACAGTCACCTGACCGATATACTGGATACATGGCTCTGATGAGGAAGTGTATCATGACAGAGCCATCCTCTTTCGACGAAGCTGTGGAGGACCTTGCATGGGTAGATGCCATGGTGGAAGAGTATGATTCGATTGTCAGAAACAGCGCATGGGAGATTGTCCCAAGGCTAGAAGGGAAATCAGTGGTAGGTTCGAGATGGATCTACAAAGTGAAGCAAGTAGTTGACTGGAGCGTCGAGAAGTACAAGGCAAGATTTGTTGCCCGGGGCTTCTCACAGATTGAGGGGATTGACTATGAGGAAACCTTTGCACCTATCACAAGGTATTCTTCCATACAGAGCATCTTAGCTCTCTCAGCACAGATGGGGTGGCACATTCATCAGATGGATGTGAAGACTACGTTCCTCAATGGAGTGATTGAGGAGGAGGTGTACATAGAGTAGCCCGAAGGTTTCGAGATCTTCAGCAACGATTCGCATGTGTGTAGGCTCAAAAGAGTGTTGTATGCGTTGAAACAAGCACCTTGTGCTTGGTACACATGGATAGACAGTTATTTCACTGGACTTGGTTTTACCAAGAGCGAGGCAGAGGGTAAGTTGCTGATCATTGTACTTTATGTAGATGATATGATACTGACTGGTGATGAACATTTGATACTCTCATGCAAGGTTGATCTTGCAAAAGAGTTTGAGATGAAGGACTTGGGCCCCCTTCATTATTTACTGGGATTGGAAATTTGGCAGCGAAGTGATGGATTGTTTGTGTCTCAAGGCAAGTATGCTCGAGCGATACTGGAGAAGTTCAACATGCAAGGCTACAAGCCTATCGACACTCCTCTTCCTGGTGGATGGAGGAAAGAGGATGCTACATCGACAGAGGTAGTGGATGCAACTGTTTACCGACAGTTGGTGGGGTCGCTTATGTATCTAGTCAATACACGACCTGACATATGCTACGTAGTTAACAAGCTTTCACAAGCTATGGTTAAGCCTACCAAGCTCTTTTGGAAGGCGGGGAAGCATGTATTGAGATATCTTTTAGGAAAATCGGGATATGGATTATGGTACAGACAGTCGGATGAGGTGAAGTTGTGTGGCTTCACAGATGCAGATTGGGCAGGGATCCCAAAGGACAGAAAGAGAACATCTGGAGGGATTTTCAGTATCGAGTCGATAGCAGTTTCTTGGTACAGCAGGAAGAAGAGATCCGTGGCACTCAGTTCAATGGAGGCCGAGTATATGGCAGCAAGTATGGCTACATGCGAGGCTATATGGATGAGGAAGATCTTGGTCAGGTTGTTCGGTTCACACTTAGATCCTACTGTGATATATTGTGATAATCAAAGTTGCATTAAACTCACGGTTAATCCAGTATTTCATGATAGATCTAAACACATTGACATCCGGTATCATCATATCATAGATTGTGTGCAGCGGAAGATCGTGTTACTTTCTAACATTCCTACGGAGGATCAGGATGTTGATATCTTGACAAAGGCGCTCACCAAGAGAAAATTTGAGTACCATAGAGGCAGGATCGGGGTGGCAGATAATCCCTATCTTGTTGAGAGGGAGTGTTGATATTGCAACAAGATGATGAGCTTAGTGAAAAGAGTCGCCTTCACTAAGTGGGCCCGCAGGCTATTTTTGGCGCACAGTGTATTTTTAGACTATGTCTATTTTTAGACATGTCGATCATATTCTATGAGTTGCAGGATGCTATTTTTGGATGGTTGGTAAAGTTGGAAAAATAGATGGACTTCTATTTTTAGACATATTGGGCGGAATCTATTTTTAGATTTCCAGTCTAAAAATAGATATGTCGAATATTATTAGCTCTTAATAATATTTGGACTCTAAACATTATCTTATTCTCTTGGAGCACTTCAGTTAAGTGCACAGATGTGGCACAGGAGCTGACAGAAGGAATTACGCTATTCCTGAGGGTTAAGTGGAGTTATTGCATGGATACTTCAGTTAGAACTCATGTGACAGAGTTTGGTGGAGTTATTGAGGTAGTTGATGGAGTTGTGTTCAGTTTAACTGAGTTAAACATAGTTGAGCTAGTTGTATCTAGTCTAACCGATTGATACACTAGTGAGAGTGGTGTGAATTAATTATTAATTAATTCACTAATTATTAACTCATTAATCAACTAAAGAATACATCAGTTAACTACAGTGCATGGACAGTTTCAGTGGAGACCAGTGAAGAGGTAGGTGAAAGAGCAGTGTGACTATCAGTTGTGACTATAGTGTTGCATGATTTGCAACACACAGTGGTTGGATATGCCAATGAGGATTGCATAAGCAAGGCTAGACCAATTCGAGTTCATTTAGAGCCATTCTTCAGCAGTGATTGCGTAGTAGAGGCAGGCTAGCAGGTGGCAGAGATTGGAGCATGGGATTTGCTAGATCGGACCTGATTAGTGTGTAGCAATTGGAGATTGTACTGAGAGCTTGTGAGGAGCTTTGTATGATGATTGTTACATGACCTCTATGACATATAATATACAGATAGTTGGGGGTTTTCAGCTTTAATATTTCCCATAAATTACTGTGTTCATATGTGTGAATTTTTATGGTTTTAATGTGTGCATGCAATTGATTTTATTTCCGCAATTAATGATCAATGGTAGAAGAGATTCTGTATTGTGCATGAAGTCAAATAGTGTGTGATCAGGAGAATCTCAAATGTATAACATATCAGCTATATAATTTCTACAAAGAACTGACAGGATGTGCATGTCCTAGTCGTTGCGATCAACATTATAGACCTTAGTCAGTGCCTGCTCCAAGATCTTATTAAAATCTTCCACAGCTTCATTTTCCTGTGGATGATATGGGGTGATTTTCACGTGGTGGATCCGAAATTCTTCAGTCAAGGCTTGTATTGTTTCATTAACAAAATTCATACCTCTATCGCTCCTTAAGATTTTGGACAGCCAAACCTTGTCAGAATCTACTAAAAAATGAAGTGCGTAGCGATATTTGTAGTGCAATCCTTCAAAACTTGTGCTTTGGCCCATCAAGTTACATAATTGGTTGAAGTGATGATGTAGTGCACACCTGTCTTCTTTCTGGGCGGGTTGATGGGCCCAACGAAGTCGATTTCCCATTTGTTAAATGCTTGCATGGCCATTTGTGGTTGCAACAACATTTCGTCTCTACTGGATGGCCTTCCTATCCTTTGGCACGTATTACAGGCTTTGAAATAGTCATGAGAATCGCTATGCAATGTGGGCCACCATAGCCTAGATCTCAATATATTCTGCGCTGTTACCTTCCCTGCGTAGTGACCTCCTGCTACGCCCCCATCGGCTTTTGCTAAGATGGTGTGCCTCTCATGCTCCAAAACATATCTTCGCAGCACCTCGTCAGCTCCTAGTTTATACAGATGGCTTGCATTGATGGTAAAATCTGCTACTTGGGTTACCAACTCTTTCTTCTATTGTACCGAATACTCTACAAGTGCCATCCCCATAGTCAACAAGTGAAAAGTTGCGCATCAGGAAGTCCTTCTTCTAGGTTGGTCGGCTCTTCACCAATTTCGATTCGGGATAAGTGGTCTGGCCCATCATTCAACTTCCCCGGCTTGACGATGATCTCAAATTCATATTCTTGGAACAGAAGTAGCCACCGAAAGATTTCCCCCCCAATACAGGCTTATTCACTAGGTACTTCAAAGATGAGTGATCTGTAAACATCTTGAAATTCCCTCCTAACAGATAATGAAGGTATTTCTACAAGGCATATACCATGGCCAACCCCTCACGCTCCATAGTGGAGTAATTGCGCCCCGCACCAGAAAGTTTCCTACTAGCAAATGCAACTGGATGGTCAATGTCTCCGTCTCCAGGCTGTGTAAGGACAACTCCCAGGGCGATCCCCGACGCATCTACGTGAACATGGAAAACCTTTTCCCAGTTAAGAAAGATGAGAATAGGCGTAGAGACCATCTTCTCCTTGAGCATCTTAAAGCTCTTTTGACACTCCTCATCCCAAAAAAATGGAATTTCCTTCTTTAGCAATTTTTTCATAGGTGTTGTGATCAACACATAACCTTGAATGAACTTCTTGTAGTAGCCCGTGTGTCCGATGATAGAGCGCAACTATTTTTCAGTTGTAGGTACTACCCGGTTTATGATAACTGCTACTTTGGCAAGATCAACCATCAATCCTTTTCGAAAAACTATGTGACCAAGAAAGTTCCCGAAGGGTACGCAAAATATGCACCTCTTGATATTCAGGGAAATATGGTGCTTCCTACAGGTGTCCAACATCATGCACAGGTTTGAGACGTGCTTATTTACCAACCTGAAGATGGTCTAGTCATCAAAATATACCTCCAAACACTTGTGGATGAATTCCTTGAATACTGCGACCACCACCCGCGAAAAGATGACAAGGGCATTCTTGAGCCCAAACGGCATGATAGTAGACTAAAAATATCCCCATTCAGTGGCGAACATAGTTTTTCTACGATCTTCAGGTGCGATTTTGATGTGATGGTAGCTCGAGAACCCATTCGTGAACGAGTATGCTTCCTGCCCCCCACGCTATTGAGGATCTCATCTGAGAATGGCGTAGGAAAGGGATCGTGTATACAGGCATCATTTTATTTGCGCAGTTCAACACAGATTTATATCTCTCTCTTAGTATTTTTCTCCTGAACCACCATAGGACTTACCCAATCTGACTGCTCAACTGGTTTGATGATACCTGCGGCTATCATCTTGTCAATTTCTTCCTTGACCTTTTGTTTGTACTTAGGGTTCAATCTATAATGGCGCTGCTTCATAGGGCAAGCATCTAGTTTTAAAGTGATGCGCATGACCCCTTGGTCCCCTGTAATCCCTTTGAGTTCCGAGAATTTTGTCGGGAATAAGTCCTGGTATTCTGTGAGGAGTTATGCATTTTTTCCTACAGTATCATCATCCCAGTAGTCCCCTATTTTAGCCAGCTTAGGTTTCTCCTCTGTTCCAATGTTGACCTTTCACAGCTTCAGAGGCTTAGTGACATCAATGGTCTGCGGTGTGGGTCCAACAACTGCGCTCTCTCCCTCCGACTTTGGGATAGATACATTTTGCGGGTCTTCATCACACTCTTCTATTGCTAAATTGTGGCAGTTGACAATATCCTGCATCTGCGTTTCCCATGTTGGTGCCCCATGTGCTGTGCAAGGGCATGATTCATCAAATACTAAGGCATCTATATCTTGCAGAGCTTCGTCGAGTGCCTCTGTTCCACCTACCAACCCAAATGTCCCTACAAACTTGTCCTTCAATGTTTCCTAGTGACAAGTGCACTATTGTAGTTCTGCATATAAATACCATGCAGTGGGGATTGGCCCCAAGGCATGAATGAATATGTGAACCCATTCTTCCATAGTTCGTTCACACCATTTCTCCATCCATGCGAAAAAGTGCTCGCGTGGGTACCCTGGGCCAAGAAAATTATTTACACGCAGGTGAACTGGAGGTTCAAACCACATGACCATCATGTCTCAGCACTCTTCCCAATCCTGGAACGTCCCTTTATGCGTGTCCCACAATGTTTCAGGGGTTTCGTGCATGGCTAGATTAAGGGCCCATAGCCTTCGTTCCCTTGGGACTTCAACTTCAAATGCTCACAAAAATTCTCTAATACTACCAGAAACATCAAAGTAGGGTAGTTCTCTTACCTCTGAGGATATACACTGGAAGTTATTTGTGATTCTAAGGCATCGTAATGCAGATATATCATGTAACTATTTCTGCCAATTTTCTATCTCCCCATCAGAGTCAGAGAAGCATTCATTGTCCTTTTCCCGTAAAAATCACACCATCAGTTGTAGGATTGATCCAATCTTTGTCCCTAGCGGTTAACTTATAGATGTGATCCACATCCTCATCTTCACGCACTGGTTTTTTATACACTCTCTCCTTCCGTAGGGTCTAGAGGGACTATCACCCTTGTACCCTCATTTTCAAACACCATGCTTCTTTTCTTTAAGTTGATAATACCTCCCATGTCTATTGCCCAATCCAATCCTAGGAGTGCAGGATAGGGGTCCGCATCTTCCACAATCTGAATTACCTCAAAGTCGGCATGGACCTTAACTCCTGCAATATCTACCATAATCTTCGAAAACCTCCCTAATGGTATGACCTTTTGTTGGTTGGCCATGCACAACTGGATAGTAGACCATTCTATCTTAGGTTCTCCCATAAGTTGCCAAGTTTGCTTGGGCAGTACGTTCGCATCTGACCCCAGGTCAAAAATAACCTGATCCATTTCATAGTCACCAATCTGCGTTGTTAGCCACATTTCCCGATCAGTGTGTTTCTTATGCTTGTAAAGTTTATGCACATCCTCAACTTTCGGGGTCGGGTTATTTCTCTCTGCGCAACTATCTATTAGTGCTTGCAGATTTTCTACTACCTTCTGGTTGCATAGCAGCTTCATACATGCCTATATAAATGGTTTAACTTCATCGTATGTTTTCAATTTCGCTGGAGCTTTTGAAATATGCGCCTCCTCCTTAGTAAAGTCCTTGCGAGCTGTGAAGAAGGTCTCCTTTTCGTTCTATAGGTCCAAGCTTTCTTGCTTGACTGCTACTTTCCAAATAAGAGGTTCAGTTTTGACTTTCTCCTCAGCTCCTCCAGTAGCCATGCCGCTGCGCATTATGACATTAATACTTAGTCCTTCATCATGTGGTTAAGCCTTAACCCTCTATACATTCTGCGTAGGTGTTTGTTGTTTTTCCTGCATTTTTGCTATCAAAATTAGACAGTCTTCAATCACATGTTCCAGTTGTCTACAATAACGGAAATATTGTCGCGCAGGGTTTAGACAGTCCCTCACAAAGTTCCCTATCTCCCCACAATTGTAATAGATCAATTTTCCTCTTCCCATACCTGTGCCTCCACCCCTTCCCCCTCCCCTTCCCCTGGCTAGGGAGCCTCCTCTACTTGAGGGAGATAATGGTGAAGAGGGGTCAACCTGTACCCTGTATGGGTTTCCTTGATCTATCATCAATTCATAGGTTCGGAAATTATGCTCGTCATGCCCCACAGAGGAGTAGAATCGACATCATTACTACTTCAACTCTGGAATGTAAGCACCAAGACGGGGATAGTGGTTAGTATCATGTAGCCCGATGACATGACAATCAACGCACCATAATGTTGGACCACTTGGTCCCACAGCCTCCTTAGGATGCAATGGGATAGGTCCCCCAGCCTGCATGTAATCTACCAGTAGAGGAAAATGATCCTTGGTATGATTGGACACCCTGCATGTTATGCACCATATGTCTAGACTAGCCTCTTTCCCTCGTTCTTTTCACAGGTTTTGTTTTTCAAGGTGCATTCCCTCCAACTTCCCCTGGATTTTTTGTACCCCAAAATAAGCATCATCCCTCAGTACAACCTCTAGTTTCATAGCAATCTCAAGTGCCTTCTCTTGTGTTACAATCGATTGCTGACCTATAGGCCCGCATAGGTGAGGTAGCAGCATAGCGATAAACCATTTGTTGTGTTGGATATCATCATACTGAAATTCCCCATCTCTAATAACCTTCTTTAGCCGTTGATTAGCTTCCCATACCGATTTAGTGGGTCCCTATCTAAAGTCTTTCAAGTTGACCACTATTTGAGAGTAGGACTTAGTCTTTCGAAACTGTTGTTTTAATGTTGTCTTAATCTCCTAAATAGATGGATCCGCGTGCTATCCTAAGTACCCCATATATCAGTCCAAGGCCCTTCCTTCAAAGGGGAGTGATAACTGCGCTCTCTTTACAATGTCGGTAGCCACATTCTACGCAGTCCATACTGATTCTGTGACAAACCAAAATCGGTCCATATCTTCATTCCCTAAACCCTTGAAGGTAGGTAGCTTCATGTGTGTGGCCATATCGTGTTATAGTGGTGGAGGAGGCGAAGGAGGTATAGGTGAGTTCTTACCCTTCTGTCGACTTGAAGGTGGTGTAGCTAGAGGACTATGCGTAGCTGCTTCTCTTAATGGACTATAGACAGATCTATCTCCTTCTTGATTCATCCGGTAGTACTTACCACTTCGTGTTGTGCTCTCGCTTGGATCGGAGGTCATTCATTCGGTGTGGCTGCACAGAACACCCTTTTCGCACAGCAAAATTTTGATTAATAATGGCAGTTTTTTCAAGAACTTACCACGGAACCCTTTGAAGACCCTCTGCTTTGCCTCAGAGTAGGAAAAAAATTGATCGAATGAAAATTCCATCATGAATCCGCCCAACACGCTATCCACCCAGTGATCTACGGTACAGGTGATCGTATTGTCAGTCCTTTCTAGTTGTTGAATCAATTCTGGTGTCCACTATGTTACCTAATCATCCTTCCGGCAAGTCTGGAATTCTATGAGCATTTCCAACCACTGCTGAAGCTCATGCGCAAAGGTTGCAAAGAAAATTTCGTAGACTTCAGTGAAGATGTACTTGTTCTTCCACTTCTCAGCCATCAACTTCGTGTTGCGATTCTCCTTTACAGAAAATTCCTGAACTTGTTTTTCGAACCAATCTTCAATTTCCACCCTCTCAGGTCACCAAGGACCTCATGGCATTACCCGATCTCTCTCTCAAAATTCTCTTGGTCCCGACAACAGAACCATTTTTTGGCTTGAGGGGTCCTGACTCAGGTTCGAAGGTTAAGGTTTTCCAAAAAACCCCTATACTACTGGCCCTTTTGGCAATGACCTACTTGTGCAGGCCAAGGTCTCACCCGAAGCAGTATGGGAGGGTGTTGGAACCAGGTTTCCACACCTTGAGAGAGAGTAGGTAAATCGAGGCATATCTATATTATAACTTACTAGGTTCGCATAGAATGATTTTATTCACAGTCATTTTAACAGTTTAATTAGCATATAACCAGAACACAGCTATTCGATCTAATCAAGTACAGTTGCATCCACGTGCGTATCACCAAATATCATAATAGATTACTATAATTGCAGCCAATATCAGATCACAGATATAATTATGCTAATTCTAGAACACAGATACATTCACAACTCAAATAGGCATCACAGATGCGCTTCAATAGTAAACATAACCAATTCAGATAACACAGATACTTCAATAATACTTCGCATTCATTAATAGTCAGATCCACTTTCAACCAAAACAAAACCCGCGCACACAGGCTAGCGGGGTCTGCACACAGCAGGATTGAGGATCTCCATGCATAGATCCAGTAGGAGTCCTTACCCAAAACAACCCAAAATCGATCTAACAGTTCCCAAGTAGCATCAGTCTTAATTCCTTCCTACCTCTAGACTTCAAACTATTCATCTATTTATATCGATGTAGCCTACGCTATCCTGTGGTCCACAAAATGTGGTTTGCAGACTCTAGGTCTACCATTTGACTCATTACAATGTGTTCAGGGCTTTGAACCACCCCAAAACCCTTGCGTTAGACTAGTGTAAAAGTTCACATCTTAGGGAGCCCCGTTCCAACATTTTTCTAGTGTAAAAGTTTTAGTTTAGTTCAATTTTTGCATTAGGAATTTCGAGACTAGGATTGAATTGTTTATAGAAGATAAAGTAATCTCTGCTACCTTTTCACCCTCTGGTGATCCTAGGTAAGCATATGAACACTCCCTATTCACAATTTTCCATGTCCCTATAGTTGGTCATGTAGATTAACTAGGAAAAATAGAAAGCAGCCCATTATCCGCACATGTTTTTCATTTGAGCTAGGAAAAATACAACATAGTTTAAATAGGGGATTTTGTAAAGGATCATCGATATCCACATGTTCAAACTATGTTCTTGTCCACTTTGTGCTCACACACACTCACCCATTGAGCGAAGCAAAGACACCTAAAACTAACTTAACCAAACTCACTAAATTCTCCCCATAGGGGCCACAAAATAATTTATAGCTTAAGTTAGGATCAAGGGGGTAGAAATCCAATAAGCCACCTTTATCATAATTCATATTGAAACATAGAAGTTTTCTATTTAGGGAGCTTCAAATCCACCTATCAACCCATGGAAAATAAAACCCGAGTGTGACAGAGACCCGTTTCAGAGGGGGTTAGGCTTAGGCGCAGTGCGGGCAGGTATCAGTCAGGGCTACCTGACTTGGCTGATACTCGGTACTGTTAGCTGACTACCAAGAAGCCCAAGGCTCGAATGCTCACGTGGGATGGTGGTTCTTAGTGGCCAAAATCTAGGGCAACATTTTCCCTATAAGTGACGGTGCAGGCAAGCACCATACTCTCTACCCTTACCTTGGTGGATTCTCTTCGGCTGAATGGGGGCATCGCCAACTATTATGGGACGTTGTGCCAACACTCACAAAAAATATTCTCAAGGCCTAGTTATTTTTGAGTGTGTGATGACACATAGATCTTATAGGATTTTGAGTATCATATGCAAACAAAAAAAAACCACTTTTTTTATTGCTTGATCACATAGATTAATTTAAAGGGAAATTTATTTTATTTTTTGCTTTGTTTTATGTATGTGACAAGAAGTTTTCTTTGATCATAGACTCTATCCTCTCAAATTTTTCAAAAACCAAACCTGGTCGACACCTGAACGGTCCCAACGGAACCTCGTTGATCCAAGCGTCTTTTCAACCTCCCCCCATTATCGTGAGGGGTTCCAGGTCTTGCGCTATTCAGGCATCAAAGATGAAACACTGCCACCATTATTGGTTCATCCTTTATTGGGGCAGCCGTAGTTGGGAACCCTAATCGTTATCCCAACGCCACACTACACACCACTCCTCCCACGACCCCTAGGGTGAAGAGGAGTGTGTCCCATTCAGGAAGCCAGGCGAATACACAGCAAGGTACATCATAGAGTAACCCTCTTCCTAACCAGAACTTTGTGTCTTTGCACATTGCAGTGGCGTCAACCTCTCAGTCACCTTTCTTAGCTTTGTTGAATCTGCTTGATTTAACCAAGTTGACGAATGACCCCATCTCACACGATCCTACATGGCCTCCCATTCCCACGAACCTCCCTTCAAATATTCCAAAATTTGAAGGCAAGAAAGCGGGACCCAGGTAAGCATATCATGACCTTTCACCTATGGTGCTCATCGAATAGTATCATTGATGATGCTATTCGATTGAGATTATTTCAACGCACTCTTATAGGAGTAGCCGCGAAGTGGTACGTGGAGCAACCCTTAGTTTCACATGGAACCTTTATTGCCCTCATTACCACATTCCTAACATACTTTTAGTTACCCATTCACCATGATTCTAGAATGGAATTACTGACTCATATTAGACAAACCCACGCTGTCCATATCTGGGACCATCTCCATCAATGGAAGCAACATCGTAGTTTATGTAAAGCTAAACTCGACGATTGGGTTCTCTTAGATTTTTTCTTGAAACTATTACGTCAGAGATTTCAAAGGATGTGGCACTACAGAAAGCCACATCTGAAGAGGACACAATCAGCAAAGCCCAACAACTTGAGCTGATTTATACGCAGTCAGGATACATTTATAATATCTTGCTTAACGCCCCGTGCCTAAAAAATTATCAGGAATTTCCAGGTGCTTCGAACTCTGCAGAAGGACTAATTGGCTCATTGACCCAAGGTTACCTAGGCAATAGCAGTCAAAATCCCGGTTACACATATGGTTCTACCCAGAATTTACCTCAACTTGGTTTTCAAAGTCATCATATGCCTCAGCAAAATTTGACCAATAGGGCGCCAGCATATCACTAGGGAGGACCTTATCCTCTGGCTCTTAGGAATCAATACGTAGAAAGAAAAACTGACGGAAGAACTCCCCTCCAAAAACCAGGTGCAAACTAGGGACCACGTTATGCTTAGTCCCCAACACACGACCCACCTATGCAAACCAATGCACAAGTGAACTTTGTGCAGCCGTCTGAAAACCAACCACAACAATATAATCAGGAGAACTACCCTCCTAACGTGGTGAAGAAAAAATCCAAAAACAAGCCAAAAGGGTACCTTGGACAGGGGGGTAGCAACCAGCAATGCCCACCATGATCCCAGGTTGGAGGCAACTCCAACCAAAATCAGAACCAAGAGCTGAGCAATGCCCAATTGCAAAGCAAAAGGCAACCTCTTTGAACAAACCATTCTTGTTCGATATGTGGTGAGTATGGCCATTATACTCACCACTGTCCCGATCTCCCTGAGTTGAAGAAGCTACAGAGTAATCGAGGGCAAGGAGGTGTTTAAAATGCAGCAAGATGATGGAGCTTAGTGAAATGAAGTCGCCTTCACTAAGTGGGCCCGCAGGCTATTTTTGGCACAAAGTCTATTTTTAGACATATGGAGCATGGTCCAGGGGTTGCAGTATGTTATTCTTGGAGTATTGGTCATGTTGGTAAAAATATATGGACCTCTATTTTTAGACATTTAGGTCGAAGTCTATTTTTAGGAAGTCAAATATTATTTACCCTTAATAATATTTGGACTCTAAACTTCAGTTTACTCTCTTGGAGCACTTCAGTTCGAGCTACAGAAGTGGCTCATGCATCTGACAGAGGAATTACACTATTCCTAGGGGTTTGGTGAGCTCATGCATGGTTGATTTCAGTTAGGACTTCAGTGGCAGAAGTTTGGTGGAGTTGATGAGACAGTTGGTGGAGTTGTGTTCGGTTTAACTTAGTTGAACTAGTTGAGATTAGTTTAACTAGCTAATCAACTAGTAATGAGTGGAGTGAATTAAATAATATTTAATTCACTAATTATTAACTCATTATTCAACTCAAGAACACATCAGTTCACTACAGTGCATGGACAGTTCAGTGGAGACCAGTGAAAGAGGTAGATGAAAGGGTTGAGATAGCTATCAGTTGTGACATCAGTTGTGCATGAGATTTGCACCACACTTGGAGGAATTTCCAATGATGATTGCGCTTTCAAGACAAGGAGATTCGAACCTTGGATCTCTCATTATACCAGCCTTGATTGCGCAATAGAGGCAGGCAATTAGTGGATGTGTTTTGAACCTGTGACTTGTTCAAAACCAAGCTAGTTTTGTGTGTAACTATTGGAGACAATACTGCGTACTTGTGAGGAGTATTGTACTAAGATTGTTACATGTTTCTCTTTCATTTATAATATACTATAGCTGGGGGTTTTCAGCTATAAGCTTTCCCCATACATACTGTATAATGTGTGTGATGTTTTAATGATCTTTTGATCGCATACCGCTTGTTTTATTTCCGCATGTGTGATGATCTGAGTAGAAGAGATTATGTGTTGAATATGAATTCGAATTGATATGTGATCAGGATAATCTCGGTGGATAAATCTTCATTATTCAGCAAATTTCTACATGGTATCAGAGCTATAGAAGCTATCAGAGCAGAGATTGATCATCACAGTGATTACAAACTTATTTCGGTAGACAGAGTTTGCATGTGGGCCAGGTAGCCTCTGGATCCATCCTTTCCTTTGAAAGGTGATACATCCAGTAAATTCCCCTGCAGTCAATATCTGTGCTAGAAATAATTTGTTCTCACAGATCAAGAGCGGTTGAGATTTGAGTTGGAATTCGAATTTTACAGCAGTTTTGTGTTCTTGGTGCCAGAGTTGAAAATGTCTTTCAACGGTTTGCGACTCGAATATGCTCTTGAAGGCAGTTCGAATTATGTTGCATGGAAGGATCGCATGGAGGCAGTATTAGAAGATAATGGTCTGAAGGAGTTTTTAGATACGGATGTCCAAAATCCCACTGATCCTGCTGAAGTCAAAGCTTGGCAAAAGAAGATGGCGAAATGTCGAAGGATTCTGTTGGAGGGCGTGAAGGATCACATTGTATCCAGCCTGCATGGAAAAGCTTCTCCATTTTTAATGTGAAAAGCATTGACAGATCTATTCTAGAGTAATAGCGACCAAAGGGAGCTAGCGCTCAAGGATAAGCTCAGAAACATCAAGATGGAGAAAGGCGATAGTATCGCCAAATACCTCACGAAGTTCACTCAATGTAGAGATGAGCTGGGAAGTGTGGGGGTGACTGTCGAAGAAGAGGATATGGTGGACCTGGCTCTCCTTGGTCTTCCGAAGGCTTGGCATTCATATCAAGATAGTGTCAATGGTCGGGAGAAGTTGCCGGGATGGGAGCGCCTTTGGGCGGATCTCATGCAGGAGGAGATAAGGAGGGCTACCAGGGATGGATCTTCATCCAAGGTATCTGATGAAGAAAATTGCGCTTTGGCTGCCAAAGAAAAGAAGGGGAAGAGCAAGAAGGCTTCTCAGTCTGGTGCGAAAGGCAAGAAGCAAGACATGTCCAAGGTGAAGTGTTTTCATTATCACCAGCACGGACACTATGCCACAAATTGTCCGCAGAAGAAGAAAAATAAGAAGGCTGCCGGATCTGCAGCGGGAGAGGCATTGGCTTCTCAATTCGAACCGGATTTTTCACTGATCACATGCTTGGTTTCAAGTGTGGCGGGATCAGTATGGTTCTTGGACAGTGGTGCGTCATTTCACATGATCGGAGATCGAGATCTGTTTTCAGATCTGGAGGAAAAGGATCTTGGAGTGCACATCGAGATGGGCGATGATGGTAGATACAGTGCGACTGGTATCGGTACCATTTCCTTTGAGAGGGAGTCTGGTAAACCTTTCATATTGAAGGAAGTTTTGCATGTTCCAGGATTGATGAAGAACCTGATCTCTGTGGCGATTTTGGAAGACAAGGGGTATGATGTGGTCTTCAGTGAAGGAAAAGCCTTCCTGCGCAGTAAGACTACTGGTGAGACCCGGAAGATAGGGGTTCGAGTCAAGAGCCTTTATCAGTTGCAAGTAGATGGCTGCACAGCAATGGCATGCAAGGCGGGAGAAGTGGTGAGCCGGGATGATGAGGGCGAACTGTGGCACAGGAGATTGGGCCACCTTCACCATGGAGCCTTGAAGATACTGCAGCAGATTTCTACTGGGCTTCCTAAGGGCACTCTTGCGCATTCAGATTAGTGCAAGGGGTGTACCTTGGGGAAGTATGTGAAAGCCACCTTTCACAAGAAGGATAGTCGCGCCACGACGATCCTTGAGAGAGTTCACACAGACGTGTGTGGTCCTTTCTCAGTAGCTTCGACATCAAAGCACAAGTACTATGTGATCTTTGTTGATGATTTCTCTCGGAAGTGCTGGATCTTCTTCATGCAGAAGAAGAGCGAGACATTTTCTAAGTTCTGTGAATTCAAGGCACTGGTAGAGAAGGAATCGGGGAAGCATGTGAAGGCTCTTAGGAGCGACAATGGTGGTGAATTCATCTCGGCTGAATTCAAAGACTTTTGCAGCGCAGAAGGGATTCAGAGAGAGCTCATCGCACCCCATAACCCACAGCAGAACGGGGTGGCTGAGTGGAAGAACAGAACGATCGTGGGTGCTGCACGGGCGATGTTGCATGATCGGGGCCTACCCCTTCACTTGTGGGCTGAGGCATGCAATACAGCAGTGTATGTGCAGAACCGTTGTCCTCACAAGGTTCTTGGCATGAGTACACCGGAGGAGGCTTATTCTGGAAAGAGGCCTGATATTTCCCATTTGCGGATTTTTGGTTCTCCTGTCTACATGCATGTGACGAAGGATGCGAGAAGGAAGCTGGATCTAACTGCTGAGGTTGGAATATTTGTGGGGTACACTGATACACCTCACAACTATCGGGTGTATTTTTCAGACAGTCGCAAGACTGTTGTGCGACGGGATATAAAATTTCAGGAGGAGAAAGCCATGCAGTGTTCGCCTGAGAGGGAGCTACACTTGCATGCAGATGAGGAGCTGTTAGTTCCTAAGGAGGAGCTTCCGGATGTGGATCAGCCACAAGAGGAAGTTCAGGAGGTGGAAGAAACCACCCATGCAGCGCCAACCATCAGAGGGCGCATGCGCACTACAGAAGCTGAGCGACTGGCTCAAGATGTAGAGAAGGTTGTAGGACCACCTACAGCACAGCGCAGACAGAGACAGTCACCGGATCGGTACACTGGATACATGGCTCTTGTGAGTCAATGTGTTGTGACGGAGCCATCCTCTTTTGAGGAAGCTGTGGAGGAACCCGCATGGGTTGATGCAATGATCGAAGAATATGATTCGATCGTCAGGAACAGTGCATGGGAGATTGTCCCAAGACCGGTGGGGAAATCAGTGGTGGGTTCGTGATGGATCTACAAAGTGAAGCAGGCGGCTGACGGGAGTGTGGAGAAGTACAAGGCGAGATTTGTCGCCCGTGGCTTCTCACAGATCGAGGGGATCGATTATGAGGAGACCTTTGCACCTGTCGCAAGGTACTCTTCCATACGGACGATCCTTGCTCTCTTAGCGCAGATGGGATGGCACATCCATCAGATGGATGTGAAGACTGCGTTCCTCAATGGAGTTATTGAGGAGGAGGTGTACATAGAGCAGCCTGAAGGTTTCGAGATCTTCAGCAGTGAGTCGCATGTGTGCCGACTCAAGAGAGCACTGTACGGGCTGAAGCAATCACCTCGTGCTTGGTACACACGGATTGACAGTTATTTCATCGGGCTTGGATTTTCCAAGAGTGAGGTGGATCCTAACCTGTACCAGATTATGGTGGAGGGGAAGCTGCTGATCATTGTACTGTATGTAGATGATCTGATTTTGACGGGTGATGAGCTGTTGATACTTGGGCCTCCTTCATTATTTCCTGGGATTGGAGATTTGGCAGCGCAGTGGAGGACTGTTTGTTTCTCAGGGAAAGTATGCCCGGGAGATTCTGGAGAGGTTCAACATGCATGGTTGCAAGCCTGTTGACACTCCTCTTTCTGGTGGTTGGAGGAAGGAGGATGCTACTTCAGCAGAGGTAGTGGATGCCACTGTCTATCGACAGTTGGTGGGGTCGCTTATGTATCTGGTCAATACACGACCCGATATATGCTATGCTGTTAACCAGCTTTCGCAAGCTGTGGTTAAGCCTACCAAGCTCTTCTGGAAGGCAGGCAAGCATGTATTGCGTTATCTTAGTGGCACATCGGGATATGGTCTATGGTACAGACAGGAGGATGGAGCGAAGCTTTCCGGCTTCACTGATGCAGATTGGGCAGGGAGCCCAACGGACCGAAAGAGCACATCTAGAGGAGTTTTTAGCATTGGGTCGACAGCAGTTTCCTGGTACAGCAGGAAGCAGAGATCTGTGGCACTCAGTTCAGCAGAGGCCGAGTACATGGCAGCAAGCTTGGCTGCATGCGAGGCTATTTGGATGAGGAAGATCCTCGTTGGATTGTTCGAGTTGCATTTGGAGCCTACAGTGATTTATTGTGATAAACAGAGTTGCATTAAACTCTTAGCTAATCCATTATTTAATGATAGATCCAAACACATCGACATCAGGTACCATCATATTAGATATTATGTTCAACGGAGAATCATGATGCTTTCATATGTTCCCACGGAGGATCAGGATGCTGACATCTTGACGAAGGCGCCCACCAGGAGCAAGTTCGAATTCCACAGAGGCAGGATAGGGGTTGCAGATAATCCATATCTTGCTGAGAGGGAGTGTTGAAAATGCAGCAAGATGATGGAGCTTAGTGAAATGAAGTCGCCTCACTAAGTGGGCCCGCAGGCAAATTCTGGCGCAAAGTCTATTTTTAGACTATGTCTATTTTTAGACATATGGAGCATGGTCCAGGGGTTGCAGTATGTTATTATTGGAGTATTGGTCATGTTGGTAAAAATAGATGGACCTATATTTTTGGACCTATAGGTCGAAGTCTATTTTTAGACTGCCTATCCTAAAAATAGGGAAGTCAAATATTATTTACCCTTAATAATATTTGGACTCTAAACTTCAGTTTACTCTCTTGGAGCACTTCAGTTCGAGCTACAGAAGTGGCTCATGCATATGACAGAGGAATTACGCTATTCCTAGGGGTTTGGTGAGCTCATGCATGGTTGAATTCAGTTAGGACTTCAGTGGCAGAATTTTGGTGGAGTTGATGGGACAGTTGGTGGAGTTGTGTTCGGTTTAACTTAGTTGAACTGGTTGAGATTAGTTTAACTAGCTAATAAACTAGTAATGAGTGGATTGAATTAAATATTATTTAATTCACTAATTATTAACTCAGTATTCAACTCAAGAACACATCAGTTCACTACAGTGCATGGACAGTTCAGTGGAGACCAGTGAAAGAGGTAGATGAAAGGGTTGAGATAGCTATTAGTTGTGACATTAGTTGTGCATGATATTTGCACCACACTTGGAGGAATTTCCAATGATGATTGCGCTGTCAAGCCAAGGAGATTCGAACCTTGGATCTCTCATGATCTCACCCTTATTGGGGGATATGAATTTTCGACGTGACGTGTTTTGGAACTTCGTGACTTAGTTCAAACCAAGCCAGTTTTGTGGGGACCACTGGAGACAAGATCGAGTACTTGTGAGGAGTATTGTTGCCGAGGAGGTAAATCCGGCGGGACAGAGGCGATCCCTACTAGCCCAGCAGGGGTCTAGCAACAAACACACAATGCTATGACGCAAGCTCCTAGTTACGAATGAAAGACTTGGGAGATAAGAGCCTACACGGATTCCAACGCTAGATCCAGAAGAAGAGATATCCCCGTCCTTCGGCCACTGGCGGAATCACAATCACTTCCACGATCTCAAACGTGGATGAACACCTGCACATAGAAGAAACGAGTAGATACAAACGCATAGGAACCGGCATACGTAACTAAACATCGGTGGAAGAAAAGATATTACTCGCATTAACATGATGGAAAAAGGAGTGGAGACCATAATCATAGTCATCTATTAAAATGATAAAGCGAATAGAAGTTACAACCAAGTTATGACGTTGTGACTTCCTTGAAGCGGGTGCTTCGGTCGTCCACGTCTCGTAAAGCTCGCCAAGTGAAGAGAAACCTCTCCGAGTCTCGTAACAATGGTCTCCCTCGCTTGAATGGCGCCTTAAGGGAAAGAAGGGATTCTTTACGTGACAAAGGCACTTGGGAATAGGGAGATGCAAAGCTTGACACTTCAAGACTAGCTTTGCTATGGATCACGAGCAAGCTTTTATAGATGGGAAGGAGGGATTTGGGATCCCTATTGTTATGGGATTGGCCCTATCAACAAGGAAGAGGTTCCATAGAAGGTGGCAAAACCACTTCTCTTCCATAGAACTCCCGCGACCAAACCTCCCAACTCAAGACCATAGGGCAATGGTTGTGATTTTGTTTTGAACTCAACTTCACGCCATCCATATCAGAAAAACGGTCCCTAAAATGGGTCAAAGCGCGATTGCTGCTCTATGACGGAGCGCCAAGTGCTGCGCGACCTCTTTACGAGTTTCTGATGGGCGCGAGCATTTGAGCGTCTCACCGGCGCTAATGCAAAGTTGTTTTTCATGGATTTTGCAAGGAGATGTCTCCAGAAGAAATGAAGCTCATACTAGAGAGGATGCATTGATGATGTTTTCCAAGGCAGTGGCCGAGTGTTCCACCGAGGTCACATAATGGGTCCTCCATTGTATGCGGGACGGGGAACGGTAGGGACGGTGACGAAATTGCGCTAGTGACGATGCTAAAAGCATGAGGCCGAGAGAGAGGGGTGAGTAACTGCTCTACGAGTATGTCCAGCGAGAAGGCCCGCCGATCGGAAAACCTGCACGAGAAGATACAGCGATATCTCAAGTACATGATGTATATATATGGTATGGGACGCGTGCCATCCGAACGAAAGTATGCTGTAAATAATCCGGATCTAGGGTATGGGCGCGAGACATCCAGCTGCACTAGATCAAATAGACTACGAGTACTGGTGCTGCGGCCATCCAATCAATCGTAGTCATGTACATAATGAGCAATATAATCCACAATCAGCATTTCTGGATTACAACGGACACAATCCGGGGTCTTGCGCTCATCATCTCGACCCAAACTCATTGCCAAGTTCGAGCATGTGAATATGTGAGACGATGTCGAACATGCAAGAACATGCGTACGATTACCTGGCCAATGATAAGAGCCCTGTTAACGGACGCGGAAAGAAGGCACCACCAATAATGACAATGGTCCTCAAGGTACTACGGGTACAATCTATGGCGTGTGAATAAATGAGGCGCGTCGAACACCCGCGAGAATCATGTCGATCGGAGACGATGATGAAAACCTCACGTGCGAATGCGACGAACACCGCCGTGAGGGCATGCGAGCTCCAAGGTACCATCGGGGAGTCTCTAAACCAACTTCTGTGGATAATGAGTTGACGTCGACGAGAAGTGACTTTTTGATACGAAGGTGGGCCATAATGCAGTCCCACATCACTCGACATGAGACGAGAGGAACATAATGTTTTGTTGTGAATCGAGAATCATATGAGAAGCGAGGGGAAGAGTTGATATTCGCGAGAGGCCAACTTCTCTTGAACATATGAAGCGGCACGACAATGGACTTAGCGATGTTGACATCAACGGATCAAAGGTCATGGCGACGAGGCGGTGAGCAGATGAGAGGTCCAAGAGATTACCCAAACCCATGGAAGAAAAGTGAAGCGAGCGAGATGAGATGTCCCCAACCCGACACGAATGCGGACAAGTGCCATGTTCAAGAGCGACCTACGCAGCGACAGCTTGATGATGGTTCCATTTTTCCCCCACCATTTTACGGCGAGTACCCCGAATTATTTTTTTTATAACAAGCTTGAAGGGGATAGCATATGCTTGTGATATAAGTCAACGCCCTTCGGGGCGAATCATCTCAGTGCATTTATTGAGTCCTAGGAAGGAGAAACTCGAGGAGGAACGTCATTTCGACGGAATCCAATGTCTGTCGGGGGTTTAACTGAGTACGACAAAGGAAGAACTCGGGCGTCTTTTCATGTTTAGGGAGTTTGAAAGAGACGGCAGGAAAAGAAACTCCACAGAGTCACTTTTCGTAAATAGTTCCCCGGATCCGAAAAGGTAGAAAACAATATCGGGAAAACCTCCTAGTCGCGATAGGCTAGGGGTATTTCACTTTCTTTCGTAATCAATCCATCCCGACTGAAAAAGGGTTAAACTTATGCTTTGGGTGAATGTCGATTCGTGTCCATTTTAACGAGATCAAGAAACGACAAGGGCCTCGGCGATCTTTTCATATTTAGAGAGTGTCGAGAAAGAGGTGTGAAAGATGACTCCGGAGTGACTTTTGTCGTGTATTTACCGGGTCCGAAAAATTATAAAATACAACTCGTTTCCACCTTTTAAGTCGCAGCACACTGCATTTACCTCATACCCAACAAGCGTAAGATCCATTTTCGACATAATACATGCAAATATTTGACAAAAATAACTTTTTTAAAGTTCATTTTAACGTCGAAAAGATTTATAAATATGTCTAATGGTAAAGAAAATGAAATTACTTTACTATTTACCTTGTGGAAACATGCAGTGGGTCCATTTGGAGCGAGAATCTTCGACGGTGATTGCGACCAATCCGGCCAACTATTCGAGCGTCTCGTGCTGTGAGCGAGTGAAGGCGCTCCTTTTCTCTTTCTTTCCATGCGTTTTTTAATGATTTCCCTTCATAAATCAGCTGCTGTAAGGGACTACTTTTTGATTTTAGAGGTCGGGAGCCCAGAGTGAGCGCGGTGTATCGGAGCACGGACCCGCATACGCAGCTCTTTTACCAAAGGGCACGCGCCACATGGCACGGCTAGTCGGCACCACTTGAGTCGCGCCGTGAGCGGAACCCAAATTTTTCAGCCTAAAATTCCGCTATTTATGCCAAATTTCTTGAATTTTGAAGCTCACAAAAGATCTAATCGGGGGCTTTGGACCATGTGAATGCGGATGATAAAACGGTCGAATGGCAATCGAATGGAAGGAACGAGAACACGGAGATGAGGACGAAGAGGCCATGCAAAGCCAAGCATGTATATGAATGCTACGAGAGGCTGCTGGCTTAAAAAAAGTTCTTCCTCACGCCATGCTTACGAGCTCGGCCCTGCAGGCTCCTCCAATATCTAATCAACATACAGGGATGAAAATGACCAAGTATTCAAAATACGAGACAGTGCTTTGGAATTGGGAGGTCAGCGAAGCATTTATTTACGTTCTTTGGATTATCACGCGAAGTCCAATCCACAGCGCGACCGGGAGCGGACCATCGGGGGAAAAGATGGAAGAAGTAATGGCGTGCGGTGTGCGTAGGGGCACAAACAGAAACGAGGGAGTAGAGAAGGTATACATCTCAACCATCCCTGATCCATGGCGATGAGAGTTGTACTCCACACCATTACGCGAGGCTGTAGGATCGCGAGGAGCACCATGCGAGGCTACAAAGACTCAGCTCTTGCGGCCTCGGAATGCTTGGGTCCCCAGCAGCGCTTGGTTGGGCAACGGCACGTCACGATCAACATGAAAAGGCAACTCACAAAGTGCAAACACGGCAAAGGCGGAAAGCGGAGTTTGGGTATGGTTCCCATCTTGGTATCGAATTCATTACTGGAACGCATACCAACCTTCCGAGGCCAAGAGGCCCATGTAAGGCGAAAGTCGGTACACACCGAGAGCCGAGAATGGCTCCGGCCCGGGCGACAGCGATGCGGATACGCGGAGCGGAGCAACGGATGCTCCTGGAAGCCGAGTTCTTTAGGGTGGCTACGGCGCCAGGCGGTCGTTGTGGAGAAGAGTGGCCCTGTTCGGGGCCCGGCTTTACGGGGGACCCGGATCTCCACGTTACCGGAAAGGAGACGATTTCGGGATGAAGGTAGCGGTAAGACCTCATATTTTTGATTTTATGTTTATATGTTTTTTTGTTAATACACACTTGTCTTAGCACTGATTACATATGCATGCGAGATGTGAGGACACTGAGAGACCGAGCGGGGATGTCTCCTATCTCCCCGGAGGACACAACTGCGCCCACTGAGATCCGGGGGAAGGCACGGAGGAGACGCCTTTGGTTTCGAGAACACTCGAGGGGATCGTCCATGGGATCCCCGGACTATGCAGACTGTCGGGATATGCGATGGAGTACCGGCGCCATACGGTGGGAGTTCCAAGCTGGCTCCACCGAATCTACGAGGCGACTGGTGCGTGCGGTGACGTGCTATCATGAGCACCATCTTGATTAGTCTCTAGGATTTAGCCACACCTATTTTTGTGAGAGACGCAATGTCTCCGGGATGTATTAAGACAATTATGTATATTTTTTTTGAGTTTTATGTGACACACTTCTATGTAAACATTTCGAAGTATCTATATATATGCATATCTATTTATGGATAAAGGAGTCTTCTTTACATGTGATGATGATTTTATAAATTACGCAAATGTCTATCTAACTTTGCAAATTTGCCTACTTTGCATCACATCGATGTATTCAAATGTACGGGTATATGATGATATGTAATGTATTCAAAATTCCTTTCCGGTAGTCGAATACGCAAATACAATCGTAAAATGGACGGAGTTTCTTACAGGAATAGTGCCACGTTCGACAGTTTGCAACACTGATAAATTTTGTGAATCTGGAGGTACACGAGCAATTCACGGATACCAAGGTTTCTTGCCCTCGAAGTTAATAATTCCAACACGGCGCTATATTCCGCGATATTGTTACGTGATACGTCCTAAACACACACCTTGCGGGTCGATCAACTCACCGGCGGATCGTAGATTACCCAGAATTTGCGGAAGGCAGATTCACAGTGCTTTGGCGGGAAAGCTTGCGTCGCAGCGAAACCAACAAATGGATGAAAAGACATACGCACAACCAAGAAGACCCGATCGAGCGAGAAAGATGTTTACAAAGCACCCCACACCATGCACACAAATGACAATCACACACCTATGTACACACACCACACCAAGAAATCATTTTCGGGCGTAGTACTTCTTAAGGTACAACCCATTTACGGGAGGGTATGTGCCAATGGAACTCCTTCGTAGTCTATAAGCTCGTAGGCCCCATTTTTCAAAACACGTTTTACTATATAGGGACCGTGCCACATGAGGGTGGAGTTCTAGAGCACCAAGCTTATCATGTAGCGCGATACGTACAAGAGGACTAGGTCTCCTTCAATGAAAGAGCGGGAGAAACGCGATTGATCGAAAGCGAGATTTGACCCTCTTCTTTTGTGCTTCGATGATCAAAAGCTGACTAGACGGCCAGGGTTTCATCCAACCGTTAGAGATACGAAGACGCTCTTCTTCGGAGAAGTATCCGGTAAGATCTCCACGAGCTAATTTGAGCGAAGGAATTTCACATTCAGCGGTAAAGTAGCTTCCGGACCGTACACCGAGTTGGAATGGTGTGAATCCAGGTTGCACTTTTAGCGAGATGTTCGATGCATCGGGCGAGAACGGTTGGAGATACAGCTGGATTTTATGAATCCCAAAGCGTTCGTTGAGCATAGTGACGCAAAACCTTGTTCTTTGCCTCAGCACGACCAGTCGCTTGAGGGTAGTATGGTGTTGAAAGTCTGTCGTGACGACGTCACGCGGTTGTCGGCTCCTCGCCATCATGTAATCAGCAGCGGAAAATGAGTACCGTGATCGGTGAGCGATAGCTTGAGAAACCCCGAATCGTGCGTATCGCACGGATTTGAATAAAAATGACTTGATGACGTTCTTCAGTCGCGGCTAGTGTAGGCATCGCCTCGGCCCACTTAGTGAAGTAGTCGACGGCGACAATGATATACGCATGCCCCTCGGCCGAGTGAGGGTTACACGTCATAAAATCCACGCCCCATTTCGCGAAAAGGGCCGACGGTAACTAACGGGATGCAAAACAGCGGCGGCAGCGCATCTTGCTGCTGAAAAATGCGGCACGGATGGCATTTTCGGTGTGCGAGTGATACAATCCTTGAATATAGAAGGCCGAAATAACTCTGCCCTCGAGAATCTTTTTGGGCCGCGTGCGCATATCCGGACATGTCGCTCGCCACGAGGCGCCGTATCGGCGAGTCATTCAAGACTCTCTCGGCCTCATCCAAGGTAAGGCATCGTCGGAGCATCGAATCTACTCCGATACTGATATAAGTATCTCCTACTATGCGGTAGGGTTGGGGCCCAGTGCCGGAATCCGACGGCGTGCGGCTTTATCCAACTCGGACCGAAAATGTCGCGGTACGAAGATACACTATGATGTCACGTACCAAGGATCACGAGTATCAATAAGAAACTGAGGCGTTTCGTCGGAGGTATATGATCTTGGCGAGTGTTCGGGGGAAGAGTACAGCCAAGGAGAGAACATATCAAATCCACGAAGACCCAATGATTTAGTTGACTTGTGCGGTGGTGAACTCCAAATCAAACTCACTGCGGGATGACGATCCATTTGGAGTACTTGCCCCCCCCGGCAATTGTCTAGAAAGAATATATGTCATGGCGGTTGCGATGCTGAGCACTATGCTGATATAAATGCGTACGGGATGTAATGTTAGGCGCAAAGCGTTGTACGGCGTGTCACGAGGTGCATAAAGCCAACTATCTCGACATGTGCATAACGCGTTTCCGGGTCGAGAAGGTTCGAGAGAGGTAATAAACAACATGTTCATCACCGTTCTCGTCATCACGCACCAAGACCATGGCGATGGTGCTTAATGCGGGCGGCTAGATACAAAGTAAAGTCGCGGTGGTAGTCGGGAGGGCGAAGCAACGGGCATTGAAGAGCAATGTCTTCGGCTTCTCAAAAGGATTCTTGAGCGATTTCGTCCCAATGAAAGGGAACATTACGGCCCCAACAAGCGAGTGAATCCTTTGGCCACCTCGGCGTAATTCGGGATAAAAGCGCTTAAGAAAATTCGCTTTCCCTTGTAGACTGCGCAGGCGATACGGGGAGGAGGGTGACGGGAGATTTATAATGGCCTCAACCTTCGAGGAGGGTCGAGGCGGAATTCCGATCTTTCGAGACTATAAATCTAAAAGACGAGCGAGAATCGACGCGAAGACGCACTTATGAGGATTGGGCCTAATATTGCATAGCGTGCGCAACGAAGAAATATCACGGCGAAGATGTTCGGGATGAGATCACTCTCGCTTACGGCGAATGGGCGGGCAAGTCAAAGTCCCGGACGGTGAGAGCGGACAATATGAAAGGGAATATCATGAAAAGCGTATGACATACGCTCAACGAAACGTGGCACCGGCGTTCTTTAGAAAGCAGAACGGGAGTTTTTTGTATGCAAAAAGTGCCCCACGGACGGATGAATGTGGTCTTATGTTGATCCTGCGAGGTGCAATGTTAATGCAGTTTGTAACTGAGAAACCGTCCGATTAAGGAGTAGGTCTGCACTCCCGGCGACAATCGTCAATAATCGGTCGATAAACGGAGTGGGATAATTATCCTTAGGACGTGGCGCGATTGATATCTTGCGATAATACCCTACACGGACTCGAATGGTACCACCTGCTTTTTATCGACGGGGGACGATGTTGGACACCCATGTACGCAGGGGGGATAGGATAAATAAACCCCGCGTTCGAAGTTTTTCAATACGCCTTGATAAACGTGACGACTTTCAGGGGATGCATGGGTACGCGAGCGTTGGTGCACGGGTTTACGCACCTGGATAGGTTGGAATCTCGATGCGCTGACAATACTAGGATCAATTCCCGGCATTTCCTGCGTGACAGGACCATGCACAAAAACATCTACTGAATTCTTTAAAAAGTTACGTATAGACTTTGAATCTCCTCGGGAGAACAAGTCACACCCACATGAATGTTCTCGAGCAATCCCTGGTTTAACGAGAGATGTTGATAGGAGACGATTTGAGTAATGTTACTCGGATTACCCTCCGAAAAGACCTCGTGCGTCAATATCGGTGTTTGAAGAGGAGGGGAAGGAACACGAGTACGCATAGTCGCTCTAGGCTTGACCGATCATTGCCCCCAAGCTAGGCATAAACGAGGGAACGATGATGCCCATCGCCCCGGGGTAGCTCCTCGAGAGACATCGTTTCAATGATCGCCTCATGCGAAGGAAAATTCTCTCTAAGAGGATCAGGGTGATGATCTGCGACCAAGCTACGGGGGATTGTGAGTGAACGTCAAGAACACATCGCTCATCAGGAGCATGCTTTGAGGAGGTGGAGGGTCCGGGTGCATCAGTCAATCTCACGATGGCTGGTCTCTCTTGGCGATTAAAGACATGGATTCTCACGAAACTCATATGCACTACTCGAGGTGTAGGAATCAGCCGGGGGGTCATCGGTCTCTGGACAACATGTTGACTTGAGCGGTGATTCGGTGGCGGCGCGGGGAAAATACCCATGAGGAGCCCTGGGTCTTTGAAAAGGGACAAGGTCCTATCTTTGTACTGGGATTCGAAAATTTGATCCACATATGACACGTGGTGTTACTCGGAGAGTAGAGGTAAAAAATGACAGGCTGGTCTCTGACGTGACAATCTCGCCCACTCGTGGGGGAACTAGATGAATCGAGAAAGACGGTAGAGCGGCACGCGAGGCATGGCATGGAGTCCAGCTGCGGCCAAGAAAGTATATTGTAGTTGAGTTTAGTGTCAACCACTTCTACTTCTACGTTGCCACGGATTTTTCCTTGGCAATGTGTCTCGCCAGGACTCTCGAGAACTCCCGGGGGTTTAGATTCCCGGAGCCATCGAAATGCCTCAAGGGCATTGGGAGATGGCCGATAAGGTTGGAGAGCCGATGGCCTTCCAACAAGCGAGAGGACATAACACAAGTAGATGCACCCTCATCTACGACGTCTGTGCGAACGATTCGGAGCGCGTTAATCCCGAGCTTGAATGATCAAAGCAATTTGATGTGGAAGCGGAGTAAAATTCTCCGAGATCGAAAGGTGAGAAGGGCTCGAGTCAGGTGGGGTCGATACCACCGGTAGCGAGACGATAAGCCCGTCGCAGTTGCGAAGGACAACTTTGAAGAAGAACCTCGAAGTGCGAGACACTGGCACATGGCGCACAATGTGCAGAGATCCTCAACAATGCTATAATGTTGAGCGGCACGAGCATTTGGATTATAAGAGGATCTGCGAAGAACACCCTTGGGAGGGTGGTTTCACAACGGGCTCGAGAGTCGGCTTCTCGATTTCAACGGACCCGAGAAACGGGTGGGGGAGGCGGTCCATCCCGCAGCTTCTTGCCTTCACGGGTGCTGCTGGCGACTATTGTAATCCTTCGATCTAGTAGCAAGAGTGATAGGTGCATTAGTTTTCATCATGAAAACACTGAGACCCAAACGGTGCGGATGATGAACCTTGTTCGACCATGCGGAGTCTGTGAGATGGAAATGGCTCTTTTAAAACAGCAGAGTCCTTGTTTGAGCCTTTAAAGAAGTTGACTAATTTCGGACCGTCGTGGACAATCCTTAGTGTAATGGTCACCTTCACGGATGAGGGCAAGGGAATTTACGACTTACGTTGGGAGCCATCCTTGAGTTCGAGTTTTAGATTCCGGTTCGGGGCATCGGATTTTGATTTGCCTTTGCCCTTCTTCTTCCCCTTGGAGGATTTGTACTGCGAGATTGGCTACGAACGGCATTTACACTCGCGGATTTACCGAGAATCGGATGAGGCGGGATTAGCGAGGTATTGTTGTTGGAAGAATTAGCCTTATGCTTCCCCATTCGAAGACTTCTTCGAATTTTGAGAAGCAGGAGCAGTGACACCTTACATCCACTGTAGTGTGTAGACGCGCTGTGGCTCGGGCGTGGACCGACATCGGGCGGGGATGTCATAAAGCGTGCCCGGATTGTGAATAAACAAGATCAAGTCACGGAGCACGAAAACGCGATAGCTTGTTCTCCCGTCACACACGCTCCCATCGCGATATCACGAGCGATTTTATTCACAAAGTGAGGTGATGACCGGTGGAGTCAAAATGCGATCGGGTATGTGAAACTTGATCGGTCGGCAACTGACGCCGCCACTCATGGATGTGATCGCGAGATGTGAGTGGCCGGTCACGCTTCGAGGAGAGACGGGGAGGTGCGTCCCGATCTCATGCGGATGCAGTGGCCCTCGGAAATGCGTGAGGGAAAGCCATAGCTAACGAAAGTTGAAATCTCAGAAAAAATCCCACGGGATAGTTCTATGTACCACTTAGCGGCGACTCTGTTGTGTAAATCTTGTATTTCGGAAAGACGCTGAAACGAACCGAATCGATCGGTCCAAGAGTTAGACGAACACACGAGAGGTGATACGTCATCACATGCGCTGACAGGGGTCTTCGCGGATTTGCCCTCAAACTTGGGACAATCTCCTGGTATCTTGGTTGGGGACAGGAGGCCAATATGGATTATGAGAAATCAGATCATTGAGTCAACTTTGAAACGTCCGTAGGATCCAAGGTAGCCGAGGCAACGGCAATCGGAGGTTAATTCCCATGCCGGTCCCGAGAATAGGTCACGGTACCCATGCTCCACGATGGTTGTGAATATCCCTGCCCCCATGAGTTCTGTCCCGTAGGATCTCCCGACAAGTGAGGGGCATAATAATATCGCTTGATGATTTGGATGCAGTAACCATTGTGTAGGGGCACGATAACCGAGTTCGTGCCTTTGATTAGGCGTTTGCCCCGTATAAACAGCGTTTGGATTTGGGCTGTGAGCATAGTTAGAACTAGGGTGGAGGAGAGTTGATGCGAGAGCCTCGGAGTGGTTATAGTTCGGTTGAGGCCCGACCATGAGGATAATAACCACTACGAGAGGGATGAGTAGGCTAACGATAAGTGGAACACGGAGCACTGTACGTAGAGGCGCGGTATTGATTCCAGAGCTGCGGCATTGAATGAAGCAGTGGCTTGGCAGCGAGTGAACGGAATGAGAGGAGGGCTGCACTGAATGAACGGGTTGGCAGGAGTGAGGACGTGACCACTGAATGAACGGGGTGTGGCACCGAATGAGAGGCTGGCCACTGAATGAGCAGGATTGAGCCGGATAAACGGCGGCGGCTGGTTGAGCGGGGCGGCACGGTTATGTAAGTGAGCCCCGAGTTGCACGAATAAGGTTTGGTTGGCCTAGAGCTGAGACACCGGAGTTGTCTAGGATGACCCGGTTGGCTGAGTGGTGGAAACGGGAACCGGGTGCTTCTGTAGGCTCGGTTTGACACAGACAGAGAACCATAGAGTGAGTCTGGCTGATATGCAACGTTAGAGACAACGGGAATACTGCGGTTGCATCGGTAAAGAGGTGGATTTGCGAGGACCATAGGCCGGTCCTGATATTTCCCGATTGAGCTGAGCGGAGTTGACCAGCGGGGTTATAATATGGTCACTTGCGGATTATAGAATGGCCCTTGCTGGCCTGCGGAAGTAGCCTTGGTTGAGGGCTGTCACTGTGGGTCGTGCGTGATAGCCGGGGTTGGCTGCGGGTTGGCCTTGGAAGGTGTACACTGCTGCAAGTTACGAGCACTGGTTGTACGGTAAACCTTGAGCATACGAGATAAGCCTCGGGGAAGCGAGATGTAGACGCAAAATGTCTCCATGCTCATCAAGGACCCGACAAGGAAACCATACACGGGAGTGCCGTCCTGTGCATAGTGCGAAAAGAAAGATCGTGTAAAGGATCTTGGGGGATTTGTCCGACCACCGGCGTTCGGTACATTGCAAAAACAACGATGCTCCTCGCGGAGAAATATTGTCCCGGTATAGCGGTAGCTAGATAGATATCTTCGAGGAGTTGGCCCGTGCCACGTAGGCTGGGCCCCGAGACAACAACGGAAAGAGAAGACGACTACACAAAGCGTGATGGACCGCACGGGAACGAAGTGACGGGCGTCGAAGAGAGACACCGGGTGTAGTGGCGGTGGCCTCGCGAAGCGAGGAGATGATATCCCCATGAAAGGCGAGCCTAGTGAGATAATCTGACCCGGAGATATGTATCCACTGCGGCAAGAAGGACCGGTGACGATGTGGTAGCCAACTCGAGAATCGTCTCCCTCAAACAATCCACGAGGAATGCGGCCGGTCGCCCATCGAGACCCGGGAATTTCCTCACGGGAATCACTCATGGTTGATCTGCTGAGTTAAATCACGTAGAAGACGGCGAGGACTAGGAGGAAAAACGGCGGCAACAAACGGTGAACCGATGTAAGAGAAAGGAAATCAGCTCCTAATCTCAATTCGGACACGGGGGTCAAAGAGGCCGGTTGAACTCAAGCTGGTTCTCCAAAGGAGTTGCTCGGCGAGGACGGGTCCCCGTCGAGAACTCGGAAACAACGGGCTGCTTTAGTGGTTCAACGAAGGCTAAGAAGACCTACTGAAGAATCGTCCGTGTAAGGACTACCGGTAGAACGAAACCGAAAGGGATTCAGCCATAGTGTAAAAGACTAGAAGAAAAGAGCAAACACACACACGGGCTGAAAACGAGAGTTAAGACACACGATCAAACGGTCACAAGCAACATCTAAACGGGTGTGTAATCGTGGGAGATTGATTTTACCACATTGGAAAATAAACGAGATTCTACTTTCGTTTCATGTTTTAAGAGTCGAGAAACGATAAAAGATGACTCTATCTCTTTGCGAGTTGATACAAGACGTGAAAGGACAAGCGACTTGACGGTCTTTTCAAGTTTAGGGAGTCGGGAAAAGACCAAATGGCTTGCTCGGGAAAAACTAGGCACAAAAGGGTGTACCAAATATCACGTGAAGCGCAATATACACCTTGGTTTCAAAAATGAAATAGAAATCGACGAGAGGACTTTCCGTACGTGCGAGGGTAGTCTCCCTAGAATGCTTGTGTTCGGTGTATCACGGGTATAGAGGCGGCGGGACTCGGCTTCACCTATGGATAAAGAGGATTGAAAACCTGTGGGGGTCTCCCTTTATATCACAGCGACGGTCACGGGGAGCGCAAGTCGTACTAGCGTATCCCTAAAAGCCAGGAGGCGAAACGACGAGTGCTAGAGTTTAGCGACTGCCGGAACACGTCTCTAGCCTAGACCTTCTAAATATGTTAGTCCGTTAAGTTCCAATGTTGCCTTAGGTTAATTGAATAAATTTTATAGTTGATCTTCAATTAAGTTTCAATTTCCGAGGCCCCTATCGTATGTAGTGTCTCCTAAATGCAAAGCTATATGCCACGGTGCAACATTTCGATCGATGAAAACTAATTAAATAAGAGTTAGAGAGCTTTTATACAAAACAAAATGAACGGAATACAAACCACAATGTTTCTAATGCAACTAATGCACGATTGAACACTTTTTTCATTCAAACACTAATCACTAGCGATATGGAGAAAAGAGTCACAATTTTCACTATCATTAACAAAAGCAAGAGAGATTTTTTTTTGATTTTCAATGTTTAATGGCTAATGTGCTGCTGAAAACAAAAGGAAAAATTTGAGAGGCAATGATATCTAAGAGAGCGAAGCAAACAACATTCACTCAACGAAGCAAGCAACCAAATCTCTAAATCGACCCAAAGTCCCTCAAAGCAAAGAAAGACTCGAAAACTTCGGAGTGGACCGTGTGATCTAGGGTCAAAGCAAGAGTACTGATCACGAATGAAGGAATGAACAATCACTCAAAAGAACGTAGCAAAACAATCAAAGGCGATAAGAGAGCGTGGAGAATCAATCAACAAGTTGACGAGGACAATCGGAACACCCAAAACTCCCAATGGAGGGCTCGATACACTAAGCCACTAGATGCCCTAGGGCTCAGAAAACGCGTGAAATCGGTAGATAGAGACAAACAACGAAAGAGACGAGCGGTGAATTCCGGCCAAACAGACTCCAACACACTCGAGACAATCGGGGAAATCAAGAAGAAAAGTACGATCGAAAGCTCGAGAAGCTAAAAAAAAATGAAGAAAACTCAAAAAAGTCATAGGGGTGGCGCGTGCGCGGACTTGAAAGCTGGCGCCCGGAGGCCGATTGGCGCGAGACGGAGACAAATGCAACAAGCGCCGAGTGGCGCGACTATCGAGGTTAAAAACCGCGCCGGTCGAGTTCTTCAATAAAAATTAAAAAACAAGCTATTAGAAAAGTAGACCAGCCATACGAAGCTAAGCGAAACCAAGAAGCTCAAAAATAGTGAAAGAATCCAACCCAGAAGGTTCATCAAGCAAGGAGAAACAATCAAAAGCGAAACAATCATAAACAAGACAAGGGAAAGCCCGGACACTCCCCCGGCGGAAGTCGCCCCGAATTTGTTGAGGAGGTAAATCCCCTCTGCGGACATAGGCGATCCCTACTAGCCCAGCAGGGGTCTAGCAACAAACAAACAATGCTATGACGCAAGCTCCTAGTTACGAATGAAAGACTTGGGATAAGAGCCTACCTGGATTCCAACGCTAGATCTGAAGAAGAAGATGTCCCCGTCCTTCAGCCCTGGCAGATCACAATCCTTCCGCGATCTCCGCGGATGAACACCTGCACACAGAAGAAACGAACAGATACAAGCATAGGAACCAGCATACGTAACTAAACATCGGTCAGAAAAGATATTACTCGCATTAACATGATGGAAAAAGGAGTGGAACCATAATCATAGTCATCTATTAAAATGATAAACGAATAGAAGTTACAACCAAGTTATGACGTCGCAGCTTCCTTCGAACGGGTCTCCGGTCGTCCACGTCTCGCAAAGCTCGCCAAGGAAAGGGAAACCTCTCCAGAGTCTCGTAACAATGGTCTCCTCGCTTGAATGGGCCTTAAGGGAAAGAAGGAATTCTTTACAGCACAAAGGCACTTGGGAATAGGGAGATGCAAAGCTTCAGCACTTCAAGACTAGCTTGCCATGGATCTGAGCAAGCTTTTATAGATGGGGAAGGAGGGATTTGGGATCCCTATTATTATGGGATTGGCCCTATCAACAAGGAAGGTTCCATAGAAGGTGGCAAAACCACTTCTCTTCCATAGAACTCCCGCAGCCAAACCTCCCAACTCAAGATAGGCAATGGTTGTGAGTTTGTTTGAACTCAACTTCCGCCATCCATATTTAAAAAATAGTCCCTAAAATGGGTGGCGCGATTGCTGCTCTATGACAGAGCGCCAAGTGGCGCGACCTCTTTACAGGATTTCCCTGATTGGCGCGAGCAGTGAACTGTCTACCTGCGCCAATGCAAAAAGAGCTGTTTTTCATGGATTTTGCAAGGAGATGTCTCAAGGGGAAATGAAGCTCATACTCAGAGGGATGCATTGATGATGTTTTTAAGGCATGACAGTGTTCACAGGTCACATAATGGGTCCTCCATTGTGCGGGACGGGGAACGGTAGGGACGGTGACAAATTACTGTGTAACAATTGTACTGAGATTGTTACATGTTTCTCTTCCATTTATAATATACTATAGATGGGGGTTTTCAGCTATAAGCTTTCCCCATACATACTGTATAATGTGTGTGATGTTTTGATGATCTTTTGATCGCATACCGCTTGTTTTATTTCCGCATGTGTGATGATCTGAGTAGAAGAGATTATGTGTTGCATATGAATTCGAATTGATATGTGATCAGGATAATCTTGGTGGATAAATCTTCATTATTCAGCAAATTTCTACAGGAGGATCTTCCCAGCAACTAGCTGTAATGCAAGAACCTTTCCCCCATCAAGGGATGATAAGCACTCAGCAGCAAAATACAGACGACTTCGGGAAAAGAAGCCATGAAATCTACATGACCAACAAAATATGTTTTTCCAAACATGAAATCGCAATTACGACACCCCACTAGACACCAATACGTCGAGGGCAAGTACCAGTGCACTGACTGCATGTTTGACCATCTCAAAGATTTCTATAGAACCATCGCTGAAAATGGTGAAGGGACCTAATAAGCGAGTAGGAAACTACTCCAAAGCGGCCCATAATTATAGTATCATGGACGATTTAGCACAATCTCTCATTGCTATGTCAACTTTGGAAGTATTTCAGCCATGCCCAAAATAAAGGAAAGCCCTACTTTCCACGTTAGGCACTATCAACCCTACCAATATGAGCCTAATGGCTTTTGACTTAGACAAAGCCACCCCTCAGCATCCTTCCATGGTCTCTTTCCAGATACTAGTGTCAGTCTAGAATATCACAATTCACCAATGTGTCATAGATGAGAGTGCATCCACATGCATCATGTCCAAAAATGTTTGGCAGAAGTTAGGTTCTTCTGAACTAAAACCCTCAGTCATCATGCTTCGAACATACGACGATCGTCTGTCGACCCTCGTCGGCCTCTACCAAAACGTCTCGGTCTGCTTAGCCTAAAAGAAAATCCACATAGACATTGAAGTATTGGACACTCACCTATACTACAATATACTCCTTGGGCAGAGTTATATGTATGCCATGTTTTCCATAGCCTCCTCTGTCTTCCACATCATGATGTTCCCCCATAAGGATCGTATCATTATTTTAGACCAACTGACGCATAGTGAAAAGTGACCCCTAACAAACACTAATGTAATTCTACCCTATGTAGATACATCCTCGGATGCTCTTTCATAGTACTAGGAATATGGCCTCGACCAATTCAAACTGTCATATGTTCTAGGGTCTTTCCTAGGAGATCCTCCCATAATCCCTGAGTCATCGCCCGATGTCACAGGGGCTCCGGTGTGCATGATGTCCACATCAAGTGCCGAAGATAGTCAGGACATAGACACAAGAAGTAATGGAAATGAGTCATCAGCCACGATACCCTCTCTAGCCTACGCTGCCTCCCAAACCCCTTCCCTCTACCCCTAGCTGGTTTCCTCTCCCAGCAATTTTTGGTAACACTGGCATTACCCAAAATATCATTGGAAATCCCAGTTTGGTACCTCATTCCCCTTGCAGGAACAAGATCCACCCAATGTTATTGCCATAGGATTGAATCCCCTCAGTCCCAAGGAGGCCCCACTCATTCAAGAAACAGTCGAAACCACCCTTGCAAAGGAAATTCCCATTTCAAAACCAATGATTACGGCTAAGAAAACCGAAAAGAGAGGAAAGAAGATGGTGACCCCTACCATTCAAAGGGAATCACCAGTCTATGCCATATGCGACGTAATAGGTCACCCTACCCATATTTGTCCAGAACTGGATGAATTAAAACCGCTCCTTGGATCTGAGACAGACATTGCGAAGCCGCGTTCCCGTAAAAAGGAACCTACCACCAAAGGTAAAGGCAAAGCACTACGTACCAATCATGCATGCGCTCTCTGCAGAAACTATGAGCACTATACCCATCATTTCCCAGAGATCCTGTGATATAAGGATGCTTTACATTCCATCGCGCAATCCTATCAAGAGGATTCCTCCACCTAGGCATCCAGAAATGAACCTCGTACCATCCTGTACCTACAGGAGGAACAACGAAGGGCACAAGAAAAACCCCCAGTCATGCCCGTTATACGTTGCATGCTATGCGATGAAAGTGGTCACTTCGTCGAAGAGTGCACAGCCCTGGAACTCATCCATAGATGGTATCATATAGAAAGGGTTTACTACATTGGATTATGGGCAGTGCAATTCACATGTATGTTATGCGCTGACAATCACCTTTTGGAGAATTGTCACTATATCCTTCGATTCTAGCTAGCCCTCACTAGCTTACGCTCTACCATAGTCCGCCTCTCCCAAGAAGATGACATGGATACAGAGTCCACAGACAGCTCCACAACCCAAGAAGATGTGACGAGTAGCTCCATCATGTCCTTGTCTGTTGAAGAGCGACCGATCAGAGAACCCCTAGTTACCCCTAACCACCCTCCACAAAGAAGACCAACCTACATGTTATGAAAAATGCCAAATCATGCGGTCATCCATTGTCTTGATTTAGTAGAATTATGGCGTTGGTTCCCCGCCATACCTCAAAGTGAGTGTGACGAAACCATCATATCAAGGATATTTTACCTTATATGTCAAGGCAATCATTATGAGCGACACTGTACTTATGCCTCGCAACTTCGTCCTGCCATCGACATGATTCATACCATAGAGAAGAGACAAGACAACCTCCAGGAATGGCATTAAAAGTACATCACCAGGTCAACATCCCCACCCCCGTAGTGGCATAACAAGCAAGCTAAAACAATGCACCAACCAAGCATGACCCCAGCCAAGCCTAGGATAACATGCAGACTATGCAACCTTAATGACCATCAGGTCAACCAGTGCAGAGAACTAAAGCACCTTGCAAGTAGTTTTCGTATAGTCTCTTCTCTCCCTCAGAAAATTCTCTCTAACCAAAAGAAGATCACACGTACCCATTTCTGGATTTGTTCACACTTTCACCATACAATTAAATGTGTACACCTCCCCAAGCTAAGAGCGATAAGATCAATGTTGATTCTACACTCCCTTGAAGCGGTAGACACACCCAAGCCAACAATAAGGAAATGGAAACATAAGACAACCTCTTCTATGACAGACCCCTTCCAAGTGTCCACATCAGGAACTGCGAGTAGTACAAAATCTCACACAATCTACTTTTTTGGCACAGTGATTCCATGCACTATCTGCACTGGACAAAATCACACACCAAAGGTATGCCCGCTAATGGAAACATTCAGGCACCTCTGCGGTAGACAAAATTTCCACCTACAAGAAATTGACCATCCTAGTGGGGAACCCAACCTTACGCTCAAGCAGAATCCCATTATGGAGATTCTTCCCCCACCGAATGTCGATGGCACGACCCACCATATATGATTTGTATCATCACATATTATAAATAGGATTCAAACCACCCCCACGTCCCAGGATTTCCACTCCATTCCTGTTGCAAAAGGTCAAGGTACCTTGCACTTTTGCATTGATTTTAGCAAGATTCCAAATTTACATGCCGTCATCGAACTCCTTGATGATACCTAGCCTCTAGAACAGCACCTAGTACAATTAGAGCTTGTCGAAAAAAGTCGATGACAATCGCTACAACACAATGAGGCCCACATGAAAAGGGTAAAAGCATCTTCTGACTGCCACATCTCCCCTCGCTCATTCACCGAGGAAGAATTAGTCGTTCGCTATGATGTCACAAAAGAAGCCCTAGGGCCAGGTAAGTTTGAAACCTTGTGGAAAGGACCCTACATCATCAAAAATTTCCTCCGACAGGGGGCATACATCTTGATGGAATCGGAGAGGACCTGGCTCAACAACCCCGTCAATGGCCTTTACCTCAAGAAATTCTACCCATAAGGGCCAAAACGGCCCTTCCTTAGAGTGAACATACACAACCCCAAACCACTCAATATTTTTGACCAAAAGACTTATTTAAAAAGCGCTCAAAGTGCCACCATGGATCACCAACCTAAACCCTATTTCGGATTTGCTGACGGAGCATCAATATGGTCTCAGAGATTAGCCACAGCTGCTTGGGTCATCTACCACCCTGGCTGATCGCCACTCTGCTCAAACGGTGTGTGCATCAGTTCAACAACAAAAAATTAGGAATAATATGATGCCCTTATCGGACTTATGTGCGATGCCCTCCATCAAGGTATACGCCATATGCATATCTAACTCGATTCCGAGTTAGTAGTGTCGCAGTTAAACCAAACATTTGAGACCAGAGATACACCTCTGTTTAGAAAATATTTGTGTGCCAAAAGATTAAGCAGATAGTTTGACTACATCACATTTACACATGTACCAAGGAGTCAAAACCAAATAGATGATCACATAGCTAACAATATCCTAGACTAGAATGCATCTTGAATAAACCATCATACATAAAAAACCAAAAATATAGATATCCATCAGCATAAACATCATACATAAATCGAAACAGGTGACACATCATGTAGAGCCGCAAAAAATATCTCTCATATATATATATATATATATATCACATTGTGTATGTCTTAGTACAAAAATTGTGGCGCTAGCCCAACGACCAACCCAAAGATACAAGAGTCATAAAAATAAGGGAAGCATCCTCATAATGGGTGCTTTTCTAATGTACAAAAATACTCTAGGGAGGTGCCCCCTCAGGAGGGGCACCTGGACCCACAACCTCTCCCAGTGCCACCACTGCAGCTTCCGTCACAACCGCGATTGCCACCCGACGTAGAACGGGCCGATAGTCCCTCTCGCGGACCATCACAGTCTCCAACCAGACCTCCTCGAAGTCATCCATGAAACCTCGAGCAGGCATCCCCTGGGTCAAGCGGTCCACTCGACCCCAGAAATCCTCAAGAACTAACACATGAGCTATCAGTTCCGTAATACAAGCATCTGTTGTATCTGTGCGAGCCACTGCCGCATCGGCACGAGCTCACTCTGCTGCAATCTCTCCAACAGCTGAGTTGTTTTCCTCCCCTGAAGGGCCAACACCACCACCAGGTCCCCCAGCAACACCTCCTTCCTGATCACCCCTAGGTCATCGTAGAGGATTGTGGCTAGCCAATCGAGCCATGGGGTGACCCACTTCGCCAACATCTGCAAGAGGAACCAAAATGATGTCATTGTCACTAGCAAAAAAAATAAGTACATGTATACTCAAAATAAATGCAGAAAACATATACAACATACCTGAGGGCCCCCAAGCATAACCAAAAGGGAGACTGATGTCTAGATCCTGCCAAAGTCCATCCCTACATATGGATATGGTAAGAACATCTGTGGGTTGGCCTCGAACCAGGCCTTTGTCGTGGCATTCCAATAACGTCCCACCATGCCCCCACTGCCTCGCGGCATCACCAGATCCCATATCCTCATACGAGGCTCTCGTGCCCCCCCAGGAGGCACCGCCACTACTAGCCTCAGCAACACTACTCTCTCGTACATGATGCTACACAAGATACTAGTGTACAAAAACGACTTAGATCCATGTTGGACCTTGTTGAGTTGCGATGCCATCCCATCAAAGAAGAAACAAGAAAATTCAAAAAAAGGTCTAGATCTCAACCAACGTAGCACTCCAACCTGCGGGCCTGATTCCTGATGCGGAGCAACCGACCCTGCTAGTCACACCATCACCACCAGAGCACATCGCTCTACCGATATGTAACTGATGCAATGTTGATGCATCCATATGTAAGAGGCACCCCACCACAGTGGCGTCTCCTAAATATCTCTAAACCCACTCTCTCGACAAGGAGTGGATATCTCAACACCTCACCCTGAGGCTGTAACCTAGTCACAAAGTAAACATCCATCTCAGGATGGATGACCAAGTGTGTCCCACGCAACACGAACATGTTTCACCTCTTGCGCCAATGACGGATCATGTATCGTATTAGTCGGTCCTGCGACCGAATAAGCTCGTTCTCCATGAACTTCAGGAGTCCCTATAGTGCTAGCTGATGGTGTGCCCCAGCATTAGTAGCCAGCTCAATACGAAGCTTGGGCCAATCCCACTCCCTCCAAAATAACCTGTCATCAAAATAGGTACGCATCAGTATAGAAAAAACCCAAAATAGGCAAAAATCCAAAAATATTTTCTGCCTCAGCTTTGCATTCCTATCCCTTAGACAGGCGCGCTTAGCGCGCGCCTGTATTCTACACAGGTGCACTTAAAAAGGGGAATTTAGCACATTAGTGTGCTTATCCCCTTAAAAAACGCACAGAGGGCACGCCTTTGCCCTGATCGCCCGCATAATCTAGGGCAAAAAACACCTAAAATCCGTACAAACCAAGTCTGTACGGACCCCGACATCACTAAAATAAAAAATTAAATTGCAGGATGTCATGGAGGTTGCCTGGGTGTGATCTCACGAATCCCTAGTTCTCAGGCTGACTGCAACGGCAAGAAATGCTATGCAGAATTCTCTAACCTCTCAAAAACTCAACAAGTACAAATGAATCAAATTAGGGCCATATCCACCTATATATCGCCCTTTTCAAAAACTTCTGAGGACCATAATGAGATATCAGAAGGTCCATTCTCCGAACCGTAAGTTGCACCACAATCAACACTCCATGATGAACAGAGGCGATGCCACACATTCACACTCCCGAAAAAATAATTTTTTAGTGCCGACAGGTATGCCCTCTCTCATATTCTTTTTTAAAGCTCATGAATTTCAATAAAATTTGATAAAGAAGATGCTTTCACTTGAGGTAGTTTTTTTGCAGGAAAATATTGCAAACCATCCACAATGCCATCTACTGAAATTTCCAGAGCAGGTATCATTCTACCCCAGCATGATAGAGTCCCAGTCAACTTTGCATATCCTGACATCATTTCTCCATCAGAAATTAACCATAGGGTCATCATCTATGACCATGTTTATCATTACCTCACCCTGCACATGATAAACATCCTTGTTGGTCGGTAGAGCCTCCCCTCCATGGCGCTCGTCACCCATAGTCAACCATATATCACAACAAAAGTGACGCCATGGCCATACCACTTCAGTCCAGGAAGCACGTCATGCCCATCCATTCACCAGGAATAAGGTCAAGTTTACCATACAAGCTAAAACCCCCTTCCCAGACGACCAGGTTGTACAAGCAGATCAAAAGCGCACTGTCGCTCCTCACATTTGGCCCACCATACCACAACCAACATAATCCCATCTGTGATACTTTCTCATCTGCTTCATCAACCCCGCACTTGAGTCCAACCAATGGGACCCCCACCCTCAGCAAAACACCTTCCTCACACCATCAGTGAGCGAACACTTTCATGTTTTGGGGTACCCATATTTGTGTTTTGTACAAACCAAACCCCATTATTTTATTATTTTGGTAAGTGTACAAATACTTTGAACGGTGCACTACCTCCTTCGCCCGCTCATTTCATATTTTCTCCCATGGCAGCAGTCCTTGAACACCCTTGGTCATAGTATTATACTCCCACGCACAAGCCACCTTAACATTCATAGCCAGTTTATACCCCCCTGGAAGTCCTACTGAATCTAGGGATTCCCCCACTAGAAATAACTATGACTGTCGCCAAGCTGCTATGTATACTCTTACCTTGGGCCATTGAATCCCCATCATCAGTTTTCAGTCACCCCTCGCAAACATGCCTATGTTAAACCCATCACATCCAGGTCCCCGATCCCTCATATCGATGACCCCTCATTTGATTGAGGCTTCCTTTTTTTCAACTTCAACCCCTATTTTCCAAAAAGGAAGCGGTACCTTGGATCACCCCTCTCTATATAAGGGGCATCCGTAGGTGCCACTGTGGGAGAAATCATTGTCCACAGATGTCATCGATCCTCCTGACATTTGACTACGACAAAATATTTCATGTCAATATGGTATCGTATCTTACAACCATTGCACTTTGATCAAATTATTTGAAGACCCGTGCCTCCATAAGCATCTCTTCCAACAATTCTTACACAGGAAGGTCCTAGCCAGTGCCTATGCGTACAATGCGCAACTATATTTCATACCAAGTTTACACATATGGGTACCATATTCCACCTATTGTCAAATAAAAAATTCCCCTGACGACGTCAATAGTCATCGTCAACAACCGACAACATCACTACCACATCAGTGATACTGACAGAACACATATCTATCAACTAGATTTGTTTAACTAGCCACGGCATTACTAGCATGGGACATGCCTGCCTCGTAGAAATTTTGTTTATGTATTGTAAATTGTATTTTCTTACAGGGATCCCTTAGGACATGGTCATTCTTGGAACCAGTGCAGGGTGTTTTCAATTCCAAGCTTCACGCAGGTCTCTCTCTCTCTCTACGCATGATACAAAAAAGAAACTATAATCTATTTCGGCTATATAGTGCTTCCTGGACCTCACACATTAGGTGGCAACTATTAACACTGGAAAATAATATAGCAGAAGATGACATTAATTAATGTCACGCAAAAGGATTTACAGGGCTGGAAGACATTACAGAATCCGGAAAGTATTTAAAAATCTCTAAGGTCTGAGGAAAATCAAATTTGAACAAGTCCTAAATGCTCTTTGCATGCATAATCCTTCGTGAAGAGCGCCTTTCGCGCGCATTTTTTCCCGATATGTGCACAATCCTGGGAGTGGTGAAATGTCACTATCCGGGTCCACACAAAGCAAAGGACAAGTGACCCCTTACTTGGAGCTGCCTAAGGACAGCCACCAACGCCTCCTTGGACACTATGTGAGCACACAATGGAATATTTGGAGCACACAAAGGAATCGTACCCCTCTCTTGGGTCACCATCCTCCATGTACCAAGGGAGGGAAGGGAGGATTTAAAATCTCCTATATAAGGCCACCATGAGATGAAGAATTTGTGAACACATTGTTATGCTGGCCAGAATTTCCCAAGCAATACCAATAGTATGTGAGCTGGAGCTGAAGATAGAGGGGACTCAATCGTTGGCCATCCAACAATTTTAGTCGAACACATTAGAGAGAGAGGGAGACTGCACTGAGGCAAGCTTGGGATAAAAACATCCTTGCATTGGGACCTAGAACCATTTTCTAGGGGCCCTTTGGAAAGAGAGTAAAGTTTCACTCTTATTACTACTAGTGCTCAGTAAGAGGGGCCTAGAGCCATTCTTTGTATTATTGTTTTTGTTTGACTCTTTTCATAGATTGTGTTTATTTTTTTTAGTTTTTAGTTTATATATGCATGCCATTTCTCTATCTAGTATGCTTATGATTCTAGCTTGTTCCACTAACTTGCTTGACTCCACTTATTTTCTTCCTGTTACCAATAACTTAAGTGGGTAGACCACATCCCTTAATCTAGTGTGATTTCATACATAAGTGCACCAAACACACCCCAACAATAGATGCAGATAACTTCAAATTTATCTTAATCTAAAAAATTGCATCTTTGCAGTACCCTTTGGAACGCTTTTGGGACATGTCATCTGCAGGAAAGGAGTATGTGTGGACCTTGCGAAGATGGCAGTAATTGTGAATATGGATGCACCAGGGAATGTAAAATAGTTGAGGTCACTACTTGGACAAACAGAATACTACAGGAGGTTCATCCACAACTATGCAAAAATCATAGAATCACTATAAAATTTGTTGCAGAATTTGGAACAATTCATATGGAATGATGAATGCACTAAAGAATTGGACACATTGAAAGAAAAACTAGCAAGTGCACCCATTTTGGCCCATCTGAATTGGGATAAATAGTTCCATGTCCACACCAACACTTTAAGTATTGCTTTGGAGACAGTGATAGCTCAGTCAGGAGAAACCTCCATAGATCACCCAGTATACTTCACAAGAAGGAAGCTATCAACGAGAGAAATAAATTACACAACAACAGAGAGAGAGGCTCTTGATATGGTATACTCGCTACAGAATTTTTGCCACTACTTATTGAGAGGGACATTTAAGTTTTTCATAGATCACTTGGCACTAAAATATCTGGTTAACAAACCTGTACTGGAGGGGAGAATCTACAGATGGCTCCTACTATTCCAAGAATTTACTTTTGAAGTAATAGTAAAACTAGGGAGGCCAAATGTTGGTCCCGACCATTTGTCAAGATTGGAAAACGGAGAAAACAGGGGACCATTTGATGACCAGCTTCCAGATGCTAATTTGTTCTGAGTAGAAGCCATCCCAAATTATCTAGAATAGATAGCAACATACTTGGCCACAAGACAATGCCCATTGGAATACACATCAACCCAAAGAAGACACCTAGTAGTTAAAGTGGCCAAGTATTAGCTAATAGCAGGGTAGTTGTATAAAATGGGCTTGGATCATATACTAAGAAGTTGTGTCTTAGATCATGAAAGCGCAAACATCCTATGGGAGTGTCATAATAGAGTTACGGGAGGCCATGTCAGAGCAAAACCCACCGCAAGGAAAATACTACATGCAAGATTATGGTGGCCCACCATGCACAAAGACAACAAAGAATATGTGAGGAAATGTGACATATGTCAAAGAATAGGGTGACCATCACACTGCGATGAGCTACCCCTACAACCTATGAGGGCTATGCAAGAATTTGAGAAATGGGCAGTCGAATTCATAGGACCAATTACACCAATCGCGCGACACTCACAGGCAAGATATATAGTCATCGCAACTGAATACCTCACAAGATGGGCAAAGGCAGCACCTGTAAAGGATTGTACAACAGATACATCAGCTAGATTTAATTTTGAGAACATTATAAGCATGTTCGGCTATCCAAGAAGCCTAACAAGTGGTCAAGGCATGCATTTCATTAATTCTACCATTAAATCACTTCTAGATAATTGTATGATACAACACCATAAGAGAAGCCCGTACCACCCTCAAGTGAACGAAACCGTCGAGCCTTTCAACAAAATATTGGAGAAGGGGATAACAAAGATATGCAATGCTAATGACTGGGATGAAAGAATACCACCCACGTTGTGGGCATACGGGACAACCATAAAGATATTGCATAATCAAAATCCATTCCAATTGGTGTACGGGAAAGAGGAAGTAATACCAACCGAGTTTATCATACTAAGTCTCTTAATTGCCTCAACAAAACACATGACAGAGGAAGACTCCATCTCTGCATGCCTTCATTGTTGGAAATATTGTCATTGATGGCAAAGGAGCACAAAGGAGAAACACTAGAACCATCTATAAGGCAAAGGAGCATATCAGGAAATAATGCAAAAAGAAGCAGAGGTAGAGGCAGCAAAGAAAAAAAGGCAACAAAGAGGCAACAATGACAACAGAGGCAGCAAAGGAAGCAAAAAGAAGTAGAGGCAGTAGAGAGGCAGTTAAGGCAGAAAAGGAGAAAACGAAACAAAACAAGCTCAGGAGAGATCAACACATTTAAGGCATGCAACAAGCGTAATAATCTCAAGTAGAAAAGAATAACTAGAACAACAAGCTCATGAGATATCGACACATTTAAGACATGCAACAAGCATAAAAATCTCAAGTAGAAATTAATAACTAGAAGAACAAGCTCAGGAGAGATTCGTAGAAGCAGCAAATAAGCAGAGGAAATAGAGGCAGCAAAGAAGTAGAGGCAGCAAAGGCAGCATAGGTATTGAAGGAAGCAGAGAAGCAACAAATTCGTGCATCAAGCGAAAGAATCCCAAGTCGAAGTGAATAGTGAATAGAAGAACAAGCTTAGGAGTGATTGACGCACTTAGAAACTAAATAAAGCTCATGAGGAGTAGCGTGGAGAAATCGGTGTTGCAGAGCGACGATAGGATAAACAAACAAAAATCGAATAAGGTAGAGATCACTTAGAAAATTTCCAAAGGAGGGGAATAGATGGCCATGATTAGATCGCAAAAGTGAAGGCGAGAGATGGATGGTGGAGATCAAATCGCATGAGGAGCAATTTCGCAAATCTTAAAATTTAAGAGTTTAGCATTAAGCCATCGCATTGTAAGTTAAATTATTTGCGATGTGAAATGGAGAAGACATGTGTTGGCATGGTGCAACATTGCAGATCGCAAGAAATCAAGTATAACCACAAAGTAAATCTTATAAAGTGCAAAGTGCGATCATATGAGGACCATTAGATCTGGGGGTAGATCAACGACGGACGACGAATCATGAGCCCACACATCACAAAAGTTAGCAAATAGTGCTAAGAAATGTTAATTTTTTTGTGACGTGGTAAGGTTAGAAAGTTGCAATGCGGTGAAAGGGAGGAGCCACGTGTCGACACTGTGTATTAGCGCACATTGCAGATTTTATGGTTTTGTGCTTAAGGTTCGCATGGTAATGTAAGTTGGATGCAATGCGATGTGTTCGCATATTGCACAAGATAGGAGATATGTTTAAGTTATAAATAGTAAAATTTGTGAGCAAGTATTTGTGATGTGTTGTGATTTGTTATAGGATTGTGGGGCCCGAAAACTCCTATTCCATGTATATGTGCATCCTGTTATATGCGCCATGTTATAAAGTATACGTTGTTGATTGCTAATCATATGTATGTTAATATGCACTGTTTTATTGCTCAAATGTATGTATGTTGATAAAACTCAAAAATTATAATCCGCACGTTAAAAGGGATTTTATGTCGGCCATACCCAACAGGCCACAAAGGAAAGACCTGAACGCATGACAAAGGATGAGGAGCCCATGCAGAACAGTGTTGTGGCAGTGAGTCAAATGAAAAGGATGAACACAGAAGAAAATACTCGGGTAATAAAAATAAAAGATTGAACACAACGAAGAAAGGATCGGGTAAGAAAAAAGACCCATAGCTCGTGCAGAACAATGCAACAGCATGGGTCGAGTTGGGGAAAAACGCAGTTATGCAGCATAGTTGAAATATAATTGTAGAAACAGAAAATACAAAGGAACAACAAGAAGAAGAAGACAAACACACAACAAAGCTAAGAAGATGAAAGGGATGAATTGGAATATTATTGTAACTTTAAATGTATTAATTATTTTATATTGTTTGTGATGAAAAGGAAAGTCTCTGTAGGCAAAGGAAAACTCCAATTTGATATTGTAATGATTGTGTATATTGTTGTGACATTCAGAATATGATGAGTGAGGAAATGAGTGGGTGAAAGGAAAGAGTCATGCCGGTTCACTTCGTATTCCCTGTAGAATGAAAACAATCATAAATTTATTTGTATAAAATAGGTAATATCAGTATGCAGAAAGGAACGAAAATAGAGGAAGAGAGAGAGAGGGTACAACAAATTTGAAGAGTGTGGAAGAGGTTAGAAAGATGTAGAATTAGAAAGAGCAGAAGAATGTAAGAGAGATGTAGAAGGTTAGAGAGTGGAAGAATGAGAGAGAGAAGATAGAGATGTTGTGTAGATCCAGAGCTAATATGAAGCAGATTTGACGGTTGTAAGGCAAGCATTGAAGAAGGAGAAAAACATAGCTGATATCCAAGTAAATCAGCATATGATTTCATTGTAGTGTGAGGGAGTTGGTGCTTCCATATCAATTTTTAGCTTGATAGATGTCCAATTGTAGCTTGTTGAGGTAGGAGCCTCCTGTGGGTTGTAGCCTATAGAAAATACATGGGAGTTGGTGCTTCCATTTCAATTTGTAGCTTGATAGATGTCCAATTGGAGCTGGTTGAGGTAGGAGCCTCCTGTGGGTTGTAGCCTGCAGAAAATAGATGGGAGTTGGAGCTTCCTTGCAAGTTGTAGCTTGCAAAATTTGAGGTAGTAGCCTCATGTAGGTTGGAGCCTACAGAAAATCTATGGTGAGAGGGAGTTGGAGCTTGCCTTTGCATCAAAACAATAATAAGATGTGGTTTTCTCCCTTATGGGTTTCCACTTAGATCTGTTGTCCATGTGCATGATGATTATGTGTTGATGTTCTGTATTTAATCTGCTTAATATTTTTTTCTCACACATTAAGATTGTTGTTTCATTATATAATAAGTTGATCATGAAATGAAGGTGTAGATAAGTTTAAAGGAAAGTTTTAAAAGTCCATGAATGTATTAAACTGATTCACCCCCTGCCCCCCCTCTCAGTTTAACTAAGGGTTCAACAATTGGTATCAAAGCAAGTTCCTTCTGTATCAATTTAACAACTGGAAGGAGATCCTAGGTCCCCAAAATGGCTAGCCTAGAAGAATGCTCAACAAGTATAGCCCCATTGTTTACTAGCACAAACTATGCTTTCTGGAAAATAAGAATGGGGACATACATAATGTCTCTAGGAATAAAATTTTGGGCTGTTGTTGGGGAATAAAAGGGTACTGACAAAGAAAAATATGCCAAAAAAAATTTCATGGCCAATCCAAAAGCTATGAATGCACTTTTGAGTGGTTTGTGTGAGTCAGAATTTATCAAATTAATGCACAGTGTGACAACCAAAGAAATCTAGGATACATTAGAAAGTATCCATGAGGGAGATAAAAAGGTGAAGATGGCCAAACTGCAAGCATACAGAGCTCAGTTTGAAAATGTAAAAATGAATGAAGATGAAGACATAGCCAGTTTATTCTTAAAGGTTTTTGAAGTTGTGAATAACATGAAATCTCTAGGAGAAACCATTAAATAATGTGTAATTGTACAAAATATATTGAGATCTTTACCATCCAGGTTTAACCCTAAGGTTTCTTCCATAGAAGAAACAACAAATTGGGAAACACAGACCATGAACCAATTTCTTGGAAGCTTGACAGCCTATGAGATGAGACTTCCAAAGGGAAAGTAAAATGTGAGGGAGGCAGCCTTTAAGGCAGTTAAGTGAAAAGAAGAAAAGGAAGATACATGCTCATGCTCCGATGAAGAAGAGGCAAAATTTTTCAGAAGATTGGATAGAGGCACAGGAAAGTATAAAGGTAAAATTACATTTAAATGCTTTAACTATGGAAGAGTGGGGCACTATGCATCTAAATGTCCTCATAAGAAAAAAAAAATAACCAGCCACAAGAGACAGAGAAAACCAAAATAAATAACTGGCATAAAGGGAAGATATTCAATAGAAAATAATTTTATGCTCAACAAGATAGCAGTGCATCTAAAATCTCAGATGAATCCTCAAATGAAGAAGGAACCTTTGAATTTGTGTTGATGGCCAAAGAAGAGCCTGAAGGATTCCTTCTAGAATATGAGGAAGAACGTGAGGTAGATTTCTAGGGGGAGCTAATGAGTGCCCTAGAGGAAATAGACAGAATTAAACTCAAGTGTAGAAAATAGAAAGACATTCTCCTGAAATATGTAAAGGAAGAACCAAATTTGGAAAACCTCATTCATTTTAAAGTAGAACTTGAAGAAGCTAAGAAGGCGGAAGACATTCTGCTAAAGTAAATTAAAGATAAAAATCAGGAGCAAGAGAAATTGGAAGAAGAAGTAGTATGCCTGAGAAATAAATTAGAAAACTCCCAAAGGGAATTATCTATGAACACTCCACAAATGAAAAGCTTTGAACAGTTGGAAAAAATACTAAATTCTCAAATATATCCTCTCATAAAGGTTGGGATAGGTTATGAAGGAGAAACTAGTAAGTCCAAGGTAGAAGATAACAAGAATATCATTTTTGTAAAAGCTGTAAAGAATAATGAAGCAACTTAAAAGATTCCTACAGAAGTAGAAGCCAGCAAGAACATGATTTGCAATGAATTAAACATAAACAAGCGATAGCCTCAAATGAAAAAGAATGAAAAGAAGAAATAGTCAGCTGAAAAAAGGCTCATACACTCTTGAATATGAATTGAATAAATTCGGAAGTTGTCAAAGGAGGTTATTTCCTCCTATGAGAAGTATCACTTGTTTTTCCTACCACAATCTTGGACATATTGCAACATACTATAAGACAAATCAAATCTATTCCAACCAACTAAATATGCAGCCAATGAAAGGAATAACTCAAAAAAATAATGGAGAAGACAATCTATCACTGGGTACACAAATCATTTCCATGGCTACTATTTTTCATGCAATGAATTTGGACATAAATATGTTGAATGTAAATTTTGTTCAAAAAAGGGGAACAAAATGCCATACATCAGCTTAACCCTACATAGGTAAAATAATATGTTATTCATGCCACAAGCTTGGTCACAAAGAAAAAGACTGTAAGCTACCCAATATATTAAATAAATCTAGACAGATGATGGAATCCAATCAAATTAGACAAAACTGTGAGTTGAAAAGAAGTGCAAACATTATGAAGAACCCCAATAAAGTATGGAAGGAAAAGAGAAAGGGGGAGCCTGTTACTTCAATAACAATATATCCATCATAGTCTCAAAGGGAGCTGCTCTAGGAAGCAACGCAAATATTCAGCCAGTAATAGATAAGAAGCAACATTCCAGGGGGAGTGCAGTTCATAAAAGGTCCCCATAAAATTAGTCTAAGAAGATCTCCTTGGAATAAGAACAACTAAAAGCTAAAGAAGGGAAAGGAAAATTCCTCTGACAGAGAACTATAGAGGAAGAAGGATTCCTGAAGCATTGAATAGCCAACAAGTTAATGGAAGGAGAGAAGGCATCAAGCAGCCATGCTAGTAGAGGGAACATCAACCATGAACATATAAGCTAAGAAGACAACAAAACACTAAGTGATGAATGGTTAAAATATAAAAAAATTTGTTTTGAGCTTTAGAACTAGAAAGATCCATAGAGGATGATCACACTGTGCATCACACTACAAGAGTTAACAATGAAACAAAATTAAGAAGGATGATTAAGAGAAATGTTTATCATCATTATATCATTACATCACTCATATATAGAAGGTCCCCTTTGAGGAATTCAGTTAAATGAGTGATAAAACTATGAGTGGTCTACCCTTGTAGAGTCCAAGTAAAGAAATTAAATATGTCTTCCCAAAGATCATTATGTTAGAACAGTTGAAGTGTATATAGAGCAATAATGATTCTGGAGCAGTCCTAGAAAGGAATATGCAGTGATATTCTTTTAAAATAGAATGACATAATAAGAAAAATGTTAATGATGCTAAGATCAGATTCAATATATTGATGATTGTTATGGAGATCTCAATAGTAGAAACTATGAAGGTTGTCTTAACTATGGGTGCATGTGTGAGTTGAAGTGAAATTACTACATGATTTATCAAATTAATATTAATTGGTATTTGGAACAAGCAGGCAGCCTATCAACAGAATACCAAGTGTTCTCAGTAGAGTAGTGGTATAGTACAGGTCCTCAGGATCAAACTATTATGGCATAAGTACATCAAGGTAGTATTACCAATGTTATATGCATTATTAAAGCATGAAAAAGGTCAATAACAGTGGTAAAGGATCATTATCTTGTTTACTCTTGAAGTATTATATTGAGCATTGAAGTAGTATCTATTTCTAGATATAATTGCATGCCTTCCTCAAGTCAATACATAGATATCTTCAAGGCCTCTTTCTTAAGATCATTCATAAAACTATGTGAAGTCTATTTGCTAGGATTTCAATTAAACAACTTCAAGATGTTTTGCTGAAAATCATTATGATAGAACACTTTATGTATCTGAAGTATGAAGGACTATTTGTGTTAATATTACGATTTGAAGCTCAAAGAGACTTTTATTAATTCATCTAAAGCCTAATTTAGCAGAGATGATTTACTAGTATCTCACCATTGCAGACAGGTTGATCATTGACATACATACCCCCCTTATGTTATAAATAAATCTGTATAGTTGATAAGTGAGACTGCCCAATGAATTGAATGTATCTAAGCCTCAAGGGTTTGTTTTGAAAATATTATGTGTAGTATTAAAGTCATTGGGTCTTTTAGATTGAAAGAAGGTCTAGTTTTACAAAAAGTTGTAAGGATTCTTGAGATTCATTTTTCACATCAGTATCAAGGGCCTTTCGGTTATTAGTGTAATATCCCTGTCAGCAGTCTCGCACATATCACCAATAAAATGTAGTAAAGGTGAACCACATCTACAAAAGATATATTGGCGTCATCATATTTGAACAGATGTGTATAGCAGAAGAAGACATTTCCCATCTACAACCTTCCTCAACAGATACGTATCTCAGATGAAGATCATAATATAGACTGAAGTATATTTGGAGCAAACTTTATATGTTTTATGTAGCATTCTCAGTACTTTAGTATTATTCCAATGATGCATCTCTGATTGTATAAGTCTAGTACAATGTGTTCTATGAAGTTTCCTTATCATCACTTTCAACTTTATACAAGTGCAAGGAGTCTAAGATTTGGGATGGTATAAACTTAATGTGTATCTACATACAAGTTCAATGATTCTCAAAGTGTTCTCCCAACGACTATTATACACCAGTCTGTAGCAGCAAGGTGTAAAGTCAGAAGAAGAAGGCCTAAGCACAACTTAGAGAGAAATAATGCAAGGATAGAAACTACACTGGGAAATGTGCAAACCTTTGCCATTGATGTCAAATGGGGAGGAAAAGAAAGTAGAAGAAGAAATGATCTCTTGAAAACCAATCAGAGGAAGAAAGACAAGACACTTCTCAAAATGAAAGGGGGAGGAATTATTGGAGTATTAGTGGATGTGTTGACATCAAAGCCAAAGGGGGGGACTGTTGGAAATATTGTCATTGATGGAAAAGGAGAAAAAAGGAGCAGCTCCAGAACCAGCTATAAGACAAAGGAGCAGATCAGGAAACAATGCATAAAGAAGCAGAGGCAGAGGCAACAAAGGAAATAGAGAGGAAACAGAGGCAGCAAAGGCAGTAGAAAGAAGTAGAGAAGTAGTTAAGGTAGAAAAGGAGAAAATGAAACAAAACAATATCAGGAGAGATTGGCATGTTTAAGGCATGCAACAAGCATAATAATCTCAAGTCGGAATGAATAACCAGAAGAAAAATCTCAGGAGATATTTGCAGAAGCAATAAAGAAGCAGAGGCATCAAATAAGCAGAGGTAGCAAAGGAAGCAAGGGCAGTGAAGGCAGTAGAGAAGCAGCAAAGGCATGTAGCAAGAGAAAAAATCCCAAGTCAGAGTGAATAGCGAATAGAAGAACAAGCTCAGGAGAGATTGCCACACTTAGAAACTGCATAAAGCTAAGGGAGGAGCAGCGTGGAGGAACCGGTGTTGTAGAGCAGCGATAAGATAAACAAAATTTTTTTGACTAAGGTAGAGATCACTTAGAAAATTTCCAAAGGATGGGAACGGACGGTCAGGATTAGATCACAAAATTGAAGGCAAAAGATGGACGATGGAGATCAAATTGCATCAGGAGTGATTTCAAAAATCGCAACATTTAAGAGTTTAGCATTAAGGTGTCGCATGGTAAGTTAAAGTATTTGCGATGTGAAATGGAGAAGACACGTGTTGGCACAACGCAAAATCGCAGATCACGATAAATAGAGTATAACCACAAAGTAAATCTTATAAAGAGTGAAGTAAGATTAGATGAGGACCGTTAGATTTGGGGGTAGATCAACGGCAGATGGTGAATCATGAGCGCGCACATCGCAAAAGTTAGTAAATAGCGCTAAGAAATTTTAATTTTTTTGCGATTTGGTAAGGTGAAAGTTTCGATGTGGTGAAAGGGAGGAGCCACGTGTCGACAATGCACATTAGTGCACATCACAGAGTTTATGGTTTTGTGCTTAAGGTTCACACGGTAAGGTTCGCACAAGACATGAGATATATTTAAGTTCGAAATGTTAAAAGTTGTGAGCAAGTATTTGTGATTTGTTGTGATTGGTTATAGGATTGTGGGGCCCGAAAACTCTTGTTGCGCATATATGTGCATATTGTTTTATGTGCCATGTTATAAAGTATACACTATTTATTTCTAATCGTATGTATGTTAGTATGCATTGTTTGATTGCTGAAAAGTATGTATGTTGATAAAACTCGAAAAGTGTAATTTGTGTGTTAAAAGGGAGTTTATGTGGGCCATACCCCACAGGCCACAAAGGAAAGACCTGAACGCATGACAAAGGACCAGGAGCCTCTGCAGAAAAATGTTGCAGCAGTGAGTCAAATGAAAAGGTTGAACGCGAAAGAAAAGACTTGGGTAATAAAAAGAAAAGACTGAACACAATGAAGAAAGGCTCAGGTAAGAAAAAGGACCCAGAGCTCGTGCAGAAAAATGTAATAGCATGGGTTGAGTTAAGAAAAAAGGCTGTTATGCAGCATAGTTGAAATATAACTACAGAAACATAAAATAAAAAGCAACAACAAGTAGAAGAATACAAACACACACCAAATCTAAGAAGATGAAAGGGCTGAATTGGAATATTATTGTAACAGTAAATGTATTAATTATTTTATATTGTTTGTGATGCAAAGGCAAGTGTCCGTAGGTAAAGCAAAAGTACAGTTTGATATTATAATGATTGTATATATTGTTGTAACATTCAGAATATGCTAAGTGAGGAAATGAGTGGGTGAAAGGCAAGAGTCATGCCTGTTCACTTCGTATTCCCTATAGAATGCAAACAGTCATAAATTTATCTATATAAAATAGGTAATATCAGTATGCAGAATGGAACAAAAATAGAGGAAGAGAGATAGAGGGTGCAACAGGTTAGAAAGCTATAGAATTTAAAAGATCAGAAGAATTTAAGAGATCTGTAGAAGGTTAGAGAGTCGAAGAATGAGAGAGAGAAAATAGAGATGATGTGTAGATCCATAGCTGATATGAAGAATATTTGAAGGATGGAAGGGAAGCATAGAAGAAGGAGAAAAATAGAGATGATATCCAGGTAAATCAGCATATGATTTGATTGTAGTGTGAGGAAGTTGGTGCTTCCATATCAAGTTGTAGCTGGTTGACATAGGAGCATCCTGTGGGTTGTAGCCTACAGAAAATACATGGGAGTTGGTGCTTCCATTTCAAGTTGTAGCTTGATATATGTCCAGTTGGAGCTGGTTGAGGTAGGAGCCTCCTATGGGTTGTAGCCTATAGAAAACAGATGGGAGTTGGAGCTTCCTTGCAAGTTGTAGCTTACAAAATTTGAGGTAGTAGCCTCCTGTAGGTTGGAGGCTATAGAAAATCAGTGGTGAGAGTGAGTTGGAGCTTGCCTTTGCATCACAACAATAATAAGATGTGGTTTTCTCCCTTATGGTTTTCCACTTATATCTATTTTCCATGTGCATGATGATTATGTGTTGATGTTTTGTATTTAATATGCTTAATAGTTGCTGCTCACATATTAATATTGTTGTTTCATTATATAATAAGTTGATCATGAAATGAAGGTGTAGATAAGTTTAAAGGAAAGTTTTAAAAGTCCATGAATGTATTAAACTGATTCACCCACCCCCCCTTTCTAGTTTAAGTAAGGGTTCAACATTCATGAGTTGCAGGAGCTTGAAGAAGATAAATTTTTGGCTGATTTCCATCAATCAGTACACAAACAACGACAAAAGGCCTAGCATGACCACCACATCAAGCATAAAACATTTACTATTGTTGGAAAAGTACTGCTCTATAACAACAAATTCCAGAAGTTCTCAAGGAAACTCAGAATGCACTGGATAGGACCGTATTATGTTATAGAGATAAGGGAATCAGGCATGGTCAAGCTAGCGCAACTAGATGGAGAGATACTTCAAGGATGGGTGAATGGCGCACGCCTGAAACCTTATCATGAGTAAGCAACACAATCCTTTTAAATTTTAGTATCTCTCACACCTGAGAGAAGTTAGTAGATTAGAGTCAATAACTCTCTCACAATTGAGATGATAATTAGAAAGTTTATGTTTTGATCATTTCAACCCAATAGAGTAGGAATCCTCAATAAGAAACCCATAGGTCGTGCAAAATCAACAGTCACCCTGTTGCGATTTGGAGACCACATCACAACCAATTGTGGTTGGGGGGAGAATCTACAGTGTTACATAGCGTAAGCATGTCAACCATCATTCACTCATAATGATCCATCATAGTGTTGTCAGCCCGTAAGATCATCCGAATTTGAAAAATAACTGCCATAATTAGTAACCCCTATATCGTAATAAAGTTTCCACATTAGGCCATAATTATTGCCCATCACGTCTACCCAACTTCCGAAGTCACCGTTAGCACTGACAGAGTCCACCTCACCCCAGTAACTAATCCCACGATTATATCCCTGGGGAAAGACAATAAGAGTTAATTAGTTATGGCATCGCATCAATTTCATTCATGCTAGTAATCCTACTTAAACCGCATGAAGGAGGGAAACAACAAAATGCCAGAAAATTATGAGTTATCATAGCAAGAAATGACTATAACGATAAGCATGATTCCAACAGCAGAAGTTTAGAAAAATAGATCAGCAACAACAGTTTGGCTATATAGTAGAAGAAATAAAAGGACAAAGGCAACTACTTCAGTGGTCGAGCCCGAGCTCGACGAAAGAATTCAAAGGGTGGAGTCAGTGATTGGAAAATATGACAATGCCACGCTGATAGATACTGACTTCATAGACTCATTCTAGTTCCCAACAATGAAAAGGAAGGTGTACATTGAAAATCATGCAAAGGAGGGAGGAGTGAAGCAGTGAGAGTGCATCCAGACTTCAGAGGCATCTAGAGGTCAACAATCCTACACCTCAGAAGCCTTCCAGTGTTCAGGACATCAGGAGCGGCAATGCAGTGAACCAAGTTCCTAATCAAAAGAATTCAGAATGGATCATTATGGCTTGGGAGGGAGATCCCAATTCATGTGGAAGATATACATAGACTCACAAGTTTATCAGCTGCAGGAATCGATGTCTCATCGGCCTTCCAAAACACTTCTAATAGAGGTAATAAGGTCAGGTATTGTGACTATTACGGAAATTATGAAACAAGGAGAGGAGGAAAGGGAGAAAAAATTGATCTCATCAACAATCCAACTGTAAAATTCACTTGCTACTTGATCACTGGGAAAAATATCAGGCATTATACCAAGGGGGAATGCACCCTCGACACAATATTGGTTTCGGAGCACTATATACAAGGGGCACAACTGAGTTGGTGCACGTTCTTATTATAGGAGATTTTTTAGGCTTGTGAGGACAACTACAAGTGGGCCATAGGATTTATATATGGTTATGTAATCTTGGCTGTTGCAATGTGGAAATGGAGTCCACCAGGAATGAGGCCGCTTGCAGAGATTACCAAATACCAACCAATGGAATTGAGGTACACGCCATGGAAAAGATCAGGGGACCCGAGTACCAAAGAGGTAAATGAAGAAGCTTTTGCATCCTCGTACCGAAAGATGATAGACGTAGTTAAAATTCAGCAAAGAGTTCCAAGATGTTGGATAGATATTTCCCTCAGATTTGTTTTGGGGTGTCTCATAATCGAACCTATGTTCGGCCAGACTGCGTTGACAAAAATACCTTCCATAAGAAGTCATTGAAGTTCCAGATAACAAAGGAGGCGTTCCATACATAATTTTCTTCATGGCCAAGACTAGAAATGGAAATCATACGCGGAATATTGGTCTACTCATTTGATGCGATGCTCCCTAAAGCAATTCCAGGGGAGACACCAGCAGAAACGGCGTAGAGGGTCTCCCAATTACAACTACGACCACTACTGGACTAGTTGGACACCCAGGTGAAATGTTTCAATAAGGTAATAGAAACTCTCAGCACCAAATCTACTGTATTTCGCACTTTTTCTGAATTTCAGATGTTGAATTTTGCATCTTTGTCCACCACCAATCCCATCATAACTGCATTACCATCTACCGCATTCCACATTCACTGCCCTAGATAGCAGCACAACCACATATATTTCATCATGATCAATGGTCTAGATATCCATTCGGATAAAAATGGCATGTACAAGCTTGGACCGATAAAATCAGGAGCTGAGAGAGGCGCTTGCAGTAAGACCAACGTTACTAGATCCCTCTACAATGTATGGTGAGAAGGTAATGGAAATAAAAAGAGAGATGTAGAGCATGAAGGACGCACTTGGAATGACAGTCAAGAAATCATACAGCTTGTTGGAGAAACTCCATGAGTGTTCCAATTCACTAACAATGAAGCCTCAATCTGTTTTGAAGAGATTGTAGAAGATATTCCTTGAAATAAAGAAGACCACAGATCCGGTCAGCCACACTCAGCTATATAACCAATAATATGTACTTGAAACACAGATTCAGGCCATCGAGGAACACTCAGCAATAATGAAGAAACTTCTTAGGGACCTACGACAACCTGTGAAATAAAAGGTAGAGGAAATTCAGCAACTGGTGTCTGAGGCTGAACCCAAACTCTAGGAAGCGTTTAACAACTTGCCACAGGTAATGGACACGACTCAGGCTAACATAGTCATCACTAAGACAGAGCCTGTGGTAAAGGTATGATAATAATAAATAAATGAGTTCATAGAGCTCAGAACAGTAGTAATGTGCAAGGTTCCCAAGTTGGGGCCTTTGTTGAAAGAGGGAAAACCAGAACAAGAAAAGACAGAGATGGAAGCAACAGGGGAAAGTAGGTCGACATCAGAAGCCGATGGACCACCAGAAGCTGCAACAACAGGAAAATATTTACTCAGGACGAGTCAATAGCATGTGGTTGGGGCCTGTTGGGGCCTTTGTTTTGGACAAGACAATTTTGGAGCTGCGGAGAACCGGAAGATAGGTGGCAGAGTGTAATCAAGGTAGGCAGGGAGCTGTCGTGGTTACGGAAAACTTGAAAGCAGGTGGAGGGGAATAAAAAAATGGCAACACAAATTTTAGAGACGGGAGACAAGGAACAAGCAGTATAACTCCTAGTGATGAAGAAGAAATAGAAGGCAGCGGAGCACAAGGGAACAAATGAGCGGAAAAGTGGAAAAGACTGATAGTGTCAGTCAGCACGAATAGATAAGCAGGGAAGAAGTGAGTCCGAGGATAGTTAGTGAGGGAGAGGCTGATAGGAGAGTAGAGCCGAGGGAGAGCTCTGCGGAGCAGAATGTACTGAACTGAACTGCAATAGACTCTATGGAGTATGTTTATGATGTTTTGAGCCAAGTTAATAGAATTAGACTGATGTTGTACTGTGTATTATGGATTAGTTGATGCTTGATTGTTCATGTTGTATGTATTTATATTTTAAAATTTTAATTCGATACTTTGAATATACAATGAGGAATGATAACTTGCTTCTTAAAGTTGAGATATTTGAATGTCTTATGTATGCACATAAGGGATTACTTGCATTAGTAATCTTTCCTCGATGTCAATGATTTAGTCTCTAATCTTAGTAAGGTCGCGACATGCCTCGGGTGAGACTCCTTGCTCCTTCAAGCAAGGTGAAAATGTCGGTGTTATCCAAGACTACAGCGGAAACCTTGTTGGCCTCAAGCCTGAACCTAGGTATTGCCCAGAGACCTCCTTTTTTGCCAACACTTGTCCACCTCCTTAACTCTCTAACTCGAATTGAGATCATAGAATCCTCATTCACAAGCTATAATTCACTGGAAGCTAAGTGACTCCAAGTACATGTGAAGCTCAAAGATTACCATATCCACAATTCTTGAGATCTTGGATAGAATCACTCCTATTTTCAAGGGAGCTACCATCAACTACCTTCTTGTATAATTAAACTAGTTGAAAGGCTCATTAGGATTTGAATTTTTGATCTTATATTAGATACTAATCCTAGTTCTTTACATTGTTATTCTTATCTTTCATATGATATATGGGAGTACAATTTTCTGTTAATGACAAGTTTTCCATTGATATGCATCTGAGTTAGTTTTAGAGGGCTAAAACCATTGGGTTTGGGACCAACCCAAAGGATTTAGTCACTCTTCTGTATTTACTTATTTTTCTTGTTTCAAAGCATTTCATATCTTTCTCTTGTTTCAGTATATGTTAATCTATAAAAAATTGTGATTGTGGGCTTGCCTATCACCTCTCTTGTGTGAAGAGTGATTGGAAAGATTTACAATCTCAGTAGAAAAATATTCATTTACAATTTCTTGGAAATGGGTAGATGTTAGTTTTGATTCTTTTACATGTTTATTCTCTACAACGTATGATTTAGTTTAGCGATCATAGTATTTTTGTAGATATAATATGTTTTAATCAAATTCAACTCATCTTTTCCATGATAATTTATTTCATTATGTTATTGGTCACTTGATGCATGCATTTGGCTAGCTGCAGGTATTGTGTTGATCTTTAGGGGTGGGCATACCTTCCCACATACACCTATAATTTTCCATCCCCCTCCAAGGTACCTCACACTACTTCCAACCTCTGTATCTAAAGTCACTCTATCAAGGCAAATAAAGGACACTATGGGCATCTACTTTGGTGCAAGATAGACCTCCTAGGGGTACTAGGCTTGGCCAAGGGGCTCCCACAACCTTAATTCATAACCTTATACCTTCACCCACCTTCCTCCATCTCTAAGACACCAGTCCTATCCTTAAAACTATCTCAGACCCCCTCCTGTAGCAAAATAGGGCCTCTTGTAGCAATACAATATAGACCCTCTTGTAGCACCTCCTATAGTAGCCTTGTAGCAATGTTCTTTTCAACCAATTTTTCTCCCCACTTCAATCCTAGCCTATTTAAGTTAAATAATGGCTCCCAAATTTTGATTTGATGATTAAGGAAGGCTATAATAACATTCCAACCTCCTCCTTTCCTCACTGCAACCATCACATCGAAAATCAAAGATAAAAATAGTAAATTTATTTATAGGCATGTTGAAAATTAGATTCCTTATTTTCAAGAAAATGTAAAGTAGATCAACGATGAATACAAATAGTTTACTTTTTTGATTAACTGTGAAAAGTAGAGTATCATGATTTACTTCTGCAAGTAGACTAGCCCTTTCTCTTTCATGCAATGCCAATTAGCATTTACATTTGAATGAATGGAATTTTCACTTTTATAGTTAGAATCAGGTTCAATTATGCTTTCATAAGAATTTTTCACTATATTTAGTTGGAGGAATACACTCTGAACACCTTGATATTATTTCATGACTGAGGGTGACATGAGTAGAACTTGGCCTGTTAGCACTCCGTAATTTCAAGGTTGAAGAAAAAACCTCAGAGGTAACATCAAAACCACTTTGGAAGCTGGGATATAGCCCCGCCAACTTCAGAGAGGGATCTATCTGTAAAATTTGGCTATGTTTGATGTGAATTTTACGCTATTTAATGGGCTCAGAGTTTGGTTTTTGATTTTTTTTGGTTGGAACAACAAGGGAATGCCATTGGGCAATGGAGTCATAAGAGCTAACTGGATCTGCATCAAACTTTAAAGGAGTTTGACAGGGCAAGCTAGGATGCACTAGTTGGATCTTTCAGAATTTAAATGAGTATGAAATAGAAGAAATGAAAGGTTCAATAGAAACTAAGGAGAAATGAATAATTCTTTAATTTGACTTCAGAAGAAAACATAGAAATTACCTACAACCATAATAGGGTGCATATTTCAACAAATCCTATTCGTCACCATTTCTGTATTGTAATTAATCTTTTTAAGAAATGATAGTGAAAGAAACCAATGAATAAACACATGAATAGGAGAAAAACATCACCAATTTTTACACCACATGAATCCCAAGAAGAATGTATTTTATTACTACAAAAGTTTATTTGAACTCAGTGAACAACTTTACAATGAATGGTAGTCTTTCTCATTACAAATCCCAACTAATATTACTTCAAATGATGAAGTATTTACACAATTTCTAAACTAAAATATCTTGAATAAATATCAAGATTTATTACAAATATCTCTAATGGTGTTACACAAATAGAACTGAAATATAGTACATTAAAAAATAATGAATCTACTTGGCACTATATTTTTGGATTGCTGCTGACAAAGAAGATGAATTAGAATTTGATAGCAACTCTTATTTAATGAGGTAGCCTCCAAGTCACTAACTGTCTTTGAGCTTTTTCCTCTGGAATTTATGAAAAATAGGGTCGAGTTATCCATTTGAATATATAAATCTGTGATAGATGTGTAAAAAGTGAAAGAGGTTATTGTAGATGAAGATGTTTTTGAGATAAAAATCTCCTAGCTTCCCAAAATGTTGCTCCAATTGTTCACAATATGTAGTATCCCAAAATGGGGATGCAACAATACATGAACACAAAACTGGAGTAGCAGTGATAAATCAACTCATAAAATGTGAGAATAGCACATAGCCATCATATTAATGTTACAAAATAAAAATTCATACAAAATCTTAAGGAAATAATCACTCAAGCTGGGCAAAACAAGCCGCAAGAGAACATGTATAAGAAAAATTAAGTACACTGCTACACAGAAAATGCTCAAGGCTATGACAGCGCAATTTATTAGATGTAACTGCTACTAGAGTATGTCAATACATGTATAGGCCAATATACAGCTCATACAATGTGGGTAGAAAAGATCTAAACCCCCAAATTGAATTACAAGACAATCCAGAAACGATTTCCTGAAATATACAAAATTGGAAAAATGTCGGAGTTGCAGTCCTAGGACTGAGTAGCAGCTGCAACTCAAGAACTAGATGGAGATGGCTGAAGATTCTGCACAAGCTAAACAAACATCCTCCAATGGATCTTCAAAGTGAAAGGCTGATCCTAACACTGAAGATCTCACCCTCCAATCAAGCAATGAAACCCCTCACTCCAAATTTTCTCTAAAATAACATAGTCAAGGAGAGGGATTGCACTGTAGATGATGGAAAATGGTTCACCTGATGCCAAATATAGTGAAATCAGCTCAAATTATTCCTCACTGATCCTCCAAAGTAAAGAAGGCTTCCTCCTCTGAAAAACAAGCTCCAGAAGTGGTGTTGTGAAACCTCCACTGCAACACCATGCAACACAACGTTATACTTCAATAGAAATAACGTTGTAGCTAAAGGAGGTGGCTTGGCCTTAAGCATGAATGTGGAGAAATGAAGTACAATATCCTTCAAGAGGCCTCTCTTGAAAGGAGAAGGAATTCCTAAACAGGAATTCCTTTTTCTAAGCAGCATAGCAACTCTACTAAACAACAAGAGAATGAAAAATAGTCATACAAACCATAAAATCAATAATCAATATCATATCCTGATATGGCTGCCTTGCCCTCCTTTCAAAAAAATGTGAGCCTTCTTTCCTTGGGCCCCACACATTAGGGTTTCCTCCACCAAGGAATCTTCCTCCTACTTGCATTGCGCTGTCTCTATGGGTGATCCCCTCCTCTCATATCAGCATTGTTGACTTGGTCAAACTTGACCTTGTCCACATGCATTTGTCCTTGTTCACACCTGGGAGTGTAAAATCTAGCTAGTTTTATGATCCCTTTTCACAATATGAAGGATTTTATTCTTGTTTTTAACATGTATGGGACTTCTTATCCATTTATTCCACTGCTATGTAAAAAAAGAAAAATTGAATATTCCAATTAGCTGCATGCTAATTTTGGAATATTACAGTCCTCCCCTCCCAAATGTTGCTTGTCCTCAAGCAACTGCAAGGATAGAACTGGAAAGTCTCCTTTCCTCCTTCTGTATCATCCTCATGTGATGAAATACTCCAAGGAATATGATGTTGTCTCAACAATAAGTCTCCATAGTGCCCCTCTCAAGCATACAAGCTAGCATTTGGTGAGCATCCCAAATGACCATCATCATGAAAAGGTAAAATACTCAAGGAGGAAAATAAGTGTTGTCTAGAGGTCCCCTCAAGGCATGGAGTCTGAAATGAATTGGGAACTATCGATCCCTTATGAAAACTCCATCCCCAAGATATCATCAATACAAAATGAGTTACCCTCCAACATGGCAACTCATGAAAGATCTCATCCAGCTTGGGGGGCCTGCAATGTAGGTGGGCTGAATAACTGAACATGGTAGACAAAATGGTCTACCCCATGTTGTCTTCCTCTCCACTTATGATAAGTGTAGAGCATATGTTGATCTTGGGCTGCAATAAGGTTGCCCTCAAGTGGCAAGAAGAAGATTAGCTCTCCAAAGATCCTTTCTTCCATGTCATGAATCATGTTGGCCCAAATCATCCCATTCAAAATGAATGGCACATCATCACCATTTGGCATCCAAATCATAAAAATGTTGAAGGTTATGTGAAATTTTGGATGATACCAATGGTTTCTCAAGTGGATATAGCACAGTATTCCCAACTACTGCTTTATATCATCATGTGGCAAGTGGTCTTTCAACAGGATAACAACTGTGCATTTTTTCACATCTACCATGAGGTGGTAAATAACATTATATATCAGCTGAGTACAATGAGAATGACAACACACTTGTCCAAAGTCATGTAGATAAGGGCTATCTCCATCATATATTTTGGTCCTAGAATGACCATGAAACCCATAAATAATTGATCAAGAGATCATGTCCAAGTTGAAAAAACCATCAAAAATGGAACTGCTCAGAATTGGTTGCAATCTGAATGAAAGGAAAGGCCTCATCGCTACGATTCTAGCACCGTGAATGAGACTAAAATCCGATGTCGTATGTAAAATTTACTAAAGTTTGAAATTTCCCAATGAACTTCAAAACAAGACTTTTTTCCTATGATTTTGTCAATTTTTCAAAAAAAAATTAAATGGAAAATTTCATTTTTTATTAATTTTTTATAGGCCTGTTGGAAGGTACCACGTGGCCTTCCCAGAGGCTGCCATGTGACCCTAGGAAATTGGATTAAAGGTCATGTTAAGAAAATTGGTGGGCAAGGGGGGTCAAACCCTTGACCCAACTCCTCAGACAGGGTCGACCTGACCACTACACCACAGGCCGAACGATTGAACAATCGGGCGAGTTGTTTAAACTTGAATGAGGGCGAGTCGGGTTGTCATGAAGGATTTTGAATGGGCGGAGTTGATTTAAGTCCTCGGGGCTAAGGGATAAGGCTCTGCGACCATGCGCTATCACCAAGGGATAAGCCCCATTCAAACAGGTGGAGAAAAGGGTTTAGCACCTAGGTGCTAGCTCCCTAACCACGTGACCTATAGGTGGTGATCAAGGGCGCAGGTTTAACGTTAACCTCCAGCCCAAATAGTTTTCGAAAATTCAGCATGTGAACGCGACATTTGGAACTAACAGTTAAATTTATTGCTGCCTCAAAAAATAGCGCGGTTCTGCCTAATCTAAGTTGTCTGCCTTTTTTTGGTGGAACTAACTGGAGTTCCCCCAGTTTTGGAGGAGCTTTTTTAGTGCCACTGGGCAAAATATTGTTTGGGTCATAACTTTCTCAATTTTTGACCAAACAAAATGAAATTTTAGTCAATTTTGAATTTTCTGAGCATTCTGGAGTGTTTGGGACAAGTTGAAAAGTGAACAAAGGTGTTCTTTAGCCAATTTTGGTTCAGGGAAGAGGAAAGAGCCAACAGGGCCATCAGGGAGATGAAGTTGTATTGGATTGTACTTCATTGTTTGAGGTGACACAAAAGCCATTTTTAGCTTATTTCTATCTTCTGAAGTCAAATTCACAGCTTGATTTTCCTATTTAGGCATATATTTCACTATGTAACCATTTTTGAGAAAATTAATAGAGCAAGGACACACCATTGGGGGGCCTTGGACCGACAGATGTAGCCTAGGAGGGGTGAACTGCCTCAACAGTTTGTTGTGTTATGCTATGGTGAATTTTTCTTACTGTGTATTTCTCCTATGATATATTAAATAGTAAATATAAATAACAAATTCTCACACATAAACTCAGAAACAATTACCAAAAACACTTTGTTTAACCTGCAATACATGGAGAATACTTTACACACTTAATTAAATGGAAATGGATACTTTGCACAACATTTACAAATAGTTCCATTTTCATATCAGATGTTATTAGAGCTAGAGTTTTACTCTACATTTGTTCTTGTGCAAAGATATAGTTGGTTGTTTGCAAGTTTTGATGCTTACTAGGCTTAAACTCAAGAGAGGTGAAGGACACTTGGTTAGTGCACAAAGTAATACTCAACGAAGAAGGGCTAGAGAGCCACCTCCAAGAGCCATTGAAGAAGCCTCAAGCATGTCTTCAAGAGAAGGAGAAGCTCCTGAAGATATGAACCCCAAAGAAGAGGAACATGTGTTCCGAAAGGCTTTCTTAGACATGACGGAGATGGTGAGGATACTCTAGCAAGAAAGGAATGATAGGCTTGTTGGAGAAGGGTTGTTTCAGGAAATAACTCCCAAATTTTTTTTGGGTTGGAAACCTTCACAGATCAGGGGCATACCACTCACTAAGGACTCACTTAACCTATCTTTTATGCTGAAAACTAGATTTAATCAATTGTGGAACTTACTTGAAAGTCCTACGTTTGATTTAGATCCCACAGGGTTCAAACCCCCAACAAATCCTCATGCTTCGTAACCTGGAAATCAAGAAAGAACGAACACGAAACACTAGTTGTACAGCATATATTGTTCCTAGATGTCAGTATAATTCATGTATAATATCATATAAGCAACACTGAATGTTTAACTAACAATCTTCACACATATATAGACATGTGAATATTCGGGAACAAGATGGTACTTCTTATTATAAATGGCATGTACAAGAATAGAAAGTGGAGAGATCACCTGAATCCTTCCAAGGCCTTCGAATAGACCATCCTTTGGATCCTTCCAGCCCTCACCTCTCTAGGATTCTTCCAAGATGTGTGCACATGAGATGTCATATAGGATGATGATCATATTCAAGGAAATAAGGGTTTCCTGAATATACTTGGGAAGTGCAGGAGGCACAAGAACATCAAACTTGCAATAGGGATCCAACAGAATATAATGTATATATTTTTCTCTCTCCCTTAGGCTATACACATGAGGGGATTTTATACTCCCTCAAATTAGTTTCAGCAGTTGGAAACAGTTGGGCCATGGGCTGGGGTGGTTGAATTATGGGAATAACCATCACCTTGCCACGAAAATAAGGAATTTATATATTTTTTAATGATTTAAATGGCATACGCGGAAAATTATGAACGGACTTGCATATATACGCGGAAAAGTCTAGGCATAACCACGTATGGGAATCTTAACACTGTTTTTAATGAATTTGTTCAAGTCTAGAAGGAAAAGGTGCCTAGGGCCAAAGAGACAATCATTGTTCACATGAGGGTGAAAAATGATGCTATAACAGATGCCCCATAATATATGAGATCAGAAGGGGTACATGATGGCTGAAATATATTATGTGCATAGAAAGAACCTTGCGAAGACAAGAGAGGATGTCACTAGATTTCAGCCTCTCAAAAAAACAATGAAAGAAGTCAGAGAGTCAACTCATGTCTGAGGCGGGCATACCCATGCTCAAGGAAAGAAAAGCATGTCTATAGATCCAAAATGTATACAAGTATAACTGAACTCGAAAGTACATAGTGAATCATCTGAGCACTACCCGGAAGTATAAGTCGAAAGTCAAGTACAAGTATCACATATAGAATACTAATCAATGATGTTGTAGTAGATATCTGATCACACAAATAACTGAATCTCCAGGTACCAAATCATAACAGATGGAATATATGGTACAATTACGCAACTTGGGAGCCAACATATAAGATGTTGTTGTACTAAAACTGCAACATATAAGGGAGGACGATGTCACTGGCAGAAACTAAATGAACTGTCAAAAGTAAACCGAAGCATGCTGATGCAAACCCGAGGTCTTCACCGATCACTATGGCACAATTCTACACAATGGGAATAAATGAGCTGAAGTCGACCATGTGAGAAATCATTTGATTACTGGTCAATAATGTATACTATTAACAAAAGTGAGACAACCCACCGATAATTATAATGAGTGTCAAGGTGCCCCAGTACAATCTAACAAGTGCGAATGAATGATTTGAAGTCTAACACTTGTAAGAATATATCAATCAGGAGGCAATAATGAATCCTCATTGTCGACAACGAAGAGTCTACCACTGATGACTGCAAACCCTAAGGTACTGAAAAAAATATTCTAGACCTTATTCCCAGAGCAATGAGTCAGAGTCAATGGGAAAATATCTACTGGAAGGAAGGCATTGAGGCATCCCACATCAATCCAGTGTGAGTGTAACCCGCAGGCCAAGATTTGGAAGGAATCAGACGAAGTAGAGTGAAGGAACCAACCCGAAATACATTTCTAACATGCACAAGATGAAGCTAGCACATGGAAGAAACCCTCTTTGGAAGAAAGCTGACAAAGAGACGATATATCCATCGATAGGGTCAAATGGAAATCAAGGTACTGCACAAATCCCAAGTGTGATAATGTATGCTAACGTCGAACACAAGGAAAACCACTCAGTCAAAGACCCATAATGATGATAAAATGCTGAGCACAAGGTCACCTATCAATGATGTAAATAGGGCCAGGGTGCGGCTCTAGGTTTACTCTTAGAGCAAGATGTCATAGTCGATAAGAGACAAACCCATTGGAAAGAAGTCAATGGAGACCTTCTCAAACCAACACGAGCAGAAGGCCAAATATCTGATGTGATAGTACAAGATACTGACAAAACCAGGAAGGCCTGAGTTAGAAGTCAAGAGACACTGCAGAATGGCCGACTCAAGGTTAACTTCCGTTGAACAAAATCATGACTCATGATGACCATGGCAGTAAAGATTGACACTGTATAAGTTTGTTATGCAGGAGGCAAAAAAAAACTCTCCATATGATTGGAAGAGATAACCAATCGGGGGAGAATTGACTCGTGAAACAAGGTTATGGCATCTTCTAGGTCAAAACTAAAACCATCCCAAATGAGGAAAAGACAAAGTGGTATGTGCTTTGTTCAAGGGTGACAAACTGATACTGTAACTGCCATCAAAATATGAAGTAAAATCCCGTTCTCGCTCTTTTTTAAAAAAATTATTTTTTTGTATTTTTCATATAATAATCTTGAAAAATAATAAAAGAATGCTATGGTACAATGGATAGAATGAGTATCAGGAAACAGATGCACTAGTTCCTGGGATAGGAACAATCCTATGCTCAATGCAAGGTGGCAGAAACTGGTAAGCGATACTCAAAGGAGTGTTCCATCCATGGGTAACAAGGGTGTCAAGTTGTGATAGCTAAGTGTTTTGCAATGGCTAAATTTGTACAGAGAGTCAAGGTCAAAAGATGGCTTAGAAATCAAGTCCAAATGAAGCCGACTAAAGGCCAAGATAAACAATTAGTCGATATGCAATGCAGTAATGCAACTGAAGAACACCAGGGAGCCTCTAGGGTAATAGCCAGAAAAATTATAATGAAGAAGAAGAAGAATGAAGCTTCAACATATAAGTCATGGCGGGACTAAAGAGGACTCCCGAGCCTACATAAAGTGCAGCATGGGCAACAAGTGCTAGCAAGGAACTAACTAGGAAGCCCATGTAAAGGAAGGCTCTACCACCAAGTCATGATTAAATAATCGGCGAGTGAAATTGGTTGAGTACTCATGACATGATGGGATCGACCCTATGGCAAGTGATCTGAATGGAGGCTAGAATGCAGAATGCAACGGAAAGTGGATTACCTAACATATATTCCAGTGTATATCACATACCTGCCATGACAGGACAGCGGTCATGGTTTCGAAAACCGGAAAAAATCTCAAAGTCAACAAAAAGTAACTGAAAATATACCCATCCCAACACTTCCAAGCAACTGGGTTATGCAGCTTAATACATATGTGAAAATGAAGCATAATGAAATTTTGCAAAAAAAATTTCAATTTCTGGGCATAAATACACATTTTACCTCACATTTGGTTCATTGTCACTTTGTCGAATTAGAGAAAAGAGCTCTGGAGAAAAAACCTCTTTCCTCAAATCAGGAGCAAACAACCGTCAAACTTCGTCAGACTAGTCAGGTAAGCCTTAAATTCATCTTTATGATTAATTTCATCCATTTATAGATTAAAAATTTTTATTTTTCACCATGGAAATGATTTGTTTTGATATATCATTCTGCGCACATGTGGGTTCATGTGGATGAACCTGCGTATGATACGCGACTGTCCAAAAGGGAAGTCGCATATGCGCAGACCGTGATTGAAAAAAATGAACCTAATGACAAAATTAAGGATTTTTTGTAGGATGAATATCTCTTGGAGAGAACGTGAGCACAGTGCCATTGATCAAGAGGTCATAAGAGACCAAAATTCACTCAATATTCTCCAAAATTGTGGTTTACTCAAATTCTTCAAAATGCCAAATATTAAAAGTAATGTCCGGTTACTTGAAATGCTAGTAAATCATTGGGAACTGGAGGAGGATTGTTTCATGATTGATCAGATACCCATACACATAGAGGTGGAAGACATTTATTTTATTACTGGACTCTCCTGAAGGGGAGATCCGGTAGATTTGCATGGCAAGCCTGTGGGAGGGCTTACAGTTGAAGATTATGCCCACGTCTATTGTGTAGAGGGGTCTCAAAAATTAGGGACTCAGATTGCAATCAAAGATCTATCAGAGCTGCACATGAAAATTCTCCTCTTTATCATTGGCAAGGTGGCAGGATCTGCTTCCTTGCACCAGGAATTGAGGACACAGATGAGTATAGCTGTGGAATGTTTAGTGCTTCTCTTTGATTGGTGTACAACTCTTATGACCAACATGAAAAAACAACTTAACTTCATTCAGAAAGATAAAACGAAGCATTTCAGGTATGGAACTATCTTGATGACATTCTTCTTTGAGAAGATTTCTCGGCTTTGACCCAAAGTGATCTCATCCATCAGTAGCCCTAGAGACCCAAGAATAGCCCGATGCGTTGATATGATGAAGATCCGGGGGGGAAGTGAAGTTCCCCGAACGACACGGGATGATGAGTTCTTCCAATGGTGGGAATAACATATTATTGCAGTGGATGACTATCCCTATGCTGGGATGGATTTTCGTGGTGATCCAGACTTGGTCCTTCCACCTGGCGCAGCATGGGGTGTTATTGGTAAGACTGCAATATTTGATTGATTTTTCTGATTTTTTCAATATATGTGAAAAAATAAAAAATAAAAACATGTTTTTTATTGGATTCGAAATGACTTACAAAATTGTATGATCATGACAAAGATATGGGACCAGTTCATCCTGAAGGATACCCACGGCACAAATGTCGCAGAGGCAAAGCGGATGCTGAAGACCATGTTAGGACTCTACATGCCGTTCAGAGAAACTTGGAGAGTTTGACTCACGAAGTGCCTATGTCTACAGTAGAATACTTACCAGAGGCTATCAAGATATGGGTAGTCGGGGTACCATGATATTGGGTGCGGTTATTACGCCATGTGGCTACTACGATCGTGTTCTATAGGAACACGAATGTTGGACAGGGATCATAGATTTTGTTGGATGACTGTATTATATCTTTGAGACTGAACATGATCGGGCATAAGCCCTATTATTGTAGGACATATGGGTCCAAATTTTTGTATAATTTTTTGTACATTCTGATGATATATGCATATATACAGTGGTTTATGATGTGATGAAACAAATGTGTTAAAATGTATGATGATTTTGATGATTTGATTTAAACTATTGAATGAATAATATGCCAATCAATTGCTTGATTAGCCAACGAATTTTCCATGTGATTGTTAGCTCAAGGAATGCGAATAAATGTTGTAAATTGAAATGATCTTTGCAACAAACGTACCCTCAAAAACAATTGAAACAAGAAAGGATTCCAGACCCAATATATATTGTTCAATTGTGACACCACCAACTGGGAGCCCAAGAATACTACCAACGAATCAACACACGAAGATATTTCTTCTGAAAGTAGATAAATGAATGCAGTGTATTCTGCTATGTTATTGGAAGCACCACCAATAAAAACCCCTCTTGAAACTAACAGTTGACCAGATGGATAATGAAGTACCCAAGCCACAGAATCTAAGTTCTGGGTGTGTCTACTAGCACCATCAGGGAAACCATAATGACTCATGATATCCAATACAACCTGCCAAAGCAGATCAAAAATCATCACCATCACCTCATAGACCAAAAACTCATATATGTACAAACACAAAAACAAAAATATATACAAAAATCAAGATGCCAGGCCAAGGCCTAGGCATAATACCTTTTCAGATAGAGCCCATTTCTGGGCTCCGCCAACTCATTTCCCTCAAAATCAGCTAAGGTATAAGCTCCTTTTTTAAGGACCATTTTAACGATGAAGGGGACATACCACATAGACTTGAATTTACCTACCCCCAGGGCATCATTTTCTTGGGAATAAACCAAAACAAGGTTGCCTTCGGAGAAAACCCGAGGTTTGACCACCTTATCATACTGAACTTGGACCCATTTCTTATGTGCTTCATTCATCGTGGCGGCATCTTGACGCTGCTCATCAAGATGTTCCAGATGAAGGAGGCATTCTTCAAGACTGAAAGTGTCAGGAAGAATTTCTACAGCCAGCTTAAGAGAAGGAATCTCACACTCAATGGGAAATATCGATTCCAACCCGTGAACTAGTTGAAACGGAGTAAAACCAGTTGTAGTCTTGACTAACATCCGGTATGCCCAAAGCACAGGATACAGCATAATGTGTCAGTTAGATCTAGATTTATCAATTTTCCATTGAAGAATGGTCTTCAAGGATTTGTTCACGGCTTCCACTTGCCCATTGGATTGAGGATTATAAGGAGATGAATGCACCTACCGAAAACCTAATTTGAGAGCTAACTCAACCATCATGCTATTCTAAAAATGACTACCATGATCAGTGACAATATCTTTAGGAATACCAAAATGAGCAATAACTTGATTGAAGAGAAAAAAGTGATGTTGTCTCACCATCATTCCCAAAAGTAGGCATAGCCTCGACCCACTTTGTGAAGTAGTCTACTGCTACAATAATGTACTTTTGACCTTTAGCCGAAGGCGGGTTACAAGTAGTATAATCAATACCCCACTTTTTGAATGGACCAATAGTGACAATTGGGAAGAGCGGAGGTGGATGAGTGTGCATCTTTCGAGCATACACTTGACACGGATGACACCGTTTGACCGACTCAACACAATCTTTGATAATCGAAGGCCAAAAGTATCTAGCACGCAAGATCTTTTGGGCTGTAGTAAGCCCAGATAAATGACCACCACAAGCTCCACTATGGCAATCATTCAGCACAACTTTAGCTTCTTCAAGAGTTAAGAAACGTCTTAGGATCGAATCGAGCCCCCGATGATATAAAGTATCAGCAATGATCAAGTAATTTTTAGCCAAGTAACATAACTTATGGCGCTCATATTTTGAAAAAGTTGAAGGAAACTTCGCAGTCTAAAGATATACAATGAGATCCCCATACCAAGGATCCTGTGAAGAGATGAGAAAAAGATGCTCATCCAGAAAGGATTCGTCATAAATTATATCCTCTCCACAGGGAAAATTAGAAATTAATTCTGCGAAAACTAATGATTTCCTGGACTTGGCAGACATAAACTCAAGATCAAATTCCTGCAATATCACAATCCACCGATTATATTTGCCCCCAATCACTCGCCTGTTGAGAAAAATCTAAAATGGATTGACTATTGCCAAAATATAATTTTTTCGAAGAAGAATATAATGTCTGAGCTGCTACACAGCATGGACAGCTGCTAAAGCCAGTTTTTCTATCGGAGAATACCAAAGTTCAGGTCCTTCCAAACCTTGACTAAGGTATTATATAACATGCTCAGCAAGAGCATCATCCTCCTGAACCAGAACCATATATATAGTAGATTTTGCTGCTGCGAGATACAAGAGGAAATCCCTGTTATAATCAGGTGGAATCAAGATAGGAGTAGAGGTCAATGCCTTTTTCAAAGCATCGAATGAGCGTTGAGAAAATTCATCCCACAAAAATGGGACTCCTTTCTTTAATAATCTCATGAATCCTCTTGTAATCTCGTCATAATTTATGATAAATCTCCCTAGAAAATCAGATTTTCCTTGTAGATTTTGAAGTTGAAAAATGGATGATGGGGGAGGCAACTGAAGTATTGCCTCAACCTTGAAGGGATCTACCCGAATCCCTTGCGTAGACACAATAAATCCCAACAACCGACTGGATGTGACCACGAAAATGCACTTGTTCGGATTCAACCGGATTTTGTAAAAAAGACACTATTGAAATACTTGACGAAGGTGAGAAGGATGATCAATTCTCTTGCGAGAACGAGCAGCTAGATCATCCAAGTATGCCTCGATAATATGTTTTATGTCGTGGAAGGCATATGACATGGCCGCTGAAATGTGGCTCCAGCATTTTTAAGGCCAAAAGGCATTTTTTGGTAAGCAAAGGTACCCCACGGACAAATAAAGGCAGTCTTATGGTGATCTTTAGGATGGATAGTAATTTGATTATATCCAGAAAAGCCATCCATGAAGGAGAAAATTGCATTTCCTGCACACTCATCGATGATCTGATCTATAAATGGTGTGGGGTAATTATCTTTCGGACATGCTTTATTAAGATCTTTGAAATCAATGAAAACGTGAATTGTTCCTTTTTTTGTCCACCAGGACTAGATTTGAAACCCACTCAGTCAAAGGAACAGGGAAAATGAATCCCACCTTGAGCAGCTTCTCTATCTCAGCTTTGATGGCTGCAACCTTCCTAGGGTTGACCAGATGAAGATTTTGCCCCACAAGCTTCGCATTTTCGTAGATTTTGATCTCATGCTGGACAATAGATGGATCTATACCAGGCATTTCCTTATAAGACCAAGCGAACACATCCCTAAACTCATTAAAGAGATCGGTGTAAATTTGAATCTCTTCAGGGGAACATTCAGCTCCGACGAAAACGTTCTCGATAACATTGGGATTCCTGGAGATGGTTCACCGGGATAGTCGGGAAATAACTCCGAAAAATAATGATTTCGAAAGAACTCTCTTTGAATAGGAGCCCTGGAGGATGAAATTTCATTTATATGAATGGAAGGAGGTGGAATATCAAAATTACCCATCAGAGAAGAATACATTCCAACCTCAAGATTCTCAAAAAGTGGCTTGACATTATCCACCAAAGGGATAGTTGAGTCAGTAGATGCATTCTGGTCTACAGAAGAACAATCCAGTTGGTCAACTGTGACAATCCTCCCTTCGTGAGGGAAACAAACAATATGAAACAAGGAGGATGCAATAGCATCCATCTTATAAATCTAGTTTCGCCCCAACAGAAGGTTGTAGTCCATGCTTGCATCAACTATCTCAACCTCGATATTTACAGTTTTTCCCATAACAAAAATGGGCAAAGCCGGGACAATAGCATGCAACCTATGAGAATTACCATCAAACACAGTCAGAAGAGTGGCTGATGGAACAACTGCAGGAGGTATGATTCCTTTCCAGCATGCGAGAGACATCACACATGTGGAAGCACCCCCATCAACGACCGTTCAAAATATAGTAAATATTCGATACGACGATCTAATATGGAAAGCCATATGATGTGGGAGTCTCTTTTTAAAATTATTCATATCAAATGTAATCATAAGAGAGTTTTTCAGATCACCAGCCCCAATAGCAGTAAGAAGAGCACTTCGTTGAGCTCGAGAAGACTAGAGCACCTCAAGAGTAGACATAGCACAAGGAATCTGGGCCAGATCTTATACAACAGAGTAGTTCTGATTAGTCTTCACATTTGGATTCATTGTTGTTGGATTTGTATATGCTTTCAGCATCCAAGGTATGGGCTCAACAGTTGGCTTCGGAATATGAAGTGGTTCAGTAGTATCAGAAGTACCCTTAGCTTTTGATGGCTCAGTTGTACCATAATCATGAGATCTCGTAGCGATATCTATGTGAGCACTCATCATGTATATGTTTGATGGAGTTTATCCTTCCTGGGTGCCTCCAAAGGAAGACCCAGTATTTTGAGTCGCGCCAACAACTAATTGTTGCCCTTGAGGAAAAGGATTTGTTAACACAGCTTGGGAACTGGAAGATCCCTGTTGAGCTAACAAGCGATGCACATCCTGAATCTTAGGACAAAAGAGAGTAATAGGATCTCCAGTACATAACTTGCATGTAAATTTCACTTTCTTTTTATCCTTCTGTCCTTCACCAACATGCTCGTTGGATTTATTTTCATCGCCCTTCGCATCTTTTCCATTCTTCCTATTATTATTTCGTCCTTTCTTCTTCCCCTTGGATTTTTGATTTCCTTTTGGGTTTGAATTCTGGACAAAATTTATTAAAAAAACTTGTGAAGAGGTGGGAACTAAAGGTGTAGCCTAACCAAAAGGAGCAGATTGTATGGACAACTGCTGAAATTGGTTAAGCAGGTTAGCTGCACCGCTATCGATTAACCCAATAAGTCCATCACCATGAGGACCAGGTTTAGTTTTGGACAAATCCAATTTGGAGTGAGGAGCATCAAGCAAGATTTTATTGAGGACTCCAGACTGAGAATAAATCATTTCTAATTGCTGGGCCCTGAAAATAGTTTGTTCCTTGGAAAATACCCCTGACAGGGATACATCCTTCGAAATATCTGGCTGTAATGATTTCAAAAATCATTCTAGAAGGAATTCATTTGAAATGTAGGTCTTAATGAGCCGCTTCCTTCTCCAACATTCCTGAATATGATAAGAAATGTGGGTTGCCTTGTCCTGTTTAAAATTAGACAAGAGTTCAGTCCCGGCATTATAACGAACAGGCAACTGAAAGTGATTTAGAAACATGGTAGCCAAATCTCCAAAAGTGGAAAAACTGCCCCCAAGTAACTCAATATGCCACTTAGCTACATTTCCCATCAAGGTGCACTGAAATAATCTCAACCTAATCGAATCATTGATCAGGGAGTTTGATGAACACCAAAGATGAAAAGTGGTGATTGTTGGTCGTTGTTTTCACAATTGAAGCTCCACATAAATTGTCAACCTGAGGAAGTCTTTTTATTTCAAAGACAATCACGCACTGGATATGCTCAATTTCAAAAGCAGAAACAATGTTGTAGTAAAAAGCCACACAATTATCAATCACACAAATCTACACTCTATTTAATCAAAGCTGAAGTCACTTAAGCTATAGCAGAAATAATTCCTATGTTGCAGTTAAAATCCAAATAAAGGAAAATCAATCTGCAAGAAAAGAAATCAATCAACCATTAGCAGGAACAGGACCCTATTCCTTAATCAGGAACCGGCACATGCTTCACGGCACTAATTGCAACGTAGGAAAGATGACTCAGGGAACAAAAATTTCTTCTATGAGCAAGGAACCTTGACTTATTCTCTGTTCTAATCTGCTTCTTCGAAGAAGGCAATTGGTGGGAACAGGACCCTATTCCTTTGTACAGGAATCTTCAGCACCTGCTTCCCAGCATCATACATTCACACAATTAACAGAAATAGATTTCTCAACCTCTCAAGAATGAATGTATTAAAACACATGCAGCGTTTAAGGAAACAGAGTATTTGATAAACTACAGAACTGTGCAACTAGTGTTCAACAACAGAATTAAAGTAAAGTGCAAACAGCATAAAGATTTAAACAAATTACAGGAACAGGAGGGTGAATCTTGTGAGGAAGGCGGGCCCTTTCCCTCTCACAAGATTCCCCGGGGAAAGAATTAAGTTGGAGCGCTCAAAAGAAGATTTTATTCATCTGTCAAAAGAAATGATACATTACAGATGGAGTCTAGCTCCAGTTCTCACACAATGTTCTCCTGTAGCTTTCAAAATGAACCCCCTACTAATGATGATGTCTCCTCTTTTTAAAGAGGAGACATCTTTTACAATTACATGAGAGCAAATCTACGTTTATCCCAAATCTGTTCTCTTTCTCAAAACATGACTATTCTGTTCTTCCAAAAAAAGATATTGTTACAACAGAGACAACAAGAATGCTATCTTCAGAACGGTCCATGTAACCATGTCTTCATGCTGTTACTATTGTTCCTCAAAAGGCTCTTCCAGAATCGCAAATTACGAGTGACGGAATTTGTGTGCTTGACGGCTGTTTCAGCAACTAAGTCAGCTGTTTCAGCAACGGCCGCTTGTTCCTAGCAAAGCATATAACTTATCTGCGAGCTTTTGGACTTATGTTAGCAACGATGCACTTCGATTAATGATAAAATATAAGAGTATTATGGAATTAGATGTAAACAGATTAAACATATAATAAAGAAGAGAATTTTATATACCTTGGGATAAAGTAGATGAAAATGATAATGGAATCCTTTTTAATCATGGTTATAAAAGTAAAATGGTGTCAAAGTATATAGCAGAAATGATACATAGTGGAGTCCTAACATCCCCCCCAGCTGAAAATGTTGCATGTCCTCAGGCAACCCCTAGTCTGAGTCAGAGTTTGAGTACTGGTACTGTGCATGCAAATTACTCAAGCAGTAGCTGGAGAAGGTGGCATCTGTAGGAGCTCGGAATCCTCTACTGTTCTGCAAGTGCTGCCATGCTAAAGCTTCATCTCTGCCAGCCAATTGGTAATGACACTGATATTTCTCTGAAGGCAGCCATAAAATTGGAAAATGAAAATGATACCCGATCCAGTTTACTCCACAATATCGAATGCATCCAATGTAATTAGGAACCCTGGAAAGTGCAGCTTGAAGATTGTCAGGGTTAAAAGGGTGATAATCCTGTCTTTCTTTACATGACTGCTGCCAAAACATAGTATTGGCCTTCAATGCAGCAGTCCCCTTTACTCTAATTTGCTGTTGACACTTAAAGAGTGTTGAAGCCTGTAATTGTTGTATATACCTATGCATTCCTGGCCTCTGTAAGAATTTATGATATTGTGCTATAAATATGGCTGGACTTAAAGGTTCTGGTCTAATCCAAAGGAGTCTATTCTCCTCATTATGACTGCTTGCAGTGAACGCAGTTTGCCAAGTGAGCTGGTTAGACAAAAATGAAACAAATGCCCTTATTTGTATATCTCCTGCAATTGGAATAAGATTAACTCTTCTATTGTCGGGAATGGCCTCATTATGAAGGTAAAGTTCGCACAGCAAATGCTGTTCACTTTCAGGGGCCTCATTAAAAGTGTCAACAAATTTCTCTGAAGTGAGTAATTCATGCGGTCTGCCATCTTTTATTGCTTTTAATTGAAAATAAACTAATCGTTCAGAAAGAAAGAGAGAGTAGTTTACAGAGGGTTTGCGGGTAGCCATCAACTTCTGTACTAATGAAAACATCAAGGCCATATTTTCCTTACATTCCTTGACTTCCTTTTTGGAGTCCTTGAGCTGTTGCATCATCTGTTCCCAACTGTCCCAGTTGGCATACACGTGATTCTGACATGCTAGCTTATGCTGCTGTAGTATTGTATCTTGTTCTTCAGCATATTGTTTCTTCCATTTGTTCATCAGTTCCAATTGATTCCATGGCCGGGTCTGTGTGCTAGCATTAGAAGTACTGGGTTGGGACGTTGTTTGAATGGCTACACTGACTAACTTAGGGCGAGATATCTGCGGTGGTGCTTCTGTCTGAGTGGCTGCATTAACTAGCACAGGGCGAGATGTCTGAGGTTTAGTTTCTTTTTCTTCCTTTATGGAGAGCCCTACTGGTTCTTGTGGAGCAGTAGGGCATCCCTCTTTTATTCCAGCTGATGTAGATGCCTCAGATATTTGAATTTTAACTAATTTGTAGCCTGCCTGCTGGTAAATATTACCACACTCATGGCACATATATTCCTTGCATGGCTCCTTATTTTGCGTTGAGGCTGTGTGTGCTAACATATAGAGATTCAGTTCTCTATCAAAAGCTTCTCGTGCCAAGGTTAATTCATTCTTGTAGGCTTCCAGTTCAGACTTCAAGAATTCATTCTCCTCCAATAAAGATGTCATAGTATGTAAACCCTGTGTACTGGTTGATTCTGCTAGGGTAGTCTGCTGTTGCACAGCCATAGCTGGTTCTTGTGGGACAGCTACAGCTGGTCTCCCACTATCATCATGCTTGGTGTATTCTTGTACCACAGTGGCTGGTTCTTGTGTTTCAGCCTCTGGGTAAGTGACTGGTTCTTGTGTGACAGTCACTGTTTGAGCTATAAACAATGTCGTATTATCCCGGGGCACTGGTTCTTGTGTGGCAGTGCCACCGGATGAGACGGGTTGAGGGGTTTGAAATGGGGATGAAGATTGGAGTTTTAACAGAATAGTGGCAGGGTCAGGGGAAATGGGAGTAACTCCTGTTTCAACAGTCATCTTCATTTTCCTTTTCGGTAGGAAAGCAGAGAAGTCACTGTCTTTCCTTTTCTTTGCGGGGGAGGATTGTTCTCTGGGGGAAGGGCTTTCGGAAGAAGTGAAGATTTGGAATTTAGCCCTTGTCCGTCGTTTGGAGACTGAGACTGTTGGGGTTCTTCTCTTTTTATAAATAGGTGGGGACGGGGGTGTTAGAGAGTCGTCACTAGGGACAGAAATAATGGGGACGGTTGACTCTACTAAGTGGGACGAGCTTGGGGTTGGGTCAACTGGCTTTGGGGCTGAAGTTACTGGGGAATGTGGAATATCGTCCCGTTGTCCTTCATAAGGAATTTCAGGAGTATCTTGGGAACTTTCGGGTTGTTGGGACATTTGAGCCTGCTGAGGAATTTCAGGTAGCTGGGGAACAGGGAGTGGGTTATTCAGAGGGTAATTTTGCTGAGCAAAACCCCTCTGAATCAACAATTGGCATAAACGATGGTGGGTGAGGGATAACATGGGGAATTTAGACCGTCTACAATAATAAGACATGTTTCTAATACAACCAAGCAGATAATAGGGGATACTAATCATTCGGCCATTTCTCAAATGATTCATCAAAACAAAGTCGTGATTGTACACTACCTGGTAACGCCCTTCACACGTCAAGTAGTGCTTGATGAACTCTGCCACTGATGACCATGGTTGAGGAAGTGAGTGCAGACTGACACCGCGGCCTTTGAGTTCAACTGGCTCATCTGGACGAAGAAAATCTTGCTGTGCATTTAGAATAACCTGCTTTCTGCTGAACCAGCGAGTCCCAATAGCTGGCAACCCTGATACTTGAACTATGTCCTCCTCTGTTACTAAAATGCGAACCCCGTGAACCACTGAAAAATCCCCTTGAAGGTTTTGTGCAAACTCTAAAACTTGTTCCTGGTCAAATTCACCCAACCTTTCAAAATATACTGTCCATCCCGCTTGTTGGAAAATTTGATAGGCTTCGGGGAACAACTGAAGAAGATTTATGGAGCCGGGCTCGTGTCTGATGGCCGACCCTCCCATGGCTCTAGCTTTGAGTTACATGCAGAGGCACAGAAGACAGTAAACACAGACTTTGATCGCGCTAGTTGTTGCAACAGAGGCTGCAGGGTCTAAATGACGGCAGAAGTGGATATAAAAAGGACGGAGGATTGGTTAATGCGAAATGATTGTTCAGTTTTCAAAATTCCCCCCCCCTACGTATGGTGTAATGATGATTGGGCGTGTAAAGATTGTAATCATGATGAATGAAATCCTCTCTTTAATATAATTTAACTGAATTACATTAAAACCTCATACCTTACATTTTTACCTTTGGTTTAATAATTCGAAGTGTCGAGTGCTTCAAAATGGCTTAATGTACATGGAAGAATCTGTAGATTTCTCTGAAATTTAGAACAGGAGTGTAACCGGATCTGCTCAGTGCTTGAATAATTTTTCACCTAAAGGATCTGAAGTATAATCGTGGAGTACCGAAAAGCTTATATAACAGCGAAGAGAAATGATGTTTCAATGATAACAGGTTGTTGAAACTGGTGTTTCAGCAACGGAAAAATGAACGATACGTTGCTGAAACAGGTGTTTCAGCAACGGGAAAAATCAGAGAAATGGGATAAATGACTTGGGTCTGTAAGAAGTGGGGAAAATATTTGATAGGGGATAATTTCAACAGTAAGGGATAGGAAATACTAGCTGAAGGAAGATATTTCAGGAATGGTAGGAGTGGGAAAGATGGAAAAAGGGAAATAATGTATAAATGAGGATGAAGGGATATTGCTAGGAAATGGGGTAAAATGAAGGGAACAAGCTTCTGTGATTAAAGCTTCAGGTCTTCTCATGATGAATCTGTCATCCTTAATGAGCTTTTCCAAAATCTGCAAAATTCAATTGTAATATGCCAATCCTTGACAGGGATTATTAGTGCTAAATCTAATCTAATACTAAAAATACAGTGCAGAAAATTAAATGTTGTGAGGAGAAGAAGACTCCCCTAGAAAAAGATAATGAATATCAGTCATGCAAGCAGTCTTGAAATCCTCTTTAGAAACAGGGCGCTGGTATAGATGGAGCCTATGACCATTGACTAGTAGAGGTGTTTTAGAATCGTCAATTGTTAAAAGTCTTACCGTTCCATTTGGAAAAACAGCATCTACCTCATATGGTCCAAGCCAGCGTGTACGTAGCTTACCCTGAAAATTTTCAAACCGAGAGTCATACAACAAGGCCCAATTACCTTTTTGGAACTGTTTGTGTTTGATAATTTTGTCATGCCACTTCATCCTTTGTTGTTGTATCATGGTTGTTTGATGAATGGCATCTAATCTCTTTTCATCCAACTCAAGAAGCTGCTGCAACCTAGCTGTCTGCACATCAGTCAAATCAAGATTAACAGCTAAAGCAGTTCTTAGAGTTTTAATCTCAAATTCCACGGGAAAAACAACATTTTTACCATAAACCAATTCATAGGGAGAAAAACCTGTAGTGTTTCTCCAAGTAGTTCTGTAAGCCCATAATGCCTCAGGGAGCCTTTGGGACCAATCCTTCCGGTTGTCCTTCACTGTTTTAGTTAGAATGGCTTCTAATACTTTGTTTGTGCTTTCCACCTGCCCATTGGCCTGGGGGTGGTATGGTGTAGTCATTCTATGTTGAATATGATATTTGTGAAGGGTAGACTTAAAACCATTAGAATTGAATGGAGGTCCTCCATCTGTAACTAGCTCTCTAGGAATTCCAAATCTAGTAAAGATTTCTTCAAATAAGAAAGCTAGGACAACCTCTTCATTGGCTCTAATAAGTGCTTTGGCCTCCACCCATTTAGTCATATAGTCTGTACAGACTAATATATAATTTCTTTGATTGGATGGAGGATTAATGGGTCCTATGAAATCCAAGGCCCATCTTTCAAATGGTTCAGAAACTACCTGGGGGTTTAATGGCATTTGATCTCTATGATTGGGTTGACCCATTCTCTGGCAGTTGTCACAAGCCCTTACATGTTTCTTTGCATCCTTAAATAACGAGGGCCAATAGTAACCCATCCTCAAAATTTTGTGTGTTGTTCTTTTATCAGCAAAATGCCCTCCACAAGGGCCATCATGACAAGCTTTCAATATGTCATACACTTCATCTTCTCTAATGCATCTTCGGATCTCCTGATCAAGCCCAGTGTAGAAAAGACACCCGCTTATCCAGCTGTACCTGGCACTTTGTTGAACAATTCTTCTCTTTTCTCTGTATGACAGGTGTGATGGTAATTTCCCTGCAACTAGATAATTAGCAATATCTGCATACCATGGAGAGTGAGCAGAAACCGCAAATAAAAACTCATCAGGAAAAGAATCATCTACTGGAATATCATTGTCAGTTTTTAACCGTGAAAGGAAATCAGCCACCACATTTTCTTTACCAGGGCGATCTATAATTGTGATATCAAATTCCTGCAGTAATAATAACCATCTAGTAACTCTAGCATTTGTGACAGATTTGTTCATTAAATACTTGATAGCTGAATGATCAGTGTGCACAAAAGTAGAATAACCAGTGATATAGTGTCAGAATTTATTAATGGCATAGATTACTGCAAGAAACTCTTTCTCGGTAACTGTATAATTAAGCTCAGCAGGGGTCATATTCTTACTAATAAAGTAGATAGCATAAGGAAGATGATTTTCCTCTTGTCCCAAGACAGCTCCAATTGCAGTGTCTGAAGCATAAGAAGATATATGAAAAGGGAGATTCCAATCAGGCCCCCTCAAAATAGGAGCAGTAGACAACTGATGCTTAAGTTCTTCAAAATCTTTTTGACAAGAATTAGTCCACTTAAATTCAACATTTTTCATAAGCAACACAAATAATGGAGAAGCTATCTTAGAAAAATCTTTAATAAATCTTCTGTAGTATCCAGCATGTCCTAGAAAACTTCTCACATCAGTTTGTGTTTTAGGAACAGAAGGATTCTGAATGACCAATATTTTAGATGGATCTACCTGAATACCTTGAGATGAAATAAAATGTCCAAGCACTATTCCTTCACTCATCATCATATGGCATTTTTCAGTACTTAGGGAGAGGTGAGCTTGTATGCATCTTTTAAGTACTTTCTCAAGGTTCTGTAATGCATCTTCAAAAGACACACCATAAGGAGTAAAATCATCCATAAATATTTCCATAGAATCATTCAGCATATCAGAAAAAATTCCTATAACAGCTCTTTGAAAAGTTGCTGGTGCATTACATAGCCCAAATGGAAGAAATCTATAGGCAAAAGTTCCCCAAGGGCTGGTGAAAGTGGTCTTGTCTTGGTCTTGGGGTGCAATTCTTATCTGATTATACCCACTGAATCCATCTAGAAAGGAAAAGAATTTCTTCCCTGCCAGACTATCCAACACCTGATCAATGAAGGGTAAAGGAAAGTGATCCTTTTGAGTAGCTTTGTTTAAGGCTCTGTAGTCGACACATACTCTCCATTTCCCGTTTTTCTTAGGAACAATTACCAATGGGGAAACCCATTCACTGTCAGATATAGGGTATATAAATCCTGCATTAAGCAATTTTTGAAGTTCTTCCTTAACAATTTCTTGTAAATTAGGATTCATTCGTCTTTGGGGTTGACAAACAGGTCGGCATCCCTCTTTAATGTAAATTCGATGAGTACATAATTCAGAAGAAATACCTTTCATATCCGTGTAATCCCATGCAAATGCTTCCTTGTATTCATGTAATAACTTCATTAATTGCTGTGTTTCAGCATCTGTTAGATCAGGATTTATGTTTAATGTCTTGCCAGGTTCAATTTCAACTGTTATGCTTCTAGATGAGATGGTGGTTAATGTCTGAGATGAGTCTTCAGATTCAATCCTTTCTTGAGTATCAGTTTCAAAAATTGCAGTTAACTGATTGTGTGTTTCAGCAATTACAGAAGAAGGCTCACAAATAAAATTATTAATTATCTCATCCTCTGTATTGTCTTTGAGAGTTAAAGCTTGTCCAATAGTTAGAATAGGTTGAACAGCATTATCATCATAATCCATCCACATAGAATCTTCATTATTAATTATTGGTGTAGCATGAGGATAAAGAGTAAGCTGTTTTGTTTCATAACCATTAGAGATTGTCATTGAACCAGATCTGCAACTGATAAAAGCATCAGTTGTGGCCAGCCATGGCCTTCCTAGAATTAAGGGATGTCCCCCCAGCTTTGTTTTAGTTTGCAATACAACAAAATCAGCTGGGTATTTCCAGGATTCAACTGAAATAAGTAGATCCTCAACAACTCCTTCGGGTTTAATTGTAGAACGATCAGCCAACTCTAGAATGGTGGGTGTATCTCTGATTGTGTTATTCAGCTGTAACAATTGTGAAGTTTCAAGAGTCATTATGTTAATTGCAGCACCTAAGTCTACCAGAACTTGGGGAATCATTTTTTTACCAATCTGAACTGTCACTGTAGGATGGCCGGGATCACCATATTTCACAGGAGGGGCTTTTCCAGACATTAATGCAGACAAGTCACCCATCACATGTACTGTAAGGGGGTCCTTAGTTTTCCTACCAGGTTTCTTAACAAAAATATCCCTTAATGTTCTGGCATAAATTGGTACATCTCTTAATGCTTGTAAAAGTGGAATTTTAACATACAAATTTTGCAATTCCCCTAGAAGATTAAAAGCAGGTGTTTCAGTTGTTCTGGTTAAAACCAAACGCTCGGGGAATGGTGGTTCTGTTATTTCAACATTTTTGTTAGAAGGTGGTTGTGCTTTCTTATGTTTCTCAGTTTCCTCTTTATCCGAATCAGAAGAGGTTATATCATCAATAATAGGTTCTACTATTTTCCCAGATCTTAAATGAATATCATTACATTGCATCGTAGGAAATATAGACTGATTCTGAATATCAATAACTTGCACAACTTTATTATTGGGGTTAGGATTTGGTTGCACAGGTAGGTGGGGTCTCATTTGGTTATTTGGCGGAACATTTGATGGTAGAGGAAGTGGTTGTTGGAATTGAGGCAATTGATTTGGATACGGGAGTTGTTGGCTTCTCCAATTTGAATTCCAAGGGTTAAAAGAAGATGGCTGCTGTGGGGGCCAAGGAGTCCACATTGAAGGATCAACAAAGGGGGGGTTTGATTGCTGCATGGGTGGGAAATTAGTTTGGTTGAAGGGTGGGTATTGCATTTGATTGAAGGGAGGGTAATTTGTTTGACCGAAAGCAGAATAATTGTTCCAACGATTAAATGGCATACTAGAGTTCATACCTTGTCCTTTTGGTTGCCATTGTCTTCTTTGAGTTAGCAGGTAAACTGCTTCAACTTCTTCTTCCGTTGGTTGCAATGCTGCCTTTATTCCTGGTAGAGATGGACATTGTTTTGTTTCATGATCTTTCTCACAAAGGGTACAAATTGGTATTTTATCCATTGGGCATTCCCTTAGTGGATGTTTGTCTCTGCACTTCGGGCAAAAGACAGCCAGAGTTGCTTCTGCTTCAGCCTGCTTCTTCTTAACCTGCAAAGTGTCAATTTGTGAAGCAAAAGAGCTTAGCATCTCAATTTTAAATTCTTCAAGTAAATTACCTATTTTAGCTCTTGTTGCTCCTCCACTGGCTGATTTCTGCACTCTTGAATAGGTGGAATCTCTTGTTCTGTTTCTTGCAGCTCCCCTTGAACATCTCTTAGAAAGTTCAACAATCTCATCATATGATTCCTTAGATATATCTCCCTTGCTAAGCATGTTTAACATATCTAAACAATCATCCCTTAAACCTCTAGTAATATTGTTTTGCGAATTTCCTTACTTATATTCGGATGATCGGATCTCTGTATATTGTACTGCAGCCTTTCTATATAATCCTCCAGATTCTCGTCCGGCTTTTGTGCCATATTGAATAGTTCATCCTTATTTTCTCTCGTTCGGCAGTAGTCTTGATATTTAAGCAGAAATTTCTGTTTCATCTGCTCCCATGTTGTGATCACCTGACTTCCAAGGCTCATGAACCATCTTAAAGCATTTCCTTTCAAGGTGGCTGGAAACAGTTTCAACTTTTGAGCATTAGTAACATAATCATAACTTCTGCATAATACATCAAATTCAAAAAGAAATTCATCCGGATCTTCAGAGGATAAACCATGAAAGTTAGGTAAAGCAGACAATGGAATGTTTTTCATAGGAGTTATCCCTGCAGGGAGATCACTGATAGGAAATCCCAAGGTAGAGAGGGAATTTTCATCCCTCCTTTCTCCTTCAGGATCTACACGTCCTCCACCAAAGAAACCATCATTGTTTCCTTCCATTGTTGGCTCTCCTACTGCACTTGCTCGATCGTCAAGATCTTCTACTGGCTCTTCAATGTTTTCCACTGGTCGTCCAACGCTCTCTATTATTTCCTCAATGTGCTCTGCTGATTTACTAACACTTTCTTCTGACTCTCCAGCACTGACTGCTGGTTCTTCAATCATCGGTTCTTCTATATTTTCAGGACCCACAACTTCCTCTATTTTGTAATTTGATTGAGGGGAGTGCTGAAGTTTTGATCTTCGAGAACTTAATCTCTGTGATGATTCAGCCTTTGATACAATCTCGTCAATAAAAGTCTTTCTTCCTCCCCTTCCTTTGCCTTTGCCACCTGTGGGGTTAGTTTTCTTCTGGTTTCCGCGTCCTCTCATACAATCTGCACATTTAAAAAGAAAAGATTAATGCTTTTGAAATCTATAATTGCCTTCCCCGGCAACGACGCCAAAATGTTGGTCGCTTTAATTGTTTTCACAATTGAAGCTCCACATAAATTGTCAACCCGAGGAAGTCTTTTTATTTCAAAGACAATCACGCACTGGATATGCTCAATTTCAAAAGCAGAAACAATGTTTTAGTAAAAATCCACACAATTATCAATCACACAAATCTAATTATTCACACTCTGTTTAATCAAAGCTGAAGTCACTTAAGCTATAGCAGAAATAATTCCTATGTTGCAGTTAAAATCCAAATAAAGGAAAATCAATCTGCAAGAAAAGAAATCAATCAACCATTAGCAGGAACAGGACCCTATTCCTTAATCAGGAACTTCAGCACCTGCTGCCTGGCACTAATTACACTGTAGGAAAGATGACTCAAGAGACCAAGACCCTATTCCTATGAACAGGAACCTTCAGAACTTGTTCTCCTGTTTCTAATCACACTGCAGAAAAAGGAAGGCAATTGGTGGGAGCAGGACCCTATTCCTTTGTACAGGAATCTTCAGCACCTGCTTCCCAGCATCATACATTCACACAATTAACAAAAATAGATTTCTCAACCTCTCAAGAATGAATGTATTAAAACACATGCAGCGTTTAAGGAAACAGAGTATTTGATAAACTACAGAACTGTGCAACTAGTGTTCAACAACAGAATTAAAGTAAAGTGCAAATAGCGTAAAGAATTAAACAAATTACAGGAACAAGAGGGTGAATCTTGGGAGGAAGGCGGGCCCTTTCCCTCTCACAAGATTCCCCGGGGAAAGAATTAGATTGGAGCGCTCAAAAGAAGATTTTATTCATCTGTCAAAAGAAATGATACATTACAGATGGAGTCTAGCTCCAGTTCTCACACAATGTTCTCCTGTGGCTTTCAAAATGAACCCCCTACTAATGATGATGTCTCCTCTTTTTAAAGAGGAGACATCTTTTACAATTACATGAGAGCAAATCTACGTTTATCCCAAATCTATTCTCTTTCTCAAAACAGGACTATTCTGTTCTTCCAAAAAAAGATATTGTTACAACAGAGACAACAAGAATGCTATCTTCAGAACGGTCCATGTAACCATGTCTTCATGCTGTTACTATTGTTCCACAAAAGGCTCTTCCAGAATCGCAAATTACGCATGACGGAATTTGCGTGCTTGACGGCTGTTTCAGCAACGGCCGCTTGTTCCTAGCAAAGCATATAACTTATCTGCGAGCTTTTGGACTTATGTTAGAAACGATGCACTTCGATTAATGATAAAATATAAGAGTATTATGGAATTATATGTAAAACAGATTAAACATATAATAAAGAAGAGGATTTTATATACCTTGGGATAAAGTAGATGAAAATGATAATGGGAGATCCCTTTTTAATCATGGTTATGAAAAAGTAAAATGGTGTCAAAGTATATAGCAAAAATGATACATAGTGGAGTCCATAACAGTGATGTGATTCTTTGGATCCTCTCCATTCCTTCCTTCAAATTTTGGAATGTCTCGAAGGTAGTTTGGTAAGGACCCGGACACCACCCTTGGACTATAGAGGATTGGATCATTAGTCAATTTCGACAAATCCGGAAAATTTCAATGTTGCATGTAAATGGTAAACGAGAGGAGCTCGAGAATTCCATCCTTGACAGGATGAATTTCCCTACATTATGAAAAAGAATACCCTGGATTTGATGAGGCACCAAAGGGTTGCCAAAATGAGTTCGTTGAAAAATTTGGGCCATAGGGAAAACCCTTGTGACCCAACATTCGGAGAAGGACCCCCCTCCCAACGTAGAGTTACTATAAACCAGGGACTAGTTCCCCACCGAAGTTGTGAATGAAGGTTCCAAGCATTTGGAAAGGAGAGAAATCCTAATCAAAGCACTAGATGAAGAGACAGGGAACATTCCCTTGGTGACCAATGAGAAATTGATTCCCTTCCCTACTACCATAAAGATAGGGTTCCACCTCGTGAAGGTAGTATAACTTTGACCTCAGGGACCATGGATTAAAATTCGAGTCACCGGGAAGTAAAAGGAAAAGATCCTAAGGAAGGATTCAAGTGAGGAATATGTCCACTTCTAAAAGGGGAACCCTTGAAAATAAGTCGATCACGCTAGCCATAAAAGAGATGGGTGTGGATTTAGTTGCAACGATAGAAAAGGAAAAACGGAGGAATTCCACTAACTGGACATTCCAAGACAAAAAGGGACCAGATTAAGAAGCTTGTGCTTGGGTATAACCGGAACCAAACACAATAGCACTAGAAGAAATTGAAGATATAGCAATGGTGCCCCCTCCCTCAACTTTAGGAGGAGTCCGAATATCTGCAACACCTCACAGCCAAGCTATGTTCCCCAATCGTGGCCATCGAAAGGTGAGAATGTGATCGATAAGGACTCTTGGGTCTCTCGGACTTAGGTCCGATGTACTCGATGATAAATGGAGAATTAGAGGAAAGAGGAGATGGAAGTGATTTAGGAGATTGAGGTACTTCCTCTACTTCTACTTTTGGAAATACAACTCTCGAGGTGGGTGGAGTAATCCTCTCGTCAGACTCGAGCACCAACACCAAGATGAGCTACGGAATCTTCAAGCCCTAATGAAGCGATCTCTCTTTTTCACGTCGAGATAACACTTTGGTTGATAACCACCTTTTGAATTACTCCTACTCCTTCTTAAAGAAGGCTTGGAACTCACGGGAGACAACCCACGAAGTGGTCTCGATCGACGAACCAATCGGTCGCGTGACATTAAAATATTGATTAGACTCAAAAAAATTATAAAGCTAAAGCAACGTAGGAGCAAAGAGCACTCATTACAAAGTCCCCAAGATATGGCCCAAAGCAAACGGCCTTCAAGTATTTTCAGCCCCAAGGTGACTAGGATCGGACTAAAAAATACGGGAAAGTGAAAAAATAGGACCTCCCTGAAAGCGATCTGGGGTAATTACGACCCTGGATCCACTAGCTGAAGGTAACAGAGAAGTTACGCTAACCTCCTAACAATATCCTTTGTCGGGTGCAAGTACCCAAGCTTCACAAAGGCACCCTCCGGAAATCTTCATAAGTATGATACAAGGTCTACCTCGGGTACCATGGGTAATCCCCCTGCATCACCGTGTGATACCTAGGATGGGCAACTAAGGACACCAATCCGTATCAACGATCGGGTGAACGGTCTTAGGTCAAGATTTAGTAAATTGGACAGGGGTATCTCTCTTCTTTACTTGCACTTTCCTTCACGCTTAACTCTCTAGAGGAGAGCTTTCCCGGTCCACATAACGGGTGTTGGATTTATTTCATTAATAAACTTTTATGTTTCAAAATATGAGTGGCCTTGAGAGTTAACTCTCCACTCACCTAATCCAAGGCCCCTACAACCTAGCTAGTTGATGTATGACACTTAAAACAAAAAAAATCTAGTTGTTTTTAATTTATATCGCTTATTTTAACTTTGGCTGTTATTTTATGTCAAGGGCATATGGAAGTGAAACCAATGATGTTTGTATGATGCAACAAGAAACCAATGAAAAGCAAACTATATGAAAATGCATCGATTTCCTTTCGATGAAGAGTGATTTCTACACTGGGTTCTACGAGACTATATATTCTACTTTTCTTTTCGGGAGTAACTTGAGACCTCACACATAAAAAATTACGAAAAGACTAAATGATTATGTGCACCTAATGCAAATCACTAATGGCATGTAAATTCTAAGATGCAAGTCCTACGAAAGCAAAGAGAAATCTCTAATGATACCAGAGGTTCAATCATTTTTTGGCAATCCATCAATCTAATTCCAAATCGAAGCTCGAAAAAATACCGAAAAATTAGTCTTAATATAAAAGAATGAAATCAAAAGAAGACTCCCCTTCCTAATCAAGTCAAGGACACGAAGAATAAAGACTTCAACAAGGCTTCAAAAGATGAAAAGATACCATAAACCAAAACAGTAAGCAATGGGAAGCAAAAATGTTTTTTTTTCGCTTTTTGAATTTTATGAAGAAAAGAGACTTCAAAAAAAACTAAGAAGCTATCAAATCTACGAGTCGAATCCAACTTTGAATCTCAAGCAAAAATTCAACAAGATTCTCTAAGCCAATGCGTGATACTCTCATAGCATGACTTGTATGAGCAAGAGGAAGATAAGAAACTCAAAAAAATCAACTCAATACAATATCATAAACTTGTGGCAAACTCGGACTCCAAAGAATCAAAAGAGACTCTCGAAAATTGCATCAAGACCTAGTCAATGAAATCAAGAAAACCAACACAAAAAGAGGAAAAAATCAATATGAAAAGCAATTCATAAAGTTAGGAAGAGATCAAACGAGAAAAATCTCTCTGTCTAAATACTCGTAACAACCAAGAATCTTTCGAAAAATATCTTGGTGCTCAAGTCTATAATTGCAAGAACAATAGATGAAAATTTCACCAAATTATCTGGGTCTTTAGACAATCAAGAGAGAAACAAGCATAAAACCATTTTAAACATAGTCCGTAGACTTTAAAGATATCACGGGAGCAAGTCCCCCACATGATAGACAAGACCAAAAAAGTCTTAAAACCAAAAATTTCAAAATTGACCCAAACGTACGCGCTCTAGTAGTTTTTCCAACTAGCGTGCATATGCAATCGTATGAAAAGGAAGATCAGGTATACATGGGTCCCTTTACACAAAATAGCGTATATACGTGATCGTGCAGAAAGAAACCACGTATGGAAAGGTAAATAAGAAAAAAAATTAAAAAAGGTCAAGCTCGATCAAGGGCTTCGATCTGATTTTGGAAAAATATTTACCCGAACTAGAAAAAATGATTAAAATAGTTGGAAACCTTCAAGACCAGATGAAACAACCCAAAGGTAAATCACAAGAGTGTGATCCCTCAGTGGAGTCACCATTTTAGTTTCTGGGAAATAACTCCCTAAAGGTTTTTTGGGTCGGCAACCTTCACAGATCGGGGCATACCATTCAATAAGGACTCACTTAACCTATCTTTTATGCTAAAAACTAGATTTAATCAATTTTGGAACTTACCCAAAAGTCCTAAGTTTGATGTAGATCCCATAGGGTTCAAACCCCCACAGAACTCCTTGTGCTTCGTAACCTAGAAATCAAGAAAAAAACGAACACGAAACACTAGTTGTACATCATGTATTGTTCCTAAATGTCAATATAATCCATATATAATATTATATAAGAAATATTGGATGTTTAACTAACAATATTTACACATATATAGACACATGAATATTCAGATAGAGGATAGTACTTCTCATTATAAATGGCATGTACAAGAATAAAAGTGGAGAGATCACCGAATCCTTCCACGACCTTCTAGAGTAGACCATCCTCCTGGATCCATCCGTGCACTCACCTCACTAGGATTCTTCCAAGATGTGTGCACATGAGATGCCATATAAGATGATGATCACCTTCAAGGAAACAAGGGTTTCCTAAATATACTTGGGAAGTGCGGGAGGCACGGGAACATAAGACTTCAAATAGGGATCCGACTGAGTATAATATCTATAATTTCTCTCTCTCTCCTTAGGCCATACACATGAGGGGCTTTTATACTCCCTCAAAGTAGTTTTTAACAATTGGAAAACAGTTGGGTCATGGTCAGGGAGTGGTTGAATTACAAGAATAACCATCACCCACATCATGAAAATATGGAATTTATATATTTTTAATGATTTAAATGGCATATGTGGAAAAGTATGAATAGACTCACGTATAGTACGTGGAAAACTCTAGAGCATAACCACGTATGGGAATTTTAACACTTTGTTTTTTATCAATTTGTTCAAGTACGGAAGGAAAGGGTGCCTAGGGCCAAAGAGACAATCATTATTCACCATGAGGGTGAAAATGATGCTATGAAAAACCTCTCCTAGGAGATTAAGAAAATGGAGCAGAAGAAATGCAAGGAAACTCCTAGAGGGTTTCAAGAAGAGGAAGAGCCATGCACTTCCTATTTTCAAAGAGGAGAGGACATGAAGCATGAAGAACACTTGGAATCTGAAGTTCTAAGTGAATACCTTTCGGAATACCAAGCTAAACCTAGAGCCTTCAAGAAGACTCTATCTTTACCACAATTTATTCAGCTGGAGGAAGAAGGAATACCCTACAGCTATGGGATGATGAGAGGTAATAGATTCCTATTGTCCACTTTTGATGGATCACTCACATGTGAAGAAAATTCTTGGGTGATGAAGCTAGAGGCTTTCTTCCTACAACATCCAGTAGTAGATAGAGAAGCTGTAGAAATTGTAGTGCTGCACCTTGAAGGTAAAGCTAATACTTGGTGGTTCAGCCATTTGAGCCATGCAAGGGTGTTTACTCTTGCTGAGTTTTCTCAAAGGTTGATTAGGAAATTTGGCAAAATGGACGAGAAACCCTCGCCACCAGTTGAAGAGGCATGTACCAGCACTGTTGTAACCATGGAGGAGTAGCCTTAATCTTCCGCAGTTTTGGAAGCCAACACATATGAGGAAGAAACTCTTGCAGCCCTGCAAGAAGCTTACAAATTTCACCAAGGTCTGATTAAATTTCCATCTCTTGTCATTTCAGCAAATCATATGGAGGGATCTACATCATTGTATACAGTTGATCTAAAGCAACATAGCTGCATGGTGTTGTATAAGAGCAGTGATGAAGAAAAGAGGACCCATTCCTCATGGGAGCATTCAAATGGAAACTTCATTCATGGAGCAATGGAGGAAGAAGAGATAGATGGTAGACATCTTGAAGTGAGAAACACTTTCTTCTTTCTAGATGACACTGTCTCAATGAGCACTCCCATGCTCAAAGAGAAACTTATACCTGCAGCAGATCCAGAACCTTATTAGTTTTGGAAAACCATGGATGAAGAGAATATCTCATGGAGAGGTGCACTTAAACACATCATGGAGTGAAAAATTCTTCAACAGTTTGAGGAGGTTTTTCCCTAATCACACTTGGATCTTTGTGGATTCAAGGGGGACATTGATGAGAGGTATTCTCTAGAAGATCTCCAAGGAGTTTCATTCCAACATCCCATGAAATGCAAGGGGAAAAATCTGATTCGGGAGGATGGTAGTCTTCCTTGGGAGAGTGCTAAGGAATAACATAATGGGAGGCATCCATCAGTGGATGAATGTAGGTGGATGATGAGCAAGAAGCTGGAAAGCTACTTGCAAATCTATGATATTGGGCAGCAGGAGGCTTGGCTGTGTTAGCTACTCTTGAAATAGTTTGGCCATCATCCTCTCTCTAAGGGTATGTGGCAAGATACTTGCATCATTGGGAAGCAAGGAGTATGGAAACATTGTGTTGATATGACGTTCTTCATATCAATCACCATGTTTTCACTACATGGTTTGTATGATGGAGGTATGAGGAGGCAGCAAAAACGTTTTTTGATTTGGTTTTTCTTGGGAGAGTAAGGGCAGATTTTCTCTCACACTTTGCATGATGTTGCAAGAGTAGGAGATGGAACTATCATGGTGCAAAGAGGCTACTTCTTGGCCTTAGATGATCAAGAGGTACCTCCACTTTGGGAATAACTTCTTATGTGTAGCAGCATTATGGGATATGTCTTTGACAAGGAGCATGTCAAATAATGGAGCTATGAGTTGGCAGGAGCTTATTTGCATGGGCTAATAATGCTATCACTTGGGAGCTTGGGGTTATTGATGGAGTTTCCCCAGGATCATTTCACCACTAATGCACTTGGTGAGCAAGGAGGAAGTGAGATTGATGGAGTAGTGGATGGAAACATCTATTACAGAGATATGATCTTCTTAACTTGGATTTCCAAGTATAAGAAGGGTGATCTTCATGCAGCATATGGTTCATTCCTCTTCATGGGAGTGTGTCATACCACTATGGAGGAATTATTCATATACATATGCATCATCTTACTCTCAACATATGGTAAGAATATTTTGTTTTCAACCATTGATTGTCTAACACAGTATTTTCATATTCTTACCATTCCTATTCAGTGCATTGCTCCACAAGAGGGTAAGCTTTTCATTGAGCTCCATGGTCAACATTAGGCCACATTGTATGATGGAGACAACCATCTCTTATATGGCATTGGGCAAGTGTTTTATTTCATGTATGTTCAATTGATGTACCCATCCATTTTCTATTTATCAGTAGATGTCATGACATAAATAATTATCCATGTAACAAAAAACAACATGCCATGTAATTTTCTCAAGTAGCAGTTTCGAAAACTACGCTGTAACTACATGGAAAATTGTTGGTACTTTAGTGCACCACATGAAACCTTTAGTATTTTCCTCATATTGATGTTGATCATGATTTTATTTTCTGATATTGATCTTATCTTTATGGGAAGCATGATTTGGAGAGAGACACATGGGTTGGATGTGTCCTTTTGGGAAGAAGATTCGCACATTTTCTACAATGCATGTTCTAATGGGAGCATGGGAGCAGATATGGCCACCACAGCCAAAAACTTGTTTCTTTTTGGGGTGGACCATGTGATTGATGGGATGCTATATGGTTATGATTTCCTATCCATCACATATGGGATGATTTGGGCCACCTTGATTCACAGGGTTGGAGAGGAGATATTTGGAGATCTAGTCTTCATCTTGCCACTTGAGGGAAATTGTTTTGCAGCCCAAGATCAACATATGCTCTACACTTATCATGGGTGAGAGAGGATGATAGTGTGGGGTAGGCTCATATATCTACCATGATCATATTTTCAACTCCACCTACATTGCATGAGCTCAAGGTGGAGGAGAATTTTAGAGATTCCATGTTAGAGAAATCATTTTAAAGGAATGATCGTTTGGGATATGATGGCACATGGGAAGGATGTTTCCAAATAATTTTAGACTCCATGCCTTGAGAGGACCTCTATACAACATCTTATTGCCTCCTTGAGTACTTTACTTATTCATGATGATAGCCATTTGGCTAGCTTGCATGCTTGGGAGGGGAAATTTGGAGATTCATTGATGAGAGAACATCTCATTCCTTGTAGGAGTACATCATATATGGATGCTACAGCAGGAGAAAGGGAGACCTTTCAGTTCTATCCTTGTAGTTGCTTGGGGACAAGAAACATTTGGGAGGGGAGGACTATAATATTCCAAAATTTGCATGCAGAAAATTGGAATATTAAATTTTGTTGATTTCACTTAGGAGATGAATACATGGGTAAGGAGGCCCATGAATAATAAAAATTTAAATAAAATCCCTCATAATGTGAAAAGGGATCAACATAAAGGTCAGATTTCACACCTTCATGTGTGAACAAGGAATTTTTCATGTGGACAAGGTCAAGTTTGACCAAGTCAACAACACTGGAATAGGAGGTGGAGAGCATCTTGTGAGACAACGCAGAGATTGTGGGAGGAAGATTGCTTTGTGGAGGAAACCCTAATTGAGTGGGGCCCAAGGAAAGAAGGCTCACACATGTATAAAAGGATGGAAATGCAGCCATACCAAGACATCTTTGGAATGATATTTGATTTTTATGCTTAGACTTTTCTGCATCCTCTTATTGTTTAGCAGAGTTGTTGTGGTGCTTAGCACAAGGATTTCCTATTTAGAAATCCTTCTCCTTTCTTGAGAGGCCTCTTGAAGGATATTTAACTAATTTTCCTCACATACAGGCTTGAGCCCAAGCATCCTCCTTCAACCACAACGTTATTTCTACAGCAGTATAACGTTGTGTTGCAGGGTGTTGCAGTGAGGGTTCACAACACCACTTCCTGCACTCATTTTTCAAAGGAGGGATTCTCCATTCCTTTGGGAGATCAGTAAGGAAGATCTTGGAGAATATTCTCATATCTTGGCACTTGGCCAAAGGACTTCCATTCACTTGCGTCCTTTTTTGCAGAGTTGTAGTGTGAGGGTCAATCCCCTCAATCTTGAGTTGCTTTCTCAGGGAAAAGGCCAACCTTTCTCTCGGAAAGTTTGTAAGAAGGATACTCCTTAATTTTTGTATCATTAAGATGTATTTATAAAAAGCTTCAGTTAGACTTCATTTTTCTAATCCAGATCTGCAAATTTAACATTTTGTACATTTTACTTCCATGAAACCTTTGCCGGGTTGTCTTTCTGATTTGTAAAAGGAGCTAGATCTTCATTTCTCTCCATTATTTGAGTAAATAAACTCTATATATGATGTTTATACCATATTTAATCTAAAACCCTCATAAAATCACGCTGTTCATGCTTCAGAAAATTCTGCATAAGTCAAGTCATGGGATTTGGGCCTTTTTAAGCCATACCAGGACCGGGAGATCTGTTTAAATAAGAAAAAGTGATTTTTTTTGGAAAATGTTCTGGGTGTGAGTCTCAAATTGCATAAGCTAAGGTATACCAGTGTTATTTTCCCCTATTAAAACGCCATTTTCTGAAAATAATGCTTTTAGGGCATAAATTGCTGCTTTTCCCCACTTTTGGCTAATATGATGGATCAAATTTCTTGTTGTTGTACATATAATTGATGGCTATGTGTTTCAAACGCATTTTATGATTTATTTATCATTTTTATTCCATATTTGTGTTCATGTATTGTTGAATTCCCATTTTGGGATATTACAAACAGACTCCATTTTACTGATTTAATTCCAGTGAGCTAGGCTCATGGGTTAGCGCCCAACCCATTTGCCTCATATTCTCTACTATTTTCATTATTTACTTTCTGTCATTTAGCTATTTTTTTTTTTCTGCCATTAGTATTATTCTTGAACAGTTACCTAGTTTCTAATAGTTTCACTGCTACTTAGTTTTTCTTTCGGTGTGTTGCTATAGTTTTTCATTTTCTTATGAGAGTAATATAATAGAGGAAGACAAAAAATTTGTGGATCGAGACCCCCTTCTCATCTCTGTCAATAGAGCTTGAGGAGGGCGAACCTTCCCATAGACCCAAAAACTACTTTCCGTTCATTGTTTTTATCACGCATTTTTTATGTTTTCCCATGCATGAATCCATAGGTTTATTTGCAGGAATCAGTATTAAAATTTCAGAGAATTTCACCCTCACCTTATCACTTTATTTTCCATCTATGTGTTATGCTTCCAAACACCTATGTTACACTCCATTTCCTTCCTTTTCTCTTCCTATCAACTGCCACACCTTTTTTGTAATGTTCCCAAATTTGCACATAGCAATTTGGAACATTTGATTTTGTTACTTTCACCTAGGAGAGGAATAAATGGGGAAGGATGCCCATTAACATTAAAATTATGAATAAATTCCACCTTATTAAGGAATGAGATCACCTTAGGAGCTAGATTTACACTTCCAAGTGTGAACAAGGACAAATTGGATGAGGACATAGTCAAGTTTGACTAAGTCAACATGCATTCCTGACGAGGAAGAAAACACTGAAGTAAACTAGCTCAATGTGAAAAAGGATCAGTCTAAACACACATATGAGAACCAGATTGAAGATACCTTGGTGTGAACAGAGGCATTGCACGTGGATTGGTTATTTTTGACCAAGTCAACAGCGCTATCACAAAAGGAGGAAAGCTAGCTAAGGCAGCGTAGTTTTGAAAGAGGAAGCTTCATGAAGAAGTCACCTCAACCTTGTGTGGGGTCCGGGGTGAGGAGGCTCACCAAAGATAAAAGGAAGGCATAGAATCAAAGGGATTCATTCATGTATTCAACTATCTTGGTCTTGAGACCAATTGCATGCTTCAGCTGTTTAGTCGGAGTTGTTGCACTGCTTAGTGCAAGGAATTCCTGTATGGGAATTCCATCCTCTCTTTAGATCAGCTTGCTTAAGGGATCAAAGGGGAGTTATTTGAGCTTCATTTATGTATTTTTCTTGAGGCCATTCATCTACATTCAGTTACAACACAATCTCCTTCAGTGAACTATGTCTTTTATGCAGGAGCAGCAGCAGTAGAGCTACATCCTTTGATTGTATGCTAATCTTTGAGGAGGAGGTACTTATTTCCCTCTGAGAGCTCCAATAAGAAGGCCTAAGGCCATTCTCTATATTATTCAGCATTTATATGTCATATTCAGTCATTTTCAATATATTTTTGCTGTAAACTGCGTTATTTTTTGCAGTGCTACTTTGTACATGTATTTTGCTAGAAACCTTTGCTGGGTGTCTTGTTTTTGTTGTATAAGAGTGAAAACATTCATTTCTCTATTGTTTGATCAATATAAGTTTCATATCAGTCTTATTTTATCATTTTCTGTAGAAATCATCAGGGGAATTACACTCTCACTGTATTCAGAAATTTCTATTTAGCAAAGTCATGGGAAATCAATGTTTTCTAGCCTAGTAGGGAAAGGAGGAGTTGTTTAACATAGCTATAAGCATTAGTTTGAGCTGAAATTCTGAGAATAGGCCCCTAATTACCTATGATATCATATCCAGCCATGCCCCCTACTTATTTTTACGCTCATTTCTGAAAACAACCTTTTTAGGGCATAAAACACCCTTTTTCCCCACTTTCTAGATCATGAAACGAAGTACAAGTTGTTGTTGTAGCGAAAAATGATCTATGTGTGTTTCTTCTGTATATTTTAAGCTTATTCATCATAACAGGACTGTTATACAGCTTATTCATTGCATAGTTCTAGATTTGGAACATTACATTTTTTTCATAGAAACCATTAAAGTTTTGCATGTGATATTTTACCTTGGAATTTCCCGATTATCACATCTTGGCCTTCGTAGAACCCCTTCCCTTTCCTTTTTTTTTCTTCAAAATCTCAGCGATTTTCCATTTTTCACCTCACCTTTACCTTTTTAACGCAAAACTCTTGGAACCCACTGGAGGTTGACCTCCACATTTCCTCCTCGAACTTCCCGCTACCATACATCGAAAATCACACATCGCATTTTTTAGTATATTCCTTTAACAATTTCCGCTCTTTCTTTTTCCGATTGCAATAAATACTGTACATCGCAATCACACTTCACACTCTCCTCCTGACTGCACTATCGCTTTTCTACCAACCTCGTGATATTGCGATATTGCGAAATCACAAATCACAAATCGTAGTTTCAGTTGTTTTATTTTAAGACTTACCAATTCTTATTCATTTATTGGGATATTATTATCGCACTCTGTCGCCGGTCCCACTGCCACATCACCCATCACAAATCACAATATTTATCCCGTCGCAAATCACATTTCGGGATATTTATCTGCTCCCTATTAACACTTACCGCTCATTTTTTCCGGTTGCGATATTGCGATATTGCATATCACAAATTGCAACCTTTTCCCTTTTTGCAATTTGCATTTCGCTCCCACTCCCAAACTGGACTCCCGCTTCTCTGCCATCACACTTTTCAATTCATTCCACTCCAAATCATTTTTGCACTATAACAAAGTTTTAATAAGGTTTAACCCCTTTATTTCCACTTCTAAGCCTTGTTTCATGCGTTAAGCCCTCCATTAGCACCTTTAGACCATTTTCCCCCAAAATGTAAGCACACTTCTCAAAATTAGAATTAGGTCATGAATAGCTACATAGATAGGAGCACGATGGATAGAGTAGGGTGTGTTTAGCCGATTGGAGAAGTTAAGTATGCTTTAAATTAGTTTCCTTTCTACAACTTAAATTAGTTTCCTTTCTACCATTTCTTATTAGCAATATTAATTAGTTTCCTTTTTGTCATTTCTTTTCAAAAATATAGATTAATTCACTTTCTGTCATTTATTTTTAGCAATTTAATTTAGTTTCCTTCTGTCATTTCCTTTCTGTAATTTCGTCTAGTTTCATTGAAGTGTGATAGATTTCACTGAGAACCCTTATAAATAACACCCTTTTGTAGAGCGGAAGAGGATGACTTGAACAAAATGTATCTGCTATTTATATGGCATTCTCACATTCAAGTTTGTATGAACCCTGGGTTGATAAATTAAAGTAGGGCAGCCCCTGGAGTTGCAACACTCTTGGTTCAATACTAGGGCTCATCACCAGGTGCTTGCGTGGATCTCCTCGGCCACAGAATAATTCAATTGGTGGTGAGGTTGGAGGTTCAAAGTGTAGCATCATCATTTTTCTACATTCCTCCCAGTCGTGAAAAGTTCCCTTGTGCGTTTCGCACCACCGTGTCGGCATTGCACGCATAGCCAAATCAAGTGCCCAAACCCTCTATTCCTCTGGGACAACTTTTTCCAATGGTTCGAAAAAATATTTCACACTACCAAAACCATCAAAGTAGGGTAGTTATATTACCTCAAAGGAGATACACTGAAAGTATTTTTGATATTTAGGTAGCGCAGCGCAAAGAAATCGTGCAAATGGTTTTTCCAATTCTCCATTTCACCATCAGAATCATAAAAATAGGAGAAATCCTTCTCCCAGTTCAGCATACCATCAGTTTCAGGGTTGATCCATTCTTCGTCCTATGCATTAAATTTATAGATATGGTCAACCTCATCCCCGTCATGCACTGGTTCTATGTATCATTCTCCTTCTGCCAGATCTAGTGGGACTATCACCTGTGTACCATTATTCTCAAAAATCATGCTTTTTCACTTCAGATTGACGATACCTCCCATATCAATGGCCAAATCCAATCCTAATAGCACAGGGTAGGGGTCTGCATCATCCAAAAATTTTATAACCTCAAAGTCAGCACATACCTTTACTCCAGCGATGTCTACCTTAACTTGCAGAATCGTACCAAGTGGGACAAGCTTTTGTTGATTAGCCATATGCAGCTAAATGGTGGACCATTCCAAATTTGGCTCTCCCATATTCTTCCAGGTTCTTTTAGGCAAGACATTTGCATCAGACCCTAGATCCAAGATGACTTGGTCCATCTCATAGTCTCCAATTTGCACAGTCATACACATCTCCCTACCAGTTCTCTTCTTCGGTTTGTAAACCTTGTTTACAAACTTGGTTTCTGTCCCCGACACCTCTTTTTCTGTGCAACTGTCTATTAGGGCCTGGAAATTATATATTTCCTTCTTATTGCATTGTATATTAATGCATGCTTGTAAAAATGGCTTAAATTCATCATCAACTTTTAGTTCCATGAGAGTTATCGAGGTGGATGCTTCTACATCCACAAAATCCTTTTGGGCTTCTATGAAAGATTATTTTTCTTTCTACAGGTTGAGGCATTCCTTTCGTTGCCAACTTGCTCCAACTTCATTCCATGCTCATCACATGAAGCATCATATCAGCAGCATAACAATATTTCAGCTCTCAAGAATTGAGAATCTAACATCATAACACTACACAAATTTCTTCCCCCCTTGTACTTAGATGAGTGCTCAATTTATAGGAAAATCGTAGGAATTTTCTCAATAAATGATATTGAATGGTTTCTAATAATATATGATACATGTTTCCAGTTTAAATGGTGATAGATGAACACATGTATTCAAAGTATGACACCTAGGAGCTCTTCTAGAAGGCATTGGACATGTGAATATTCTGGGAACAATGATGATTTTGCTCCCAGGATACCAACACACCCTTAAGTGTCGAGAAGTGATTTGCAAAGCACCCTTGAATGGGGGTAAGTTCTTTGCAATGCACTTGGGCCCATTCATAGGAGTGTTTATGAGTCAATGGGTAATTTTAATTATACTTTAAATATTGAAAATATCATGAATTAAAGCCATCAATGGAATGACTTATCTAGGGCATGGAGCAACTAAATTAGGGGATGATAGACCCTATTCATACCGGTCTTAGAGATGATGCCAAAATTTACCTATAATAGCTTCCCCCTAAAACATGAAGTCAAAATACTAATAATATTTATATGAGGTGCTTTAAAGTGTGATGAGTAGGATCTGAATCGGACGATGACCTGCATCAATTTGTAATACATCACATCATGATATCTTTTACATATTGGACATGAATTTCTAAGTGGGCCATACCCATGCTCAACACATAAACTATCATAAAACCTACATAAATTAGAAATTTGTCTACATATACAGACATGCCTGCAGATATAGGCCCATGATAGGATGACTATATATTGCAAAGCCATCATACGAATGATGTAGTAAAATTCCTGAAATCACAGCTCAGATGGATGAAACTAGATCGGGGGTCTTCTATCTCGTTCACTTCATCATTCAAGTAAAAGTATAACCATGTGAATATGTGATCTGCATTTGAACATGGGAAGACATCGTCTGATTAGCAGCCATTGATGTAAGTCATTAATAGACACAAGAGAAAACACCATTGATGTTAATGGCTCTCAAGGTACTGCAGTAAAATTTATATGTGTAGGTTTTAACCTTGAACATAAAATTATCTCACACACAACTAACCTATATCAGAATAAACAACAGCTACATGTATAAACATAAAACAGATAAACACAGAGATTTTCCCCTGGATCCCAAATCGGGACGACCAGCTTGATTTTTCATTATATTCCTTTTAGTGTTACAACACATATATATACATGCCGAAGCATACATAAACCTCAATCCATTAACCCTGGATTAGAACATAACCGTAGTTCCCTTGACCGGATCTACAAAATACCAGGGGCCGAAAACCATCGTACCCCAAAACCATGTGCAAACTCATGCACAAAACATGTGTGGGTCCGCATATGAGTGGGACCACATACCAAAAAAAAAAATCGCCGGGGCGCTGCCCCGGACCCCGACAGGGGGGGCTGCCGCCCCCCCCCCCTCTGACCGCCCTGCTGCGCCCGGCGCAACGTACAGCACTTCAGGCTAGTCGTGGAAAGAATATAACACATACCCAACATTCTCCCACTTGTTGTTTTCTTTCCACGGAGGGCCACAGGAGAGCTTAGTCATTTGGCCAATTCTTCAACACCCATTGTTTCTCTACACCAAGAGAACTTATGAGTGCTCACAGACTTCGTCAATGCATCTGCAACATTCTTAAAAGTGTCCACCTTTACCAGTAACACCCTTTTAGCCTCAACCATATCTCTAACAAAGTGATATTGAACATCAATGTGCTTTGTCTTTGAATGATAAGCAGGGTTCTTAGCCAAGAAAATTGCACTTTGGCTATCACAGTCTATCCTTATAGCTTGCTGTACCAACCCCATACTTGAACACAATCTATGCAACCAAATTGCTTCCTTGCTTGCATGAGTGGTTGCTATGTATTCTGCCTCTGTAGTTGAAAGAGCCACTACAGACTGTCTTTTACTCATCCAACTGACTGCGCCTCCAAATAGGCTAAACACATACCCACTTGTAGATCTTCTTTGGTCGAGATCTCCAGCCCAGTCTGCATCAACAAAACCACGAATGTCCAACATTCTTTCCAATCCTGGTCTTCCCTGGTAGCACAAGCCATAATCACTAGTGCCACGTAAATATCTGAAAAACCGCTTCACTGCTGTCCAATGCTCCTTCCCTGGGTTTGACATAAACCTGCTCAATACTCCCACTGCATGTGCAATGTCTGGTCTAGTACAGACCATTGCATACATCAAGCTACCCACTGCACTTGCATATGGAACACAGGACATATCCTCATCTTCTTCTTGTGTCTTGGGACACTGTTCAGCAGAAAGCTTTGCACCTACAGGAATAGGAACACTCACCGGTATACTATCCTGCATATTGAACCTCTGCAATATAGTCTCGACATACTTCCTCTGGTTTAACCAGAGCTTCCTCTTTGCCCGATCTCTCTTAATTTCCATGCCGAAAATATAGTTTGCAGCACCCAGATCCTTCATGTTGAATTTGGAGAACAGTTGGGTCTTCAAATCTTGCATAATTTCTTTGTCATTTCCAATCAACAACATATCATCCACATATAAGACCAAATAAATAACATGATCACCAATTAATTTAAAATAAACACAGTGATCCTCCTTGCTTCTGGTGAAGCCAAGTCCCCGTATATAGGTATCAAATTTCTGATACCACATCCTTGGTGACTGTTTTAACCCATACAGAGACTTCTTCAACCTGCATACCAGTTCTTTCTTACCCTTCACCATGAAGCCTTCAGGTTGCTTCATGTAGATCTCCTCTTCTAGATCCCCGTGAAGAAATGTTGTCTTCACATCCATCTGTTCTATCTCAAAATCAAATGCAACAACAACAGATAAAAGTAATCTGATAGAAGTAACTTTGGCAACGGGAGAAAAAATATCACCAAAGTCAATTCCCGGCACCTGGGAATAACCTTTCGCTACCAACCGAGCTTTGTATTTCTCCACCTTGCCTTCTACATTCATCTTCTTCTTAAACACCCATTTGCTCCCAATGGGCTTCCTTCCAGCCGGCAACTCCACCAGATCCCATGCATCGTTTTTGTGCAAGGATGCCATTTCATTAACCATGGCCTCCTTCCAGAGTTTTCCATCCTCTGAATCTACTGCCTCCCTGACAGTTCTGGGTTCATCATCAGTTATAGTTAAGGCAAAACTTGAACAAAAAGCAGATGGACTATACCTTTCTGGTTGCCTTCTTTCCCGAACTGATCTTCTCAAAGCTGGAGTTTGTGGCTCTTCATCTTCTGAGTCTTCTTCTGTTGTAGAGTCTGATTCATCCTTCTTTAGCTCAAACTCTATCTTCTCAGGTCCCTTTGGTAGGACTTCATTTTTAAAAACATCTTTCACTTCTCTAAACACCACATCTCGGCTGTACACAACCTTCCTTGTTTCTGGGTTCCAAAGCTTGGCTTAATATCAGATGAACTCTGCTTTGGAAAATGTACATATGCATCACATCCAAATACCCTTAGATGTGAAAGAGAGGGTTTCTTACCGGTCCATACCTCATGTGGAGTCTTATCCTCCAACACTGATGAAGGTGATCTGTTAACCAGATAGCATGCAGTCTCCACTGCCTCTGCCCAGAATTCTTGTCCTAACCCGGTACCACTGAGCATGCTTCTTGCCTTTTCCATCAGTGTTCTGTTCATTCTTTCTGCAACTCCATTTTTCTGCGGTGTGTATGGAGTAGTCTTCTGTCGTGCTATACCACACTTCTTACAGAACTCTTCAAATTCCTTCTTGCAGAACTCCCCACCATTATCTGTCCTCAGCGCCTTTATCTTCTTCTCTGTCTAGTTTTCCACCAAAGCCTTAAATTATTTAAATCTGTCAAAGACTTCAGATTTCTTCCTCAAGAAATATATCCATGTATTCCTTGAGAAGTCATCTATGAATGAAACATAGTACACAGACTTTCCCAGTGATGGAACTGACACAAGTCCAAACACATCACTGTGCACAAGTTCTAATATTTTGTTCGCCCTCTTAGCACCAGAAGGAAAACTCACCCGATTCTGCTTCCCATATACACAATGTTCACAGAAATCGAAATCCAGAGAGAAATTAGACATAACTTCTACCATACCATTTCTATGCAGTATCCGAAGGCCCTTCTCTCCAATATGTCCAAGCCTTTGATGCCATAGCATGGTCTTTTCTCCAGAGACAGCTAGACTTTCCGTCCCACTTTCAGGAACCACAGAACTGTTACACCCATCAATAACAGTGCTACCTTGTAGCTTGTACAAAGTTCCAGTCCGAACTCCCCGCATTAATACCAGTGCTCCCCGAACCATCTTGCAGGCATCTTTCTTGAACACTGTTTTTACACCTGCATCATCCATCTTGCTTACAGAAATCAGATTTCTGGCCAATGTAGGAATATGCAGAACACCAGGAAGTGTTCTAATCCTTCCACCTTGCAGCTTCAGCTTGACCTTTCCACGTCCGACGATTCCGGCCTTCCTATCATCCCCTAGGAAGACATCACCACCATCATATTTCTCATACTCGCAGAACCACTCCCTATGGGGAGTGAAGTGAAAGGATGCACCTGAGTCAATCAACCATGACTCATGATCTATATGTGTATTTGAAGAAGAAGCCAAATACACATCCCCACCTTCATCTGAGGTGGTTTTTGCCTCTACAGAAGGAGCTTCATCAGATCCCTTTCCTTTCTCAGGAGCTTTAGATCTGCATTCCTTTTTGTAGTGTCCTTCCTTTCCGCATTTCCAGCACACCTTTACAAACTTTCCGGGAGATTTAGATCTCCCTCTAGATTTAGATCTCCCACTCGAAACCTTATTCTTGTTTTTGTTTTGGGACCTTCCTCGTACAGATAAGGCATCTCCATTCTGACCCTCCATATTTCTCCGTCTCATTTCCTCCGACAGCAAGGCTGAGACAATGTCATCAAAATTTAAGGTAGTTGTATTGCTACCTATTGCAATAACCAGACTGTCCCACGAGTCTGGTAGAGAACACAACAAACTGATGCACTTATCTTCATCTGAGATTTTAATATCAACAAATGACAGCTGACTTACCACAGTATTGAAGGCATTCAGATGCTCTGTCACTGAGTCTCCATCCTTCATCCTCAGGTTATACAGCTTTTTCCGCAGGAACAACTTATTCACCAGAGACTTAGATTGGTACAAAGTCCCAAGTTTTCCCACAAATTCTTCGTCGTAGCTTCCCCAGATACATTCAACAATACTGAATCTGACACACACAACCGTATTGTGCTCTTAGCCTTCCGATCCAGTTTCTTCCAGTCTTCATCTGACATTGCCGTTGGTTTAGTACCTAGATCTACCACGATCCACTGATCTTTATCCACCAGCAGATCCTCCATCTTGAGCTTCCACAACTCAAAACTCTGACCATTAAATTTCTCGATCTCTATCTTTCCACCACTCGCCATCTTCTTTCACCGCAAGAATCGATCATAGATCTCAGCGAGCAGTTTCTCGGGTCCGAAAAAAAAAAACCCTTAGTAGCAAAGGTGTCCCCCTTGAAGCCAAAAGCAGTCCAGGCTACAAATGTAGGTTTTAACTGAACATAAATATCTACACCGAATCTTATAGCAGAAAATAAACAATAGCGAGCATAAAACATAAAATAGATAAACACAGAGATTTTCCCCTGGATCCCAAATTGGGACGACCAGCTTGATTTTTCATTATATTCCTTTTAGTGTTACAACACATATATATACATGCCAAAGCATACATAAACCCCAATCCATTAACCCTGGATTAGAACATAACCATAGTTCCCTTGACCAGATCTACAAAATACCGGGGGCCGAAAACCATCGTACCCCAAAACCATGTGCAAAATCATGCATAAAACATGGGTGGGTCCGCCTATGAGTGGGTCCACATACCAAAAAAAAAATTCGCCGGGGCGCTGCCCCAGACCCCAACAGTGGGGGATGCCTCCCCTTACTGCGCCCGGCGCAACGTACAGTGCGTGGGGCTAGTCGTGGAAAGAATATAACACATACCAAACAATATACTCAACAATATGGTGCATGAATAGATGATTTTATGTCGAACGCAAAATAAAATATCTCGGTCGTAGGCCTGTGATGTCAACCTATCACTGAAAGCATGAAACCTGTTGTTGATTTAAGCAAGCTCCACGACACTAGAAAGATGTTTCTAAGTCAACTTCCTAGATGATGAGATGATGTCACAGGAAGCGACTTGTCACAGATACGACATGAAATGGGATTAATGATTTTGGAGACAAAATGTGACTTGATGAAGCAATGTTCAGGGATGGTCGTCATGAAAATGAAGGTTTATGATTATTGCATAAGATGAGGAATTACTGGATGACGTCTCTTGAACATAGCAATGAAACTAAATGGATTAGAAGCATTGAACCAAAACCAAAGTGATGGATGGTATGATAGAACATAGGTATGATAAACCGTCAAGAATATTACCCAAACCAAAGCCACAGAGATGAAGTGAAAGTGTCATTTTCAAGAGTGACCTACAATCATAAAGTGTTTTGTTCTTTTTCCCAAAATTTCCCAGTCATTTTTTACCAGTACCTCTTTATTTTTTAACAATATTGAGGAGGTTAACATATGCTTGATCTAGAATTCGACCCTTCGGGTGAATACATCACTATTTGTTGTTTTAACGAGTCAAGCGATAGTGAAACTCGATCTTGTCATGATCAAACAAATCTGTCACTATTTGATATTTTAACAAGTCTAACGATAGTGAAAACTCAGTCCTTTTTCATGTTTAGAGAGTTTGCAAAAGGGACGAAAAGAAAACTACATAATTCCTCTTTCATAAATTTGTCTCTTAGGTCTGAAAAGTGTAAAATGATACCTGAGAAAACCTCTTAGCCATGTTCAATTAAGGTGTTCCGTTTTCATAAATAATCTATCTTAGTCTGGAAAAGGGTGAAAATTATATTGAGTAGATGTCATTTCATTTCATTTTACGACCTAGAAAAGAAAAGTGCTCGGTAATATTTTCACATTAACGAAGTCTGAAAGAGCTAAAAGAAGACTCCAGGGGGGTTCCTTTTTTTGTGTTTAACAGAGCTCAAAAAAGAGATTAAATTATGCTTTGTTCATCTTTCAATTTAATTTACGAGCAGGAAAAGATGAAAGGAACTCGACATTTTCATGTGTTTAACGAGAATGAAAAGATAGCAAAAGAGGCTCAGGATTTTCATGAGTTTAACGAGTCTTAAAAATAATAACTGAAATGGACTCGAGATAGGTTTCATTTTTACCCAAGCTTGAGAAAAAGAAAAACTATGCTTGAAAGTGGTTTCATTTTTACACAAGCTTGAAACAGAGAAAATTGTGCTTGAATGTGATTTCATTTTTACCCAATCTTGAAACAAAGAAATTTTATGCTTGAAAGCGGTTTCATTTTTACACAAGCTTGAAAGAGAGGAAACTTTACTTGAAAGTGGTTTCATTTTTACCCAAGCTTGAAACAGAGAAAGCTGTTTCAATGCCACCAAGGGTTACCTACAAGAGAACATGCCCCCAAGATTCATTTCATTCATTTAAGTAGACTACTGGTTACTAATAGATGGACGGATGGAATATTCATCATAGGAGAGTATTTTTTTCATTTTTTAATGAGCTTGACACATGAAAAGAACTATGCTCATAATAATCTATTTCATTTTTTAACAAGGTTGACACAGTAAAAGGAATTATCCTCATGAAACTTGTTTCATTTTTTAAGGAGGTTGACACAGTAAAAGAACCATCCTCAAAAGAATCTGTTTCATTTTTTAACGTGGTCGACACAATAAAAGGAAATATCCTCATGAAACCTGTTTCATTTTTTAACAAGGTTGACACAGTAAAAGAACCATCCTCAAGGTGCATCCAGACCAGTGAGCCTCTAACAAAATCATCATTCAAGGATTTAGATGAACACCATAAACGATAAGACATAACATGCGTAGACAGATGTTCTCTAGGGTTTGCATTGAATTTTGGAATGTTAGAGGGTAATTTATGTGGAATCACTCACCACCATGGAGAATAACTGATGGGACCAACTTGATGTTGAACCGAATATGTGAATAAAGGATCAAATAGTTCAGTACTCATTAGAGATTAACCAAATAAAATTCCAAATGATGACATGGGTGAAGTCCATGGACTTGAGGAGGCACCACAAGAGGTTCTAGATAAATACTGGTAACCCGATGGGATGAATGTACCTTCATAAAGATGTGACTCAGGTGACATGGTAAACATCGATGGAGTAGCAACAATAAATGTGGTTTCGACTGTAACAGATGGTAAAAACAGAGATGTTAACGCAACCATGGTCAAATGACCCAGTTAATACCCTATAGGATCTACGGGAAATTGTATTGAAATAGGATCAACTAAAGGAGTGTAAGTTAATCGAGGAAAATATTCGTAAAGATAACGCCCCGACACAAAATGAGTTGGAGTTGAGGGTGTTTCTTCTTGTTGCAGTTCTTCCTCAATTAAAATCAAACCAGGTGGAAGAATTTCATCATTAGGCCCGAGATAAATTTGAGGTGGTTGACTGTGTGACAAAAGGGAAGACTCAATGGCTGTGGATGACAGAGGACGATGGATACAGGAACAACTTCTTGTCATTCAACTTTAGGATCAGGATTCTTTGGTAAAAGAACAATAGGCTCCAGATCAACTTCCAGTTGAATAACGTCGGATTCTAGATGTATAGTCTCATTTATTAGAACTTCAGTGTCCACAAGTAGATGTGAGGGTTTTGTTTCGACGATAGTAGATAAACCAGGATTTGCAGAAACAACTCGAAATGAATTTGGTAGATGTGATGAAGATGAAGCACCAGAAGTACTTATGGTATGAAATTCAGTAGGAAGAGGTAACCTTCACCGACTAGAAATGGGTTCCGGTGGTAAAGGTGATTTAAGTGCTATCCTCCATGAATGACGGGGAAATGATTGGTCTTCTTCCACGATGAATGATTGATTTGATTAAGAAATACAAAAAAAAGAGGGTAATTCTAGGCAAAATAATTACCAAAAAACTATGAATTGCAGAATACCTCCTGGAAAACCAAAAATTATAGGCAGGAAATCTCCTGAAATGTTTTGTTCGGTGTATCACAGGTACAAGGCGGCCGACTCGGTTACCTATGGATGGTAAACAACCTAATGTTGTCCTCCCAAGTACACCCAAATGTACATGGAGGCCCAAATCTGTAATAGAGCTATCTAATGCAAAACCATAAAGTGAGGGCACCCCCTTATACTTTCCGTACTATAACACTCCCGATATACCTGAAGGTACATGTACGAGCTCTGATATACTTCATACGTGGACTAAGGTATCAGACTTAGAATGTATCGCAGACAAGTTAGCGACAACTGCTATGTTTAATGATGTCAGAATATGTCTCTAACCTAGACCTTCTAAATGTTATCATTAATGTTACAATGCTTTCTTAGGTTGATTGACGTGAATTTTATGTCGATGTTGTTTAAAATTTTATCTTTCAGGTTCATCGGGAGATGTAATGGGAAATTCCTAAAATGAAAACTAAATGACAAGCAATATTTTCAATTTATTTTTTGAATGTAAGCCTTAGCTACTAGAGCACAAACTAAATGCAAATTTCCCTAATCTATTCCTATGCAACACTCATAATCTCTAAATGCATATGCATTTTTTTCTTTTTAGTTTCCTTTAATGTGAATGATTAAAAAGAAACTAAATGCACAAATCAATCAAACAATGTTTTATTTTTTGAGAAATGAGGACTAAAACAACAAGTTTCTCTTAGGAAATGAAGACTGCAACGATAATTTTTCCTTTGAAAACTGAGAATTGTTCTAATGCAAAATTTACAATTTTGGATATAATTTGACAATGATAAAGAAAGCAGCTAATGAAACATTGATAAAACAAATATCCAAAGGAGGAAGAACTGGAAATGTTTACTGGTTTGTAAGGTCAAACAAGCATCTGAGAATACAAAAAGAAATAGGCTGAAACTGAATGGAAAATAAAAATTATGATAGAATTTGGTTGGCTGAGGGGCAACACAGCCCTTAAGGGCAGACAGTGCATTGTATAGCACCTATGAATGGGAGACGGTGTTATGCAGAGCACTGTACCCTGACCAACAATGCATTAGGCATAGTGAAGCTTGAAGATCAAGAATTCCAAACACACTTTTAAGGAGAAAAGTACATTCAAATGATATAATAGATGAGTTAAAGTCCATTAATGATGGTTAAAAAGGATAGAAACACCAAGAATGAGGGATTTCTTCCAAGTGGAGTCGCCAATTTTTTATGAGGAATTCTAATCTACGGATAAACTAGTCTTCCCTGAGTGTGGTGTTCCTTCACTCAGAACAACAAAAGAAAGATGAATGTTATTTTCTCTAAGATAAATAGATAAACAGAAGGAGAAGAGACCTACATGTGATCCTTCACTCTCTTTCCTCTTCTTTCATTGCTTATGTTGCTCTCAATCCAACTTAACTCACCAAATCAATACCTGCAATCAAAGACAAAAGACAATAAACGAAAAATACAAATATACAATATCTATCTACCTTAACCAAATTGAATCGATTAAATATGAGAATACATGCACATTTGGATGATACACTCACAAGATATAAGTGCATATATGAGAGAAATAACAAATATCTTGATTGAAATAATAGGAGGAGTAGATTATAACCAGTGGATCATTCCGTCGTCAACCTACTCCAACTTCATTCTATCGTCATCACACCAAGCATCATCTTAGTAGTATAATAGTACTTTAGCTCTCAAGAATTGATAATCTGGAAGCATAACACTACACAAATTTCTTCCCCCCTTGCACTTACATGAGTTCTCAATTTAGAGAAAAACTGTAGTTAGTTTATCAATAATGAATGGCTTTCAAATAATAGATGATACATGTTTCTAGGTTCAATGGTGATGGATGAACACATGTATTCAAAGTAGGACACCTTTGAGCTCTTCTAGAAGGTATTGGACATGTGGATATTCCAGGAACAATGATTATTTCACTCCCAGGAGACCAACACACCCTTAAGTGTCGGGAAGCACTTTGCAGATCACCCTTGCATGGGGATAAGTGCTTTGCAACACACTTAGGCCCATTCAGAGGAGCGTTGATAAGTAAATGGGTCATTTTAACTATACTTCTAATATTGAAACTCTCATTAATTAAAGCCATTAGTGGAATTACTTCTCTAGGGCATGTAGAAACAGAATTAGGGGATGATAGACCCTGTGTGTATTGAATTAGCGGATGATAGAATCTGTTCACACTAGTCTTAGGGATGATGCCAAAATTGACCTATAATAATCAACATAAGTGAATGTGAGTTTTCAACTCAACATTCACTATCATCAGTTGTATTCTACTGATAGAACACTCTGATGAGGTATCGTATGTGTAAAATAGAGATTGTATGCCAACATTGTGACCACAGTAAATTGATGTACCAATTTACCCCAACGGGGCCCATAGTTTGGTGTTTCATCTCCTCGAGTTACGTTTTTTGATGTTTATGGGTTTCCATTGTTTCTCAATAATAAATTTCCTTTTGAGCCTCATTATAACTTAGTTCAGAGGCATGTATCAGCCATATCTCTTCTCAGAGATAAGCTACCATCGCCCTAGCTAGTTTATGTCCATTCCATCTATAATAATATTTCAGTTATTTGATATTAATGAAATGAAGTTTTATTTTTGCAGAATCTCTACATTTATGTTTATTTGTGTATTTTATTACATTCCTACATAAATCTGGATCAGTGGTATTAGAGCAATCTTCTCTTTCTCTATCCTTCTTTCCATTTCCCCAATGAGGTCGAGGTATAAGGAGTTAGGGCTTAATATGTTTGAACCTTTACAAGATCAGCCTCGCAAACCTAGTTGTCGCCGATGGGGGAAAAAAGAAATATGAGGGAGCAAGATATCATATCAAAATATTACTCGAGGAGGCCCTCGGGGAAAAAAGGAATGGGATGATGGATAAATTTTCCTAGATACTTCAACGGCTACCCACCAGCAGTGCATCTGCATCCAAAAACCACTCTGGAGGCGTGACTCCTTTAAGGTAGAAGTCAACTTTGACATTCCTGTATTTCAAAGCCAGATAGATGCCGATGTCATAAATAGATGGTTGAATTTTCTCAAAGGGTGTTTCTCGGTCGATGATTTCTCTGACCTAGAAAAGATTACTTTTTCACTCCTCAAAGTAGCCCCCCATGTCAAAGGTTGGTGGGAAACCTACTGTAGGAAAAAGGAAGAGAGGGAACCCTCTTTTTTCTCGATCATACCCACTTCGAATTTTTTGAGAGACGAAATCAAGGAAAAATATTACCCCATGGGGAGCTATAAGGATAAGTACATATAATGGACCACACTATGGAAATAAAGGGATCAAGATATGCACGAGATGACGAATTTGTTCCATACCCTGTGCATAAAGTTTGGTATTAAAGATTTGAAGAAACATTTGGCGCTCACGTACCAAATTTTTCACATAGATACATTGAGGAGGAAATTGATTTCCTCGACATTACCTCGCTTGGAATGACATATTGATATGCTGCCAAGATCAAGCAAAAATTTAAGCAAGAGAAGCAGAACTTTGGATCCGCGAATCCGAAGCTAGGGAAAAGAGCCCTTGAACCGTAGAACAAGGGGAAAATACAAAGCGGGCTGATAATATCACCAAAAATCCAAATAATGACACGGGGATGTGGTGTGAATTTCATAACAGCTCCACTCACAACACAAGCGAGTGTCGGGCCAAACAATCGTTGGTAGCTGAACTGAAGGCATCCAAATGAGATGCTAGTTTTGATTTTGAGTCAAAATTGGACAAGGGGAATGAAAAAAGGAAGCATATCATTGATGTAGAACCCATTTTCACCGTTGCTACCACCAAGCTCTAGAGGGAGGAGTTGAAGGATCCAGAGGAGTGGGAGCGCCTCTTCCATTCGTAGATGTGGGTGGAGGGTTCTCCACTCTAATTCCTTATCGATAGCGGAATCCAAAAGAACCTCATTTAAGATGAGGTTTTTAAGTGACTCGGCTTACCGACCATAGCACACCAAGAGCCGTATACCATCGGGTGGCTTCACCAAGGAAGAGATCTTGGCGTCAGCTAAAAATTTCGCCTTCCATACAACATGAAGCCCTTCATGGATGACGTATTGTGTGATGTTGCTCCTCTTGACATGTCTGATGTATTATTAGGCCAACCATACTTTTGGAAGTGACATGATGTGTATGAGTCTAGGCCTCATTATATTATTATTACTTTGGTAAATAAGTTATATAGGATACCTAAGGTAGTATCATCTTCTTCCATCTCTTTGAGTACTACAAAGAAATACAGTAACATTATTTCCCAAACCAAGAATTTTTTCTCATTACAATTCACCCATAGGGAAACAAAAAAAATTTGGCCGCAACCTCCAAACAGGGCTACCCTGCGCGACAAAAGGAGATGGACAAAGTTGTGGAGGAATATAAGGACATTTTCTCCTCACCCATAGGGGTTCCTCTACACTGTCAAGTCAAGTACCCAATTGATCTGACCCCAGGCATGTTGTTTCTAGATAATAATGAAATCAAGAGGCAGATCCAAGAGTTGTTGTAGAAAGGGAACATCAGTCCAAACTCCTCAATTGTATTATATAAGGCTAATAAAGAAACCAAATTTATTAAATGCATCTATCACGTCTGTGACCAGGTCCACGATATCTTGGATAAATCCAATGCTAAGTATAAGAAGCGACATGATCAACATCAGGTGGTACAAAAGTTCCAAGTGGGCGAAAATTTTTGGTTTCATTTGCAAAAAGAATGCCTAATCGGAGCTAATCAGAAGCTCATACTACTCTAATATGGGCCTTACACCATTATCAAGGTGGTGTAAGACAATGGATTTGAGCTCAGAAATCCCCCATTCCCTCGTCAACACCCAATTTTTAATGTGGATCGCCTTCAGCCATACTTTCCACCATTAATGGACACATCCAACACTGCAGAATAACTCGCACCAATAGAATTAAACCCAAACTGCATGGAATAAGCCACAACTGACCAGATCATGGACACATAGATCAAGAACACCTGAAAACAAACTATCCAACTATATCAAGCTGTCAAAGTAGGAAAACTCCTTCACCAGGGCAAGTGGCTCACCAGGGACCAAGTTTAGCAGAAGTTTCCTCATCTCATGGAGGAACTCAGCGCAATGGGGACCATTGCTTCCTACGGGGGGAGGAATGATCCAAGTGGATATTGGTGGCCACCCACATACTCCTCTTGGATCCCCACCATTTTTTCTTTTAGTTTTTCAGTTTCTTTAATTGTAGCACAATTTACTATTTTTGGCAGTTTTTCGGGTCCTCAACTTCCGGAGCTGTATTGAGGCCCTAAATGACGTTTATTTAGAAAATGACTGTTAGAAAATGGAATTTTTCAGCTTGAAACTCATTACTTATTGTTTTATTTCTCATATAGATCTTTTGAATGAGGTATTGTGTGCCTCAAACAAATATTGTATGTGAAAGTTACAATATCAGTATTTTAATGTACCAATTTACGCCAATGGGGCACACAACGTGGTGCTTCATCTCCTAGGGTTAGGTTTTTGGATGTTTTGGGGTTTCCATTATTTCTCAATAGTAAATATGCCTTTAAGCCTCATTGTAACACATTTCAAAGGCATGTAGCCGCCACATCTCTTCCCATAGATAAGTTACCATCGCCCTAGCTAGTTTATGTTCATTCTATATGTAAGCATATTTCAGTTATTTGATATTAATGAAATTTATTTTTATTTCTGCTGCATCTTTGTGTTTATTCTTATTTATGTATTTTAATGTGTTTATGCATAAATATGGATCAAACCTCTTGGGCCACATGATCACAAAAAGTCAGATTAAGGTAGACCCAGAGAGGATCAAAGTAATTACAGATATTACTTAACCAATGAATAAGAAGGCCATGCAGTCCTTCTTGGGGAGACGAACTTCCTTCACTAATTCATATCCGACTATGCTCGGGTTGTCAAACCAATACAAGATATGGTAAATAAGGATGTTGTTTTATAAATGGGACAAAACAGAAAAGAATGCATTTTCTCGTATCAAACTAGAAATTGAAGAAGCACCTACACTATATAGTACAAATTTCAACGAGGATTTCTTGCTCTATACCTTCGATTTTGACACATATCTTACCGTTTTACATATGAAAAATATGATCTAAATAATGAGCGGCCTATTTATTTCATCAGAACAAGTCTAGAAGGACCTGAGATGAACTACCCTATCATGGATGAACAAGCTTATGGGGTGTACAAGGCGATGAAACATTTCTAACCCTATCTATTGAATAATAATTGCATTATCTTCGTCCCACGCCCAGCATTCAGAACACTCCTCGTTCAACAAGAGTTGGGTGAAAGAAGGGTGAAATCAATGACATGATTACAGGAATATGAATTAGAAATAAAACTACTTCACACGATTAAGGGCCATGGTCTCTGCCGACTAGCAACATATCCAGTATATGAAGTAGAAGAAGAAGACCACTTAGGGTAGGAGCAAGAAATTGAGATGTATGATATCGGGTGAACTACCGCCACTACCGATACGAACTCTTGGTACATTGATGTGTTCCAATACCTTGAGCATGGCACCATTCCCTATGTCATTTCCGCACGACAGAAGAGGGAACTAAGTCTGAAATCTTTATCTTATCAACTGGTGCATGCTGTTCATTTCAGAAAGGATCAAAATGGATTATTTCTCATATATTTGGATGAACACGATTCAGATAAGGTTTTACGAAATATCCATGACGGACCAACCTAAGGGAATTTTTCGGGCAAGACAACGACACATAAATCATGCGGTTTAGCTTTTATTGGCCCACACTATTCAAAGATGCTCATGGTTATGTTCACAAATTCCAAGTTTGTCAAAGGTGTGGCTACTAAAATAAGAAGTTAGTCACCCCAGAGTATCCTATAACAGTGGAAGAACCATTCCAACAATGGGGCATAGATATTATTCATGAAATATTTCCACATCCATCAAAGTAGCATTAATATATTCTCACATCCACATATTACTTCATGTGGTGGACCAAAACAGACCTGCTTAAACAAGTGAATTATTAGGAATTCATTATATTTATACAACAAAACATCATCTCCACGTTCGTGTTCCTACGTCACTTTTTTTTATAATGCAACATATTTGTCATTGCTAAATATTTATTATTTTGTATTGGAAAATGGAATAATATTGAAACATTCTACTAACTACTTCTCAAGGTGATATTCTTCTAAATTAGACATAAATTAAGGCCCATTTAACCTTTCTTAGGCACATAAAGATATATTAAATCTCTCCTTATACACTTAATAATTTTTTTTTATGCTTTAATATGTTCTTAGGAAGGTTTAGAGATAATTTCATATGTGCCTAATATTATTTATTTTTGAAGGATCTTGTGACAATATTGGGAAGCTTATGAAGATTTGGAGAAGGAGATAATTTAGGGACTTTCTCCCTACTACTGGCGGATCAAGATTGGAGAATAAATACACAAAATATCATGAAATAATTGAGAAATTATGGAGAGATTATGGAACTCCGATGTTTGATTATATCTAGGAATGTGTTCCTTGTCATTTACTACAAACTCCTAGTGTTGGGAACCAGATCCACTATTTGAGGGATTTTGGAGGGGAAAGATTCCTCCTTCAAGAGAGAATGCTTCCTCATCATTTTTTATAAGTACCAATTCGAACTGGCCTCTGTGGGCATGTATTTTTTAGTTTTATCATGGGAGAAAACTTGTTTTTTGGGAGCTCAACTTTCTTTCTCGTATGGATGTACTTGGATTGATTCAATAATGAATATTGGTTCCATTTTTAGCTTATAAGGCTTGGTTTTTCCCCTAAGGCTTGGTTTTTCCATAGGATTCCTAATTCGCCTTTGGAATTGGCCATCCCAGGAGCCTTAGAGCCCTATTACACAATTTATTTATGTTCTTTTCACTTCTTATTTACATGCATCTCTTATTTCTGTTTTTCATATTTATGTATTTAGTATTGTTTCTTTTCTTGATGTAGGATTGAGTTAAATGATTGAAGTGAGTAATTTTGTAGGTTTTTTATAGGTTCAAAATCATTATTAATCTTTGGAATAACTTTTATAGGTCATCTTAATCATTAAAATACTTGGATTTGGTTACTAGTCCACAAATATAAGATTTCTGGAAATGCCTTGTAGCGAAATATTAGTAAATTTATGGTATTTTTTAGAATGGGTTAATGAGATACATTTGATTTGATTCCACTTGGATTAGGTCATAATAATGTTAAATTTAATAAAAAAATCTACCCCATTTCATTTTCTCTTGATTAGGTTAGGGTTTTGATAGATTAACTAGCTCACTAGTTCTTGAATTTCGAGATTTTAGAGTAGTATCTTTAGCGATTCTTTTACAAGAGAAAGGGTATATTGGAAAGGATTCCACATGGAATGCAAGTTGTTCCTGGTGTTTTGGCCAGGTTGACAGAGACCAAAAGATGAGACAACATAGAACCACTTTCAGACCTTAGGATCTAGCCCTCCTAGGTCCAGAGAGGGATCTCTCTATGGTAGTCAAAGGTTTATGTCTTTGAAGCTCGGATGTTATGATTTTAGGCTAGTTGTAGGCTCAGGGTTGTTGGTTTGATTGTTTATGTTTGGTTGTTGGGAATCAGGAAAAGAAGGTCCAATATAAGACAAGGATGAACAAAGAGGAAACTTAGGCAGAGACAGATAACTCAAAGAACATCAAATCCATTGGGCTATGGAGCTGTACAGATTTATTTTATCATTGTGCACCTTCATTGGAGCAAGTCATCTGAGAATTGAATCCAGGAGATATTTTTGAAATGTATTACAAAGATTGCAAATGAGAAAGAGGAGAAGGAACCAACTGATCATTTATAGATCAAAGCGAGGTCATTAACCTGTGCCCGTCGACAAAATTAGAGGTAAAACAAGGCATTCTGGAAAGGTTAATTGAGATGGATAGAAAAAATAGACCCTAGAGAGGTAGAGACAAGGTTCTAGACCCCCCATAGTTCTCAACACATCCAATTAAATCTTAATAAGAACATCTAAACATAGACTTCATTAATTCATACATCAGAGAACAGGCAATAACATCCACTACACTAGTTAAATCAATTGAAACCAATATTCAGATACACAGCTAAGCAGAAAACATAAAAGGCTGGGAGAGCAGCAACATAAGGTACCTATCAAGGGTAAATATTATGCCAAACTTCTGATGCAAGCCTGAAGAAACATGATGAAATGAAATCAAGTCAATCACAAATACGGAGAAAGGAGAAACATCACCAGCTGCTTAAGATCAGGATCCAAAGGAATAAGCTTGTCATATTAAAAACAACACCGATCAGGTACATCATAGCCCATAGCTTGAACATTCAGTCTGAATACATCAAATCTCAGCCTATCTTACAATATATCGAGAACTTGTCTCAAGAAGAAATACTATGCGTCTAATTTGACATTCATCAACAACCATTACAATGTTTCTTCATGTTTATATAGCACATGGTGGATAGAAATCGACTAGAAAGAAGGTAAGGAAAATTAAATGTATCATTAAATACTTATAGAAATAAGAAATGGCTCATTCTGCTTTGAATATATTAATTTCTGTCACCAACTCTTGTGAAAGAATGATCCGCTTTGTATGATCTTGACCTTTTGGCTTATACTGTGATTTGAACAAAAATGAAACAACTCGTTGTGAAGGCTTTGTCTCATAAATGTTCGTTTTTCAGATTCGTTGTCTCGTGAAAACACTCTGTGGACATGGTATAATAAAAGCAGATAAGGTTTCATACTTTGATAAAGAAAACATCTCCGCCGATGGAAAACCCGGGATATTCTTCCGTGCTCGGATCCTTGATCATTCCCTGGTCCTAATCGTCGCTTGTTCCTCAATATATTGACTTAGGGCTCGAGATCTTCATTAGCTTGCCTTGATCTTCTTGCTTGTACTAAATGACTCTGCCTTTTCATTTTGCTTCTGACAGGGTTTCTCGGACTTTTAATAGCGATGAAAGGTTTTCCATAGAGTTTTGGATCCTCTTCTTTAAAGAAAATCCTATCAGCCGCTTTCTTTGACTATCCCATGGCAGTACCAACTCTTGGATTTAATACTGTCTGCACAGCTTTGCCATGTAGGATCACGACGGTCTTTCTCCTTTGTAAACCCTGCAAAACAACGAACTGTGAAGAGAAAACATGGGCAGGAACAGTGAAGGTGACGAGGACTATGATCATGGCTATGCTAACGAGCTAAAGGAGAAAATTGTGGAAGAAATGGTGAAAATCACTCTGGTATATGGTTGGTAGAGCACGAAGAGAATAAATGCGAAAAATGAATGAAAAACACGTAAATAAACCAGTTTATGTAATGGACTAGCAATATGTACGGAGGGTACTTGTGGCAATGAAATGGCGAGACGGGGTGATGGGGCGAGGCGGGAGACCGTGGAATGGTCAACAATGCATGGACAGATCCAGACCGTCAGATATCCAGAGAGATCAACGGTGGGACGCGACGCACAGTGGGCCATGGGGGCAAGGGACAACAGGTTAAGTAGTGTGCAGCTTCGGTGAATGAGCGCCGTTGGATGAGGGCTCCAAGATCTGATGGCCTTCATTTATTCCGCTACCCGTCTATCACCCGAACAATAGCGCACGAAATGAAAGCGGTTTCAGGTTCGTACAGAGGACACGCGGCGATCGGCTAGTGGAATCGCTGGGTGATGGAAGAAAACCGCTAACTCGTAGATGGTGGTGCGGAATTTACCAGTGGGTTTTCTGAAACTGCGCAGGCTGGGGGGGTTCCACATGTAAAGTCACGCGTCGCACTGTTGGATCGTATCTTTAATGGAAGGTTGAGATCCGTCGATTTAAATCTACGCATCAAAACCATATACATGCTCATTTTAAAGGTTTCGAATGATTTTTCGCGCGGAGATAGATTTGGAGGGGCTAAGCGCCTGGCAGATTCGATGTTGGTCACGGCGCCGGGTCTTATGGGAAAAGGTGCAGAGGCTAATGGGGAAGGGGGCTAAGGCCTCATATGTGAAATGTATGAATTTTTACTCATTTTCAATGCAATTTGGGGCCAGCCAGGGGTAACGATAGAGAAATGAAGGGTAGGAAAGGCCAAAATAGGGGTAGGGAAAGGATTTCAAGGGGGTTTCGAGGCATTTTAAGCATAAGGAAGGGGGGATTTTGACAAAGGGAAAACAGAGGTTGAGATGGGGAGGTTTGCAGGATATAGGGGTGAAAAGGCCCCTTTTGAGGAATAGATCAGCAGAGAGGATGTATATTAGGGCTAGCATAGAGAGACTCCAAGGAGGATGAATTTTCAGGTGAAAGACATTCCTTAGAGGCTCCAGAAAAATCTAGCCCCCAGCTTGCTTGCCAAGAATTCCATAGGGGGGATAACAGTGGCTCCACATGGGGATGGCTACTCCCTGGAGGAGTCAAGAAGCCAGAGATGATCATTGGAGTAGGCTAGATTCCTATTGTCATAAGCCATCTTTCTTCTTCAATTTTAGCTGCCACAGTATGATAGAATCATCAGCAAAAAATATTCCCTCAACCAATCTACCTACCCAAACTACAGTTCTACATTTTTCCCTTGGGTTCATTTGAACTAGCAGACCCTTTACATTTTATTTTCAAAACAAAAACAAACCTACTCTAAATCTACCCTTATTTCTCCATGAGGCCAGATTAGACTGTTGGCCTCATCTATTTCTCTACCTAATCTACTACCTGTTGGGATTAAACTGTCCAATAGGTTTCTTCACCTACATTCTAAGACAGGAAATTGAAAACAGCCAAGCCAGGATTAAGCTGTCTGACTTGCTGTGAATGGAAAGTGCCGAAAATTGAAACAAAACTTTGAAGGCTTGAAGTCTGCAACTTTGAAACATCCTTCTTTTTCCGTGACTCAGGTTTTGAGAATATTGGAGTCACCTCTTTCTTCAATTTCAGCTCTGGCTTTGGGCAGATTAGAGCTGATTCTTCTTTTCACTGCTGGTCTAGATTTTGAGCATATTAGGACCAGTTACTCTTTTCTTCTTGTATGGAGTAATCTTGAGGTAGGATGTCTTCGTGAGCCTTATTTTGAGAATTTTTCTGAGCAAGAGCAAACTCCAGACCAAGACTTTCAAACATGCCTTGCTTATTCACTTGGTCTGGAGTATGCACTTACTCTGGAAAATGCATGAGCTTATCTGGATCTGTTCTTTGCGCTTTAAAGGTCCATGTTTTGAGCATGTCTGGACCTGTCCTTTCACTTTGTTTTTGGAATATTTTTTCTATTTTCCTGAAAGTAAAACTGCAACGATATGTACAATGGAAATGGAACTGGAAACAAAAATCAATAGAAGTGATGCTTGAGCATCCTGCCATTGACAGGACCACCAAACAACTCTGTGCCATCAAGTTCTTGCAGAAAAAACGCATTAGGACCCACAGTGGCTTGTATGGTATATGGACCTTGCCACAAACTGTCAAAATTACCATGTTTTCCTTTGTCCTCTCTTCTTGAATCCCATCTCAAAACCTTATCTCCAACCTTGAAATCTAAAGCTTTGGTTCTTTTGTCAAACTTCATTTTTATGTTTTCTTGAATTCTGACAGCTCTGCTATAAACCTGCTCCCTTGTTTGCTGCAAATGAATAGTTTCATTGATTCTTCTAATCATGCTATCTTCCTCTGATTGGATCTCTTGGACAAGTTTGATCACTGGAACTCCAAGAATAGTAGGAAAAACTGCTTTTGTCCCATAAACCAGCTGAAAGGGTGCCATGCTAATAGATTTATTTGTAGTGAGCCTATCTGCCCACAAGGCATGTATCAATTTTTTATGCCATGACCTTTTGTTCTCTTCCAACAGCTTCTTAATGATTGTAACCAGGCTCTTATTTGATGATTCAGCTAGGCCATTACCCTTGGGGTAATAGGCAGTTGAATGTCCAAGTGCTATTCCGTACCTGTGACAGAAATCAATCATTCTTTTGGATCCGAAAGCATCAGCGTTGTCAGTGATTATTTTCCTTGGACAGCCAAAACGAGATAGGATGAAGTCTTCTAGGAACCTAATGATGACAGAGTCAGTGGCATTCCTAGTGGGTATAGCTTCTATCCATTTAGTGAAGTAATCTGTAGCAGTTAGGATCCATTTATGTTGTCCAGAGGAGGCAGGATGAATTTCTCCTATAAAGTCTAGGCCCCATTGCATGAAAGGGCCTTCTATGGTGATCGGTTGCAGAGGGAGGGGAAGGAGCTTTCTTTTGCCCTCAAATATTTGGCATTTGTGGCAGGCAAGAATCATTTTATGGACATCACTAAAGAGTGTAGGCCAATAGTAACCAGCCCTGAGTATCTTATTTGCAGTGGTTTTCCAACTCAGGTGGCCTCCACACTCCCCAACATGGAATTCTTGTTTGACTCTTTCAGCTTCAGTTTCAGACAAACATTTCAGCAAAAGGCCATTTGGATTTTTCCAATATAGATTCTCATTCAAAATACAATAATTTCTAGCTTTGAGTTTTATGAATCTGGCCTTTGTTTTGGATAGTTCTGGAGGGGCATTAAGACTAGTGAGCACATAAAGGATATCAGTATACCAAGGAGAGTTCTGAAACTGCTCCTCAACAGTTGGATGGGGCAATCCTTCCTGCTCATCTAGGGCATTTATCATGTTAATGTCAAGGGCCTGCAAGTTTGATTTAGTCATTAACTGGGCCAGGCCTTGACCTTTGATCAGCTTGGTGGGTTTTATTTCAATGTCATATTCTAAGATTGTAGCAATCCATTTGCCCCTTTTTCCATCAGGGTCCTGGGACAAGATATCTTTGACCACTATATTTGGCACATAGGCAATGGTGTGAGAATGCAGAATGTACACCCTAAAGTATTTTAAGGCCTTAATCAGGGCATAGGCCTGCTTTTCCATGATGTTGTACTTTAAAGGTGCATCTCTTAAGGCTTTACTGAAGAAGGCTATAGGCTGTTCATTACCTTCTGAATTTTTCTGCAGCAAAACTGCAGCTATGGTGTGTTGGGAAGCAAATGAAAAGATCAGAAAATCTTTTGAGAAGTCAGGGCTGATAAGGACAGGGGCCTGAGTGAGTGAAAGTTTTACTGACTCAAAATATTTCTTGGCTTCAACAATCCACTTAATTCCTGCATCTTTCTTTAGCATTTCAGTCATTTTCCTAAGATGTTCAGCAAGATTGGGGATAAATCTTCTAAGGAAATTGATCTTCCCTATGAAGGACTGCAATTCCTTGATGTTTCTTGGATGTGAGATTTGAAGTATTCCCTCAACTCGCTGTGGGTCTATCCTGATCCCTTTCTCAGATATAATGTGGCCAAGAAGTTTACCTTCTTGCAACCCAAAAATAGTATTCTTAGGATTTAGGGACAGACCGTACTTTCTACATTTTTGAAATACTTTCCTCAGATGTTTCAAGTGTTCTTCTTCAGTTTTAGAAAAGACAGTCAAGTCATCCAAGTAGATAACTATAAAGTGTCCAATCTCTTCTGAGAAAGCTATGTCCATCGCTCTCTGGAAGGTAGCTCCAACATTCATCAGTCCAAAAGGCATATTCACATACATGAAGGTACCCCAGGGAGTGGTAAAAGCTGTTTTGAGTTGATCTTCTGGGAGTACCAGAACTTGGTTGTATCCTGAAAAACCGTCAAGCAGGGAGATTCTCTTAGAGCCTACTACCTTTTGTAGGATATGCTCCATTCTAGGCAAAGGGTAGTTGTCTTTCAGGGAGGCTCTATTGAGGTTTTTGAAGTCTATGCAAAGTCTAATCTCCCCTGTTTTCTTCCTTACAGCCACTAAGTTTGACACCCAATCAGAAAACCTTACAGGAACTATTATGCCTGCATCGTACATCTTCCTGATCTCTTTCTCTACTGCAGGCAACTGTTTTGGATTAATCCTTCGGAGTTTTTGTCTGAAAGGCTTCTGATTTTCCTTTAGTGGTATCTTGTGTTGTATGATGTTGGTGTCATAGGCCTTTAAGTCTTCATAGCTCCATGCAAACACATCAATGAATTCCTTAAACAAGTCAATGTATTTTTTCTTCATGTTTGCAGGGATAGACTTAGCAAGTTTTATCATTTTGGGCATGTCTTTAGTGCCTATGTTGCATTCTTCTATATCTGATTCTGCATGTTCTATGGTGGGCTTCTTTGCTACATCATCGAAATCAAAGAGGTCCTCTAAGGGTGCCAGGCCTCTGGGTATATTCTTGTCTTTGTCCTGCAGCACTTCGACCTCTTCATTTTCTGCGTTTTCACTATTTTTGTTAAAATTTCCAGTTTGTTCAGAAAAAAGAATTTATTTCTATGTTACAGGGTGTTTCTTGTTCATCTGGGGGATCCTCGCTTGGGAAGCTACCATCAGAAAATGAGTCTAAATCCGAAAATTCAAACTCATTCCTGCACACCAGGAAATCTTCGATCTGTTTGTCTCCTTCAAAGACCTGCCAATATTTTTCATTGTCTGGCACTGCAGGCCTGAATTTGGTCTGAATGATGATCTGTTGGTTAGCTGGGGCCTTAGGATATGAGCTAGCTAGACAAGCTAATCCATTTGCAATTTCATTTTGACCCCTGGGAACAAACACTAACTCATATTCAACAAACGTTTTCAACAAATCTAGAGTGTCATTCCTGTATGCCCTAAGCCTGGGGTGTTTTGATGAATACTCACCATTCACCTGTTTGATCACTAACTCTGAGTCTCCTCTCACGGATATCCTACGGGCTCCTAATTTTTTCAACAAATTCAGACCTAGGATGAGAGCCTCATATTCTGCAATATTGTTTGTGCATTTGAAATGCAGATTGACAGCGTGGCTTTCTGCATAATCACTTTCTATGTTTCATAGCCACACTCCTGCTCCAGCATTTTGCCTAGTACAGGACCCATCAAAGTTCATTTCCCACAGGGGTTCGTTGTTTACTTCGTCTTCATCCCCTCCCCTACAGCTGGATTCGCAATTATGTTGAGTTGTGAGGTTTGTGCTAGGAGGGGGGTCATTTTGTGGTTCATTATGGGCGTGGAGATCAGGGAGGTGGCTAGCTTGCTGTTTTTGTTCTGTTTATGTTTCATTCAGAGTTATATTTTCAGCAGTTTTCCCATGGTCTTCTTCTTCGTATTCTTCCAGATTAGCCATTATGTTGAAATCCATGGGCTGTATGTTTGTATTTCCATTATCTGATCTTGGCTCTTCTAAGGATTGGTCATTGTAGAGGATAAAAGAGTCTAGATCTGTATGTACAGAGTATAATGGTGAGTTTTCAGGTTTCTCGGGGCTACTGACTAAAAATTTCATCTGAGACTCTCTATACAGTCTTCTAAGTTGGCCAAATATAGGGATAGTGGCATATGAGCCATCCATCTGCATTGTTCCCTGCAGTTTGGCTCCCCATGATCTTGACAATAACATGCCATACTTTGGTGGCACATCTGCCACCACAACATCCATGACCATACATTTGGCAGGAATCTGGGCCAGACTTACACATAAATCCTTGATCAGTCCTAGGCATTTTACTCTACTAGAGTCAAATGAGTATAAGTCTTTGTAAGGTCGGGTTATCTCTAGGCCTAGCCTCTCCATCACTACCTTAGGCATTAAATTATGTGATGCTCCAGAATCATGCATGGCATTGTGGAGTATCTTGTCATGAATGTTAAGACTGATATAAAAAGGTGGAACTACCCCTTCCTGAAACTTTCCTTCAATTTTGGGACCAAAGAGTAGGGCTGGTTGATCATCATTCAAATTTACAGAATCATTCATTTCTCCCAGATTTAATGCTTTCAAAATTTGGCCTTTATATACATTCTGAGTGGCCAGCTCAGATAATGGTACAGAGATTTTGATTTTTGCAATCTCACTCTCTAAATTGAAAGTGGACTGGGTCTTTGGAATGTTCAACTCTGTTTTATTTGCTACTGCTTTAGTAGCCGAATCGGTTTGTGGTTTCTCACTATGTACAAGGTTTGGAATAGTTGTATCAGGAGCACTAACTGAAGTGCTAGTACTGCTGGTTGGTTGGCCTTGTTTTCCAGAATCCTGGTTGTCCTTCTCCTTATGTTTACCAGAACTTTCAGCTGCTGTTTTGTTGTCTGCAGCAGATGCTTTAGAGGATTTATCAGGTCTTTTCTTGATGGTTACCTCAGGAGAATTTGTTTTGGAAGTATCTTGGCTTTTCCTGCTCCTAAGTTCATATTGTTCCCTGACCTGCATCATGGCATTTTCAAATCCTAATATGTAATCTTCAGTTTCTAACCATTCCTCTTCCCCAAATGAGGGTGAGGGCTGACCTTCCTCTGAATCAAAGTTAAGGACCGAATCCTCCGATTCAAACATGTTTATTTCATTCCCTTCAGACTCTTCAATGATTCCCTCTTATTCATCTAAAAAGTTTTCTTGAAATGGGGGAATGATTTTTTGATCTGACTCTCTTTGTCTGTTGGGGGCAGCATTGTTTCTTCTAATGTTTTGGTTCTGGTTTCTGTTTTGGTTGTTGTTTTGGACAACCATCCTCTTTATCATTTGTTGCAGTTCTTCCACATTTTTTGAAAGTCTGTCATATTTGGGATCAGACGTGGAAGCTACGTTGTCATCCCTATATGTTACCCTCTTTTCAGCTTTTAGTCTTGCCCTTTTTTCCATTAAGTTTGCTTCTATGGTTATAGCTCCTTTCTGCATGTCTTCCAGTGTGGTATACTCTTTATCTCTGAGCTCGTAGGCCATGTCAGCATCAAATCCATCAGGGTATTTAGCTAGGGCCATTCCTTGTGGAGGTTTCAAGTGTGGAGGGAGAGCATTGTAAATGCTATTGAATCTAGTGGTGTAATCGTGAACACTCTCTCCTACGTTCCTCTTAAGGGACATGTATTCTGCTAGGAGCTGGCGAGGGTTTGCTCTAACCTCCCATTTGTTTATAAAGGTCTGGTATAATGCAGGGAGATCTTGAATGCTGCCAGGAGGCAATACTTTAAACCATTTCTTGACCTCACCCCCTAAGCTTTGGGCAAAGATTCTCATTTTGATTGTTTCATCATCAATTTCCATATAATCAAAAGAATCCTCCATCTTATCTACATGTTGCTGAGCTGTTATGGACTCTTTAGCAGTGAAGTGTGGGATTTTTGACTGATAATCATTGGGCAAGGGTAACAAGGGTTGAGGTAAAAGCAAAGGTGCATACCAGGCTGCCATAATGATGTTCTGATGGGGTATAGGGTTAGCTTGAGCAGCTGGTATTTGGAAGACAGGGATGTTTGGACCAGCAGAAGTCTATTGAGCAGATCTAGGGTGAGAGAGCCCCAAGTTTTGAAGGAAGTGAAAATCAGGTGGTGTGGAAGGAGGGGTTTCACTGTCCCTAGTGTTTTGACCACTGTTAGATGGTGTATTGTAAACTTCGAGGTCTTGCTGGTCTAGATGATTGAATGACCTAGTTCTTGGTAGTCTATTAGGTATGTCTAGGTCAGGGAGGAAATGTGCTAGAGCTGTTAGGTTTTCTAGTGTAGAATTAGCTCTAAGAATGTGGCTGGAAATGGTTGGTCTTTTAGGTGTAGGAGCTCCTTTGAGGATACTCTCTGGATTTTCAACTATTTCCGATGGGTCAGGGTTGGGATAAGCTCTTGTGTGGATGGTTCTGAAAGCCATAATGATGTTTATAAGCTTAAGCAAATTAACCCTACTTGTTTCTTCTACTGTGGTTAATGTTGTCTCAGGGGTTGGCCTCCCAGTGGAGTCTGATTGTGAAATCAAGATAATCAGCAGGCCTACTGATCACCAGTGGAGTCTTTTCGTTTAGGAACAATGGAGTTGCCAGGTGGAGGGTTTAGGATGTTTCTAAGGGGTACACTATCCACCATAGTGCTCAGGCACTATCAACTTTCAGGAAACTCCTCTAAAACAACAAGCTCCAACCAGAGATTGACTAGGAGGGCATTTACCTGATATGTCACCTCTGAAAAGAGGATTAGATCTAGAGGCTACCTGGCCCTTTCCAGGCTTTGTCTAAGAGTATGGTGGATATTCAATAATGGATGTTGATTCAAGAAAGGGGTGACTTACTGTCAACCTAACCAGAGTTCTAAGTTTCTGAGGTTTTTACGAATGTTTAAGGTGAAATGTACTCAGAATTCCCCAGCGGAGTCGCCATTATGTTGGGGTTCCCATGTTTTGGCCAGGTTGACAGAGACCAAAAGATGAGACAACATAGAACCACTTTGGGACCTTAGGATCTAGCCCTCCTAGGTCCAGAGAGGGATCTCTCTATGGTAGTCAAAGGTTTATGTCTTTGAAGCTCGGATGTTATGATTTTAGGCTAGTTATAGGCTCAGGGTTGTTTGTTTGATTGTTTATGTTTGGTTGGAGGGAATCAGGAAAAGAAGGACCAATATAAGACAAGGATGAGCAAAGAGGAAGCTTAGGCAGAGACAGATAACTCAGAGAACATCAAAGCCATTGGGCTATGGAGTCAAGAAAGGATTTATTTGTGTTCAATGTGCAAGCTTTCAGTTGGGCAAGTCATCTAAATCATCTGGATATTAAAGGATAGAAGATGGAATGGAACATTAAGGACTGAAAATGAAAGGAGGAGAACCATCTAATTCTGTCTATAGATTAGGCCAGAGGTCATTTAACTCCAGGCCTGCTTGGACAAAATTAGAGGCAAAACAAGGGATCTTGGAAAGGTTAATTGAGATGGACAGATCCTAGAGGGGCAGAGACCCGGTTCTAGACCTCCAGTGTTCTCAACACATCCAACTAAATCCTAACAAGAACATCTGAACATAGACTTCATTAATTCATACATTAGAGAGCAGGCAATAACATCCACTACACTGGTTAAATCAATTGAAATCAATATTCAGATACACATATAAGCAGAAAACATAAAAGGCTGGGAGAGCAGCAACATAAGGTACCTATCAAGGGTAAATATTATGCCAAAATTCTGATGCGAGCCTGAAGAAACATGATGAAATGAAAGCAAGTCAATCACAAATACAGAGAAAGGAAAACATCACCAGCCGCTTTAGATCAGGATCCAAAGAAACATGCTTGTCATATTAAAAACAACACCAATCAGGTACATCATAGCCCATAGCTTGAACATTCAGTCTGAATACATCAAATCTCAGCCTATCTTACAATATACATAGAGAACTTGTCTCAAGAGGAGAATACTTGCATTTCACTGATATCTCATCAACAACCATTACAAAGTTTCCTTCTGTGCTTTATAGCAAAGGATGAACCTAAGATCGACTGAAGGAGTAGGTGAAAATTAAATGTATCATTAAACATAACAATGAATGCAGGGCCGAAACCCATTCTGCTTGACTTACTATGTATTTAATCTCTGTCACCTTCCTTGTGAAGGAATGATCTGCTTTGGATATGATCTTGACCTTTTGGCTTGTTCTACTCCAGGTGATTTGAACAAAAAATAAAATAAACTGCTAGGAAGGTTTGTCTCATAAATGTTCTGGCGTTTTCAGGTCTGTTGTCTGGTGGAAAACACTTCAAGGACATGGTGTATAATAAAAGCTATATGGATGTCATGTACTTGATGAAGAACAAACATTCTGCTGATGAAAAACCCAGATATTACCTTTTTCCTGTGCTCGGGATCCTTTGATCGATCCTCGGGGTCTGTAATCTACTGCTTTGTCTCTGAAAACATTGACTTAGGGCTTGAGATCTTCATTAGCTTGCCTTGATCTTCTTGCTTGTACTGAATGAATCTACCTTTTCATTTTTCTTCTGACAGGGTAGCTCGGACTTTTAATAGCGCTGAAAGGTTTTCCATAGAGTTTTGGATCCTCTTCTTTAAAGCAAATCCTGTCAGCCGCTTTCTTTGTCTATCCCATGGCAGTACCAACTCTTGGATTTAATACTGTCTGCACAGCTTTGCCATGTAGAATCATGGCGGTCTTTCACCTTTGGAAACCCTGCAAAGCAACGAACTGTGAAGAGAAAACATGGGAAGGAACGGTGAAGGTGACGAGGACTACGATCATGGCTATGCTGACGAGCTGGAGGAGAAAATTGCGAAAGAAATGGTGAAAATCACTCTGGTATATGGTTGGCAGAGCACGAAGAGAATAAACACGAAAAATGAATGAAAAACACGTAAATAAACCAGTTTATGTAATGGACTAGGAATATGTACGGAGGGTACTTGTGGCAATGACGTGGCGAGACGGGGCAAGGCGGGAGACCATGGAATGGTCAAAAATGCATGGACAGATCTGGACCGTCAGACATCCAGAGAGATCGACAGTGGGACGCAACGCACAGTGGGCCATGGGGGCGAGGGACAGCAGGTTAAGTAGTGTGCAGCTTCGGTGAATGAGTGCCATTGGATGAGGGCTCCAAGATCTGACGACCTTCATTTATTCCGCTACCCGTCTATCACCCAAACAATAGCACATGAAATGAAAGCGGTTTCAGGTTCGTACAGAGGACACGCGACGATTGGCTAGTGGAATCGCTGGGTGATGGAAGAAATCCGCTAACTCGCAGATGGTGGTGTGGAATTTACCGGTGGGTTTTCTGAAACTGCGCAGGCTGGGGGGGGTCCACATGTAAAGTCACGCGCCGCACCGTTGGATCGGATCTTTAACGGAAGGTTGAGATCCGTCGATTTAAATCTACGCGTCAAAACCATATACATGCTCATTTTAAAGGTTTCGAATGATTTTTCGCGCGGAGACAGATTTGGAGGGGCTAAGCGCCTGGCAGATTCGGTGTTGGTCACGGCGCCGGGTCTTATGGAAAAAGGTGCGAAGGCTAATGGGGAAGGGGGCTAAGGCCTCATATGTGAAATGTATGAATTTTTACTCATTTTCAATGCAATTTGGGGCCAACCAGGGGTAACGATAGAGAAATGAAGGGTAGGAAAGGCCAAAATAGGGGTAGGGAAAGGATTTCAAGGGGGTTTCGAGGCATTTTAAGCATAAGGAAGGGGGGATTTTGACAAAGGGAAAACAGAGGTTGAGATGGGGAGGTTTGCAGGATATAGGGGTGAAAAGGCCCCTTTTGAGGAATAGATCAGCAGAGAGGATGTATATTAGGGCTAGCATAGAGAGACTCCAAGGAGGATGAATTTTCAGGTGAAAGACATTCCTTAGAGGCTCCAGAAAAATCTAGCCCCCAGCTTGCTTGCCAAGAATTCCATAGGGTATAATAAATGAAGACCTAATACAACATAATTAATCAAAAAAAATTTCCCATCCAATTTTCATATGATTTACTTAGTCATTCGGTGAGTTATTTCGAACATATACTTTCTTGTAGAAAAAACATAGTTTCCTGTAGCACTTTTGTAACACATGTAAACTCAACTAAATTTTATCCGAAATGTTGGTTTTTGTCTCTTAGGCTTGAACCAAGACCCCTAGGATATAAATCCATGATTGAGGAACAATAAATGCCACTTAGGACATGTATTTGTACAAATTATATTAGTCTTATTTATTTGAATTCATGTTCTTAGGGTTTCAATTACAAATTGTTCTTCTTGCCTAGGATTAATTTGTTTTCAAAGAAACACTTCCATTTCTACAATTAGTTTAGGCTTTGATTTCATGAAATTCACTCCATTAAATAATATCCACAAAATAAGGACACATTGTATGATGCACATATAGTGTCGATACCTCTTAAGATTGTACAAACCCCAGGTTGATAATTAAAGTTGGTAGCCTCAATAGTTGCAGCATTCTTGTTGCAATACTAAGGCTCATCACCTTTTGGCGCGGTTTCTGGGGAGGTGTCGAAGTATGCATTATTTTCTTCCCTAATTCACTCATTTATTTTATTTCTGCAAAAAAAAAAAAAAAAAAATGGATTAAGAATATTTCATTTCAAAACAAAAAATTGCATTGCATTAGCATTATTATTCAAAAAAAAAATTAAATACTTCTCAAACACCAACCCCCCCATTTGATCACATGGTGTAGTAAGAACTACATCACCATCCACTTTTTCATGTAGAAGAAGAAGAGGTGGCAGAAAAGGTAGAAGAAATGGATGGAGATTATGACAATGAAGAAGATCATATTGGATTTCCCATTCAAGATACTGATGTTAGTGTGAATATGAAGAGAATCCCTCCCTCCTTCCTTCCCAAATTCCATGGTATGAGGTCAGGGGATCCAAAAACCTTTCCCTTTGAATTTTAAATAATTTGTAGATCTTATGGATACTTATCAAACACTCAAAAATTGAGATTGTTTCCTGCAACATTGAAGGATAGAGCTCTTAAAAGGTACATGAGCTTAGGTACTAATTCAATAATATCATGGAATGATATGCAAAAGATTTTTTTAGAAACATATAAAGACCATGATCTTAAGGAAGAAATATTTAGAATGAATACAAAATCAGATGAGAGCCTTGAGGATCTCATAGATAGGTTCATGTTAATGTTAAGAGGGTAAAATTACAACATTTAGGATTCAACACACTAAAAACCCTCTTACTTAGAACAATTATGGTTGAGTGGATCGATCTCCTTAATCTCATGAGTATAGGAGATGTATAACAATTATCATTTGAAGAAATTTGTGAAACATGCAAGAGAATATAAAGAGGAAGGGAAAGCGTAAGTAAATCAACATCGACATTGGTAAGTCAAGATGACCTTGGAAATTTTCTTGATAACTTTAAAACATAAATTATTAGCAATCTAAGTGAACAAGTAGAAATGTTAAGAATACAAAATGAGAAAAAATAATATGCTTATATTTATGTTATCCACATAGAATCATATGCTACTAAATATTGTCCATCATTACCAAGGTTTAAGGAATTTTACCAAGAAGACAATGGAGCAAGTCAATCACCAAAGAATATATGTTATGTAGCTCCAAGAACACCATGGCAACCTAGTCAACTTGATATAATGCAAGGAACTACTTCACAATTTCAAGCTTATTCACATCCATCTCAAACTGATTGGAACACACTCTTTCCTTCGCAACCTTGGCCATCTCAACCCCAAAACCAATCTTGGTAACAAGGTTGGAAAGAATATTATGCGGGAAACCAACAATATCATCCTCGATATCCTACATACCCAACTCCATGTTATCCATCCCATCCACCTCAACCACAACCACATCCATCTCATAGATCCAATCCCACTCAACTACCTGTACCACCATTTCCAAACCCATGGAATGAAGTATCTCAACTCACTTACAATGATGAGGTACAATACTACCAAACATATTCTATTGATCTAAATGGTATTCATCTTATTTCAAGAAAGGTATTGAAAAAAATAGATTCTCTTAAAGGAAAACATCCAAAAGAAGAAGATTCAAGAGGAGATCTAAGAATCAAGGGTTGCACTTGATGAAGAGCAGACAACGAAATCAGATATTGAGAAATTTCCCTCATGTTTACCATGATTTCCTCCATGTGTTAAAGAGAATAATCAGCAAAAAGAGGAATATTTGAATTTCATGGTAGAAAAAGACATGAAAAATGATCCCAATGAGCAAGCAAACTAGGGGCATCAAATCTATATTGAAATATGGTTCTAGACAATAATTAAGTAGCAACGACACACTCTTCTTCAAGAGTACTTGATACAATCTCAGTCAAAGAAATTCATCCCTCATATTCAGGTACATGTCGAAGCATGTATTTCAAGTGTACACATGATTTTATCTGTCATATTGATGTGCACATGGCTCCATTGGAAGTATTCCTATAAATGAAAGAGGTTTTGTTTTTTCAAATAGAGTAGGATAGAAAAAATTTAAAAAATGGAAAAAGATAAAAAAAGGAAAAAGAATAAAATCTCAGGCGAAAACCTCTTTCAAGGCACCTCAGATTGGCTCATTGATTTAAAACCTCCACGAGGTAGTCAATGGGTTGGAAAAAAATAAAATAAGAGAAAAATAAAAGATCCTAGGTGAAAACCTCCTTTGAGGCACCTCGACAAACCTACTAGTTGAAAACTTCATTGAGGCGGCTAGTAGGCCTATAGAAAAAAATAAATAAATAAATAAATAAAGTGAAAAGAAAAAAATGTATTTTCTCCATGCATCTCTCTCTAATGAATGCAGGTGCTCTCCAACCTTTGCAATCAGCAAAAACAAAAGGTTGGTAAAAACCTTAGTCAAAGGAAGTCAAACTTGGACTTTCTCCTCCTTTTCTCATATGCTCCAAAATGACCAAGGTCATGCCAATACACCACCCTCATCTATTTCGAACATCCACCCATCATTTCCAAGATCTTGTTTTTGCTACAGGAAACTCCTATTTTTTAGCAAAAAAGTGTTTCTATTTTATCTCAAAAAATGTGCATCCATTTTCTGAGTTGTTTCTGGGGGAGATTCATATATATTATGGTAACATGCTCAAGAAATTTCAATAATTTCTGGTGAACGGTTTATGAGAAATCGAGCTCCATCACCTACAACCATTTTTTATTTTCTCGATATTTGTGCATCTAATGGCTGAGATTTTTATGGGGAGGTACATACAAATTATAGTAATATTCTAAAAAAAATCAGGTCAATCTAATCTTATGTTTGATATCTATGCCTAAATGAAGTCTCCTACAAAGGAATTCTCCTGAGCAGCGTGTACAGTCACATCAAAACTCAGCATCAATTATTTTTTCACCCACAACGCAAATGATCTATCCACCTTGAGCATCATGAAGCCATTTATGAAGTTGAGAAGAGCACACACTCTTTAGGAAACAGTCCATCCACTCCACGAACAGAAGATTGAATATTGGGAAGAAGAATGCACACACACAAAAATTTATTAGTAAAAAACTCATCATGCTATGAAGACTTGTATAGAAGAAAAATCATCAACTACAACAATCACAACATGAACATCTCAACAACAGCATTTTATCCAGGAATGTGAAGCAACAACAAAAACAAGAACAACAAAATCCTAGAAGACCTCCATATTCAATATTATAAGCAATAGGAATTCAAGCAAATTATCACAAGTAGCTTCAAGATGATGAGTAGAAGCTTCAGAACCACCAAAGGCAGCTTTAACAGTCATATCAACAGCCTCAATATCACATGCAAAAACACATCAAGGGTAAGGCTAAGGTATGTAATCATCTAAACCTTTCTTCGAATCTAATCTAGCTTAAGAAAACATTAAAAGGTGAGAAGGAAATTTTTTTTATAGCCAAAATCAGTAGCAAAGTAGCCTTAGCCTTATCTAGCAATTAACTTCACCTTTCCACCAAGACGCACACACATGTGGGAGAGGAACAAGACAAAATTAAAGATACTTGAGAAAGTGGGTCGTAAGAAGTTAGTTGTGATGGAGGATAGGAGTGTAAAGGGGTAACTAAGGGCAAACTCAATTAAAAAAAAAAGGACTTTGAGTTTATTTTGCATGCAATGAAAAAAAAGAGAAAAAATTTAAAAAAAATTAAGAAAAAAATAAAATAAAAAGTGGACCCACCACCCCTTGGCATGCGAAATAGAGTTGCTATAGGCGAAACAGGGCTTCTACGAGAAGTTGCTATAGGAAAAAAAAAATTTCTATAGGAAAGACGAAATTTCTACAGGAAATTAACTAGGAAAAATTTGTTTGATCAAAGGTGGTTTTAGACCCAAAGGAGTATTTTTCTTCCTCTATTCTCTCTCTCTCCTTTGCTTACACACTCCATGGACAACTCTTGTATGCACCCATTTACTCATTTCACCTTTCAAGTAGGCAGAAAAATCTATTTATACTCCTAACTATAAGTTCTACCCGAAAGTCCTAGCAGCTACATGATTCCTGTAGCACTATAAGAAACCATGTAAACTACAAGAAACTTACTTACAAGGAAATTAGCTCTCTCAATGGTTTCTAAACTTCAAAAAGAGCATGTTAATTTATTTTTTTCCTATGCCTACCACTCCTAACCCTCACTTCACTCCATGCACAAGGATTCACTCCCTAAACCCTATGTTGTGCCACTAGCAACTATATCACCTATACCTTGGCATGGGACGTATTTACTTACCTATCCATCGCTCCATATCTAACCTCTACAAACCATTTCCCTTCATCCCTAATCAATCTGAAGCCCTAAGAAGCAGAGAGAAGACTGCTACAGAAAGTTTAAAAGTTTCCTCTAGAAATTTTGTATATGGCACAACAAGCTCAAACTCTGAGGGTAAGTTGATTAAGATGGATTCAAAGGACCACCAACAGACTCCATGAGGATGAAAACACTAGAAAAGGCATCTGAGGACCTCCATGCATCACCTGCAAGAAGAAAAAAACAAATAAAAATGTTAAGCCATTCACTTAGAAACCAGCTGCTAATTCAAAACATAGATTAAAAAAAAAAGCACAAGAGAAATATAGCCATGGCTATCACCAAAATCCAAATCCCTACACCAGATAATGTCTGCAACTATTCACCAAGAGGTACAAATAAGGCCCTGACTTTTCATACCATTACAGTTGAAGAATCACTTGAGAGAAAGAAGCAACATGAACCTACATTGGAAGTTTGATGGGAAACTGAGATAGGGGAAGAAATGAAAATAGAAGAGTATCAATAATATCAAGAAGAGGAGCATCACATGGACCAATAAATAGACAATGAAATATGCCAACATACATGAAGAACCACAGGGCAAGGAGGGTGAATAGGTTGCTCAGAGGATGAACAATAGTTTCAGTAGGGGGGTATGATGGGCCTCTAAATTAGACATAAATTAAGGATCATATAACCTTTCTTAGACACATAAAATATATATTAAATCTCTCCTTAAACACTTAATAATGTTTTTTTATGATTTGATATATTATTCGGAAGGTCTAGAGATAATTTCATATTTGTGCCTAATATTATTTATTTTTGAAGGATATTGTGAGAATATTGGGCAGATTATGAAGATTTGGAGAAGGAGATAATTTAGGGACTTGCTCCCTATTGCTGGAGGATCAATATTGGAGAATAATTGAATAAAATATCATGAAATGATTGAGAAATTCTCGAGATATTCTAAAACTTCGATGATTAAGAAAATCTAAGAATGTGTTCCTTGTCATTTACTGCAAACACTTAGTGTTCTGAACCAGATCTACTATTTGAGGGAGTGGAAAGCTTCCTCCTTTCAAGAAGAATGCTTCCTCATCATTTTGTGTAAGTACCAATTCGAATTAGCCTCTAGGGCCATGTATTTTTTAGTCTTATTATGGAGAAAACTTGTTTTCTGGCAACTCCATTTATTTTCTTGCAGGGATGTACTTTGATTGATTTGTTAATGAATATTGGTGCCATTTTTATACTATAAGGCTTGGTTTCCTCCATAGGACTCTAATTCCTCATTGTACTTGGCCATCCCAAGAGCCTTAGATCCCTCTTGCACAATTTCCTTATGTTATTTTCACTTCTTATTCACATGCATCTCGTATTTATGTTTTCCATATTTATGTATTTAGTCTTGTTTCTTTTCTTGTTGTAGGATTGAGTTAAATTATTGAAGTGAGTTCTTTTGAAGGTTTTTTATAGGCTCAAAATTATTATTCATCCTAGGAATAAATTTGGAAGGTCATATTAATCATTAATCTACTTGAATTTGGTTACTAGTTCACGAATATTAGATTTCTCGAAATGCCTTGTAGCGAAATAGTAGTAAATTTCTGGCATTTTTTAAAATAGGTTAATGAGATCCATCTGACTTGATAACACTTGTATTAGGTCATAAAAATGTTAAAATTAATAAAAACAAATTCCCCATTTCATTTTGACTTTATTAAGTTAGGCATTTGATAGATTAGCTAGATCACTAGTTCTTGAATTTCCATATTTTAGAGTAGTAATTTTCTCTTATTTTTTAGCACGTGTGAACAAGGGTATTTTGGAGTGATTCCACTTGAAATGGAGACCTAAGACATCATAATTTATAAAAAAATTGTCCCATCCCATTATAATTTTATTTACTTAGTCATTCAGTGATTTATTTCCAAAACAAACTTTAGTGTAGGAAAAACAGAGTTTCTTGTAGCACTCTTGAAACACATGTAAACTCGACCATATTTTCTCCCGAATGTTGGTTTTTGTCTCTTAGGCTTGAACCACAACCCCTAGGATCTAAATCTATGATTGATGAAGAATAAACATCACTCAGGACATGAATTTGTATAAAGTATATTAGGCCTATATATTTGAATTCATGCTCTTAGGATTTCAATTACAAATTGTTGTTCTTGCCTAGGATTAATTTTTTTTCAAAGAAACACTTCCATTTATGCAATTAGTTTAGTTTTTTATTTCATGAGATTAACTCCATTACATAAGATCAAAAAAATAAGGACACATTGTATGCTACACATATAGTGTCAATACCTCTTAAGTTTGTACGAACCCTGGGTTGATAATTAAAGTTGGTAGCCTCGGTAGTTGTAGCATTCATAATGCACTATTGAGGCTCATCAAAGGGAACGGTCTCATTGAATCCACAAATAATAAATTGATCCCCATCAATAATAATACCATTTTCTCTGAGAAAAGGACCTGACATCCTTCTTTTGTAAACGCTTTATGGGCTAACTGAGTCACACCTAAGCCTTCCCTGAACACCTCCCCTTAATTCCTCGTATACAGAAAAGAATCCATCCTCCCCCCCAACATCTACTTTATTTCTCTCCAACCTTCCCAAGAATCCTAAGGCAAGCCATGTTTGTTAGTGCAATGTGTACACCCTTCATAAGCTCCAAGAAGAGAAAAAATCGTACTCCATCAAAACCATATCAAGAGGTGGTTTGACAAGAATTTTGCAAAGAATAATTTATTTAGTGTTTGTGAATTAGTCTTAAACTGGGATAAAGCCCATGAGGAGAAAGGAAAAGACACTAAGTTTCAATCAATGTGGATTGGACCATTCAATGTGCACGAAACGTTTGGCCAACATGCCTATTGTCTTTGATCACTTAATGAGAAGACTGATTTTTTCCCGGTAAATGGCCAAGACCTTAAACATTACTTTCAATGAAAATATGGGGTTGTGCCCTACACTATGTACATAGTATGTTTTCATTGGTTTTCTTTTTTTTGTTCTTGTTGTTTTATTTGTTTCATGTTTTCATTCATCTCATGAATAGAGTGTTTCCCTCATATTAGTTTTTGGAATTGCGTGTGTGGATGAAGTCTAAGGAACCTTGTGTCACTTCAGCATTTGGTTAGCCTTTCATCCGCCTTACTTGTATTGGTTAAATATTTTGGTTCATGAAGTCTCGATGGAAAACACGATCCTTCCGTAAGGAGAGCCTTTGCCAAACCATGAACTCGTGTCTATCTAGGTGTAATATTCCAAATTTTCCATTAGATTATTGGAATATTAGAGTTCTTACTTGTCTTAATTAATGAAGTAAATAAAAGGGTGGAGGGACCCATAAACCCCATACATTAATAAAATCCACTTTTGGTGTGTGTATTTGGGTTAATTAGATAATATATTACCATTACGGAGTAGTGGAGCAACTTATTAATGTAGGAAGAATGGAAATCTTGCAGCATTAATGAGGAAGAGCATGGAGATAAACTAAGATCATAGAGGAATAAAAGTAAGATCATAAAGCAATAATGATGAAGTGATGGAGGGAGTGGTGCATTAAATTCACACATGATGGAGGAGTGGAAAGTAAATGTAGAGATCATGGAGATCACAGAGAGATAACGCGGTCTTCATGGAGACTAGTGGCCATATCTGCAACATAATTATGAGGTGGACCAAGGTTAGGGAAGGCTCACAACCATATAAGGAAGATGAGGGCAACAAATAAAATTAGTCTGGAATTTGATATTTTATTTTCGTTTGACATTCCTTGCACGCTTCAGCTATTTAGCTAAGTCTGTTGTGATGTTTATCACATGGGTGTTCCCAAGCAGGAATCCCATCCTTACCCATGCGGGACTTCGAGTTCCTACTATGGGAAGTTTTTTTTTAGAGTAAAATCATCATCTAGCATTGGTGCCACATCCAGCCCCTCTCTGTAGCACATACAACTTCAGGAATTATGCGTTCTTGTCTTGGAGTTTGAGAGGAGGAGGTAGTTTTAGCATTTCAGCTAAGGAACTGGTGGAGGGATCATCCATTTCATATTTTTCTTCATATCATTCTTCCGAGATCAACATTGCTACATCTGGAATCAGGAAATCATTTCTACATCTCCGTGCACCAGCAGTTCCTTTAGGAATTACGCAGTCCAGTTAGGTAAATCTAAGGGAGGAAGGAAGTTCCAAGTATTTGAACATGGAATCCTGTGAGGGTTCTTTCCCTCACTTTGGAGAGATAATTTCCATTATTTATGAGCTATATTTCATAACCTAGCAGCAGGCTACAACTTCAACCCTCGTGATATCACAGTTCATTCCAGAAGTTGTGCAGTTTGCAGCTGCAACTTGAGCAGAGGAAGGAAGAGCTAGATCTTAAGCTTTTAGCTCGGAGATCAAGAGAATGGATCAACCCTTCATGTATTGATTTGATTGGGTGTTGTTGTAGCTGATATATAATTCTTTCAGCCCCATATCAGTAGATGTCTTTAGGGAGTGCGTAACTCAGCCAACATGGGTGCAGTGTGCAACCCAAAAAGGGCCAAAATTCCAAAGTTAAAATCTGGACAAACCATTTCTAGTTTTTATGGTTTTTTTTTAGTAGAATCCGTGGTTAAAATATCAGATCATTCTGAGGACTCCAAAAGCCTCCCGCACATGGTTATTCTTCCCAGTAGCTATAGTTTCTAGCAACATCAGCAGTAGCAACACACATTTCCAGTGCTAGTTTCCTTTAGTGTATTCAACCATTTTGTGGCTTGAGTGCATTCCTTTTGGAGCAATGTGTACCTTACATTGTTGTTGGAGCAATGTGTACCTTACATGGATCAATTTTTTCTACTCATATATTATGATGTCTTAATGTAGTTTCCAGTTACAGTATATTTCCAGCATTTTACAGAGTTTAGTGCTATGTTCCTATTTTAATTTATTAGGAATGCTGCATATGTTCTATATTCCTGTCTTTTCCATTTTGTAATATTACACTAGGAAACCGTATGCCCATATTAGGCTCTTTTATTTTGGTTTTTTCAAGCTTATCCAATCAGTGAAAAGGGAGAAGGGGAATATATAAACGAGAAAAACTAAATCAGAAAGACCTATATACTTCTCTGAAGAAACAACCTCTCATAATCTCAATAAGTCAGGATCCCTCTTCCACCCAAAATAATTAAGTGTCAATGCACAATCCTCTTTTCAAAAAAATAAAGGTGAAAGAAGAGAAATCCTTCCTACACAGAGAGGTAAAGCAAGAAACTCTGCTCGGATACTACTCAGGGTCGCTAGAAGTGAAAAAATGTTTTCGTTCCTGAAGTGACTCCGTCGAGGTACTCGGTAAGCCTGCTGGGAGCGGAGCAGCACCAGAGATGAAAAATTATTCTCTGAAAATCCTAAAATCGCGAGCTTCATTACCCTCCCATGTTTGAATTTTTTTGATAGAGCTAAATCGTTGATGAGTTAAACAAAAGTGGGAATGGGGACTTGGTCTATTCGTGGGGTAATTGGGGAGACCAAAGTGATCTGCACAGTGAATCAATACTCCATGAAGAACCAAGGCCCTACACAAAAGAGGTTAACCAAAATAGAGAAGTTGGCTTCCTACCTGTGTGTCGCCAAGTATTGTAGCCGCTACAACTCCCTCCAAAATTTTATCATATACCAAATTTCAGAGCCTTCCTTGGTCTTCTCTATGGCTGTCATGGGCTTTGAAGTTCATTTGATTTCTTTTCTTGAACTGTGTGATCCCTTTTGCAAGATAGGAAAAGTGTCGCATTTGGCATGCTAGCTACCACAGTGAATGTATGGGCTTGTTCTAGTGATTCTAAGATGTTATCTTTATGTAAATGAGTTATTCTAACTAAGTATCTATCAAACTCATTTCCAAATTTTTGAGCATCGTCGCAGAAGTGTTGTCACGGTTTTCGTAAACTGTACCTTTGATGTCACACTTATCGTAACTGGTTGTAAAGTTGTCACATGGAGGATAATGTTTGTTTTTTTTTCTCAGAGGATCTATTTTTTTTTAGTCATCAAATATTCTAAGTGTGTGATCATATTAAAAATCCGTCAATGTTCACATAAATCTCACTGGTCCCACGCTTAGTCATTTTCTCAAAAACTTCCTGACCAAGAAATTTAGCCTCTTTGGGAATTCACTGAGTTGTGCACTACGCAGTTGCATTTGTCTAGCTATGACCTTTCTTCTTAGCATCATATGGTTGTGACCTTGCTGCTTGGCACTGCGCACTGTGCAATACTAGATTCCCAATACTATCCAACTACATAGTTTTGGTGACCAACACCTGACCTCGACCTATGGAATTATGTAGTTGAGGCCTCCAGCTTGGCTTGAACTGTGCAGTTCACAACTTCAAGACACAAGTTCATCCCCTGAGACTTAGAACTGTGAATTGTGCAGTCACCCATGCCACCTTGACCTCTTGAACTGGGTAGTTGGTTTTCCCATCTCTCATCCCTGTTTTCTATCCCCACTGACTCTGGAAACTGCGCAATCATGTCCATCAGCCCAGCCTGAACTACACACACGTAGTCTCAAGGCTCAAGGATTCCCCGTGCCTGCATGAAATGTGTAGCTGTGTAGTAACTGAGCCTGCTTGCCCAGACTATCACCTGTCACGAGCTTAGTTCATGGATCAGAATGTGTTATCTTAGGCTAGGGCTTTCGAATTGATTTCATCCAATCATGAGTGAATTACATGAATGTGTACTATATCAAGTCATGGCCAGATGATAGAGGAGGAGAAGAAGGAGGAAAGCATTCTCAAAGACAATATTGTGGTCGAACTTACAAGATGATAGATCAAGAGAAAGCAAAAGGAAACTAGCTTGTAACCACTATCCAAGACACGAAACCGTTGAACACTCCCTTTCACCAAGGCAAGCATAGGATCAAAGGAGAGTTATTTGATGAAGACAATTAGCTCTCAACAACAGAAATGGCTTGACATTGTCATGTCATCATGCAATCCATATCAGTAGTTTCAAGTCATGAGTGGTCATGTTCCCACATCGCCATTATATATCATGTCCATTGTACTCAAATGTATTGTAAAGTGGAAGTCCAAAGGACACACATGAATGTAAATAGTCATGTAAGTTTAAAATGCATGGGAATTAAAACAGTCATGAGGTTAGTCAAAGAGTCACCCTTGGTTATATATACTCCCTCATTGTATGAGAAAAGCGATTTTTTACCTTTGCTCCATGAGCAAAGAAATAGGAAGAATATCTAGTTCTTTTGTGGACCAAGGAGTGGCTCCAACACTCCACTATTGGAGATATTGACATTCATTGTATATATGTGTCTCAAAACATTTACTTAATAAAATAAGCCTTTCAAGTCCAGCACATTCTTCATCCATGAATTATGAATGTTTTTAAGACTATTATGCAGATTTTTACCCTTCATGTGTTATTTTCACATGTAATAAGATAGTTGAACTATTTCAGTTATTTTAGTTCTTATCTTGTTGAGAATGTGTTGTAATGGTTGTAACTATTCTCTCATCCTTGTGGACTACTCTATGGGATATTAGATAGATCCTTGTCATATTCTTGTCTGTGTAACTATTGTCCCATCCTTATCAACTATTCCACAGGATATTAGACAAATATTCCTCAATATGTTGTGTTTAATAATCGTTGCATTCGTTGTGGACTATTTATTTGTGTGTTAGACGAAATACTTCAATTCACATGTGACTCTTCTTGGGCGGTACTATTATCGATATTTTAGAGGTTCACTTTTCTTCCTTTTCCCCTCTAGAGTAGAAGAACCTTTATGCACTTGAAATTAGACACTCACCAGTCACACCCCCCTTTCTTTGTGAAATTACACTGACATCACTCTCTATCTCTTGCTGACAGTAAGAGCCAAGGCATATCTTTAAGAATAAGGAAATCGGGCCTTTGTTCTAGATGGGACTCCTGCACCAAAAAGTGTGAAGTCTAATTGGGACTTCATATTGGGGAGATCCCCTGAATGTTGGCAGGTCCAGCATCGTCAACATGTTGTTAGTTTAATATGTAAAAAATATTAGAATAAATCAAATTCAAGAATTTCGAGATGGCGGCCTAATGATAGTTGTACATAGAGAAAAAACATCGGTTTCAAGCACTATTTTCCCAAGGACTAATCCTCAAGGGATATGTGCCTCTAGTGCATAGGTTATCAGGCTCTAGCACAATGTAAAGACTTGAGTATTATAGTTTTAGAAATCGTAAAGGGTTTCTTTGACAAGCTTATTAAAACAAAGACTCAATTTGAAAATTGAAACTAAAACAAAATATAAAGACAACACAAAAGAAAACACATCAAGGAAAATGGGACATAGATAGGGAAAATCCAAAAAAAAGAAAATTATCAAAGAAATAGTTTAGTGCAAGCATACCTGTCAAGAAACAAAGAATGAATGATGGCTAAATTTTTAAGTAATATACTAACTTCCTTACTTTTGGATGAAAAAAATATCTTTCAACAAGAGTTATTTGCATAGTAGGTTCAATTGAAATTGAGGTGAAATGATACCAGTAGAGGATTTGTGTGTCAGAAAAATAAAAGTTCATGGCTCGAGGAAATGGTAGTTAGAGGAGTAAAAAGCGAGTTGGGAAGTTGAAGTGCCTGAAACACAGTACCACACTCCAAATTACAATCAAATGAGTAAGAAATAACAAGGATAGCCCAAGAAAATATACATAATGTGTGAAAGGTGAGTCGACGTTCTTAACCATAGGTAAGGCCAATTAAAACACAAAGAACATTCTTAGTAGGCATCATAATACTGGAAATATTCCAAATCATAACACGTGTTCGCTGAGACCTGGACAAAATTTATCAGGAGTATGAACCTTCATTCAATAACCACTGTGCAAAGCAGATATCCTCTCACGTTAACTTTAATTTTTCGAGTAAATCTCCAAATTTAATGACTATAATCCAATTATCAAAGTTTAGCCATTAAAAATTTTCAAGCCACGTTATCAAACATCAATATATTACATCAATTCATGACTAACTAAAAAAGCGTGAGCAATTGATTGTTAGGGTGGTGCCCAAACATAGCCTTTTATATATAAAAACAACTTGACATCGGCCAACCAAAGTTATACTTTGAATCCCTTTTACATCATGAGCATATAATAACTTATACTTATTCAAGAAATGGTCCATCCAATTAATTAAAAAGGCATATGGTCAAGTTTTATTTTTTTGGTAAGAAGGGTCACAGCGGATTTAATTCGTGTTAATCATAATTAACACATATAATTAAAACCTTGGATATTAATTTCATTTTTGCAACAAAAAGTTATGTATTGAGATCTCAATTTCTTTGAAAATATGTTGCACTTTTAATTGAAAAACTAAATACAAATTTCAATCAAAGTTGTTTCATATACAAGTTAAAGTCCATTTTATTATCATCCGACTAAAATAAATTGTGCAAAAGTATAAACCCCATCAACTTTAATAACAGGCCTAGGTGTTTGATAAAACATGTATCTTTGCAATCTAAAGATCGTATTGAAAGTATTGATTCCTGGTTCTTTACCATTCATTTTTCCTTTATTATAATTTTTTTCAAATTGAATTTGGATTTAGGTAAACCTAGAAATAATTTTCCAATGAGGTTGCTAAAATTATACGAAATTCAGTCAAACCCTTAGGACTCCTTGATATACATCCACTTTTAAATATCTCCCTATGTTTTTGAATTCCCTATTTGTGTATTTTTTTTTCCATAATGAACAATAATATAAAATAACTTACAGCCACACGGTAATTTCGAATCTAGAGACAGATCTTTCTGTCTTTACCCACGCATATGTGGCATTTTGGTGCATTCCCCATACTTTTATTGAATCCGCAGAAGGAGAACAGAGAGTTACATTATTGCGAAAAAAATATGACAATTTAGTGGGTGGTGGGAAACGAACGATCGTACACTGAAATAGAAAAAAAAGTAGTTTACTTTTCAGCTATTCATACTGAAATTATATGGCGGGTCAACATATTTTCCCGTTGCATTTCCAGGCAACGTCAGTGGTCACGGCATCGGAATCCTACTTTTAGGCATACAAACTCATATACCAACAGAAACTTCGATTATGAATTAATAACTGAACGACGTTTCAGTAACTAAACGGTGACGGACAAACAGGTAACTTATGTTTTGTAACAAAAAGACAGGACAACTTTTTCAACGACAAATAAACAACTTTTCACACATGGATGGAAGCGGGATGGAAGACAAATTATCTTCCACATTTTATTAATATGTTTGGGAAAAGATAGTTGGACTTCACGCCTGCACCAGATTTTTGAAACCAAACTATTTATTTTCATAGGTTCCACCCAGACTTAGTTTTTTAAACGCTCGCCTATTAAGGAGTTTGCGCCTAACAGTTTATGAATAGATAGAAAACTGATTCACACAATTAAAATAGAATAAATTCATCGCTCCCACACTAAAAAATTTGCAATTGGGTCGGTAGTAATCCATATTTACAAAGAAAATTTACTTTTCTGCTATTATAAATCAATAACAACTTATAATAACAACACTGCAGACAAAAATCTACTTTCTTTTTCAGGACACTCCAGGCAAGTGGGAAGTTATGGAGCTTCCAAAGGATTATTCATGTCTCGTACCCATCTTAATATATTAATGGGATAAGGGGAGCCCTGCCCTAATTTTATGCCGAAAAATATTAGAAGAATGAGAGCCAATAAGGAGAAGAATTTAAACTAAAATTATGTTCCCAAAATTTCTTTGCAATCAACATCATCCTACATTCAGAATTCACCATCTTGATAATTTTATTTGCATTGAGAATTCACCCTCTTGATCATTTTCTTTGGATATTTTGAGAGAGAAGTGTCTCCCAATTTTACTGAAGGAAGGGAATATCTTTTTGGAAAATTTGAGTTCACTATTTCTTACCAAATCACCTCAAGAGTCCTTAAATTCAACTATTATATTTTAGATAGCAACAAATAAAAATGATTTGTTTCTAGTCTCTTGTGTTTTAGTTTGTTTTTGTATTCTTCATTGCCTATTATGTCTATTATGCTTTGTTTCTCCATTGCCTACATGACATTTTTGTTTTGTGTTTTATTTCTAGTCAATCTGATTGTGGGCTTCTTTGTAGGTTACAAAGGAATATTAGGTTTGGTACACCATTGCTTTAAATCCACAAATACAAATTCATATAACTTTTGAATGACAAGCTAGAACCAAGCATCCAGGATGAGAGAGCATTGAGGGAATGCTCCCATTTGAAAAGGTCAGATTAGAGTGCAAACCATATGACTATGAAGGGAGGTTGGATATGGTGATATCAGGATCCAAGAGCGATGAGGGTACAAACAATTGTGAGGAGAAGATTCGTGGTAAGCTAGTGATCATCTCATGGGTCTTATGCCATACATTGTGTGAGAGGTGTGTCTAAAGATCCAAAGGTCTAAGGGTATGGGCAGTTTTCGTTGCTTTGTAACATCAAATTTGGATTAAGTCATATATAACATAAAAAATTTACAAAACATGAAGGGATAGGAATGGTGGGGCCCACAAGCCAGGGATGATGTAGCAAACACCACAGGGACTTGGTAGTGGCCACATGGATGCCACATAGGGACACATGGTGATGTGGAACCACTTTTTGATGACATGGAAGATCCATGTGGAATACATATGGACTCCATGTGGAAATATTGTGATAACATGTTCCCCACATTTACATTTCCATGGTAGCACCACGTAGCAATTCAATTTTAATGTGGCTCTATATAATTGGTCAAATTTCAATTGGACATAAATTTCAATCCACTAGTCGAATTGAAATATAAAGTTTAATCGATGGAAAGCTCTTGATGAGTTGCATGCAATGGTAGAATTTGTTTTTGTCTTTGAGAAAGTTGGAAAAAAAGAGGATTATTGTAGCCTCATCTTTATAATGGACCTTGGGGGTTGTGTTATAATCAACATGTAACAACTCTCATAGCCCAAGAAAGTACAATGAGGTGCATGGGAGTTTTACACAAGAATCAACGAATAGTAAAATTATTATGATATGATGGTACAAAACATATCTAAGGATTTTTTCATGATGGGGTTGATTAGGAACACCACCCATTATTATGATATGATGGTACAAAACATATCTAAGGATTTTTTCATGATGGGGTTGATTAGGAACACCACCCATTGCATAATTGACATAATGTGCATTGTATTCTTGAGGGGGTTTCTTCCCATTAGGGTTTCCTTGTTTATCTCACTTCAATCATATTTTGTCATGCATAAAGTTGTTTCATGAGTACCGAACATGGTTGAAAATTGTTGGGACTCGTGGCTTTTTTACATGTTGTGCATAAGTACAAAACAATGGCTAAAAATTGTCAGGACTCGTCCACTAGCATAATTCATAGTTGTGCTACAAGGGGGATGTTGGGGTACATTGCACTCATGATTTCATAAACATCTGACAAAGTCTATCATTAGACCTTATTCCATATTTTTTTACGTGAACATATGACTAATTTTCATTCATTACTAAACCTTTCCAACCATTTGGGATTATCACCTACTTTTAGCATTTTCTATTTTTAGTAAAGTATATTTTTATAAGGAGGGGACACCTAGGATGACATGTGAGAATGAATGAGAACTGAGTGGGCTATTACATAGCTATTCCCTCTCCATCATTACACATTTTCTTATACCTAACCATCTTATCCACTCATATACCTTCTTTATCTATTGTTTTAAGTCTTATTTTTGGAGTTGGCATGGGTAGTTATTGTATATGAGGGTTATTAGATCTATTTTAAGTGATTTTTAACTCCACTTACATTCTGTTAACCTTATCATTAAATATTTTTATAATTTACGGTCTCCCACTCCAGTTTTTTACTTGCTACATATTTTACAGGGAAAAACCAACCTATTTTGAATTTATTTTCGGTCTCTAAGAAATTATTTATTATATTCATATTCATATTCATTAGTAATATAAAATTAGATTTTCATGAGTAATTTAAATTGTCTCTTTATTTATTTAATCAATTTTCTTAACAATTTTATCTATTTTCCTTTTTATTTTACAATAACTTTTTAATATTCTTTCACACTCAAATCATATGTTTATACTCCAAATTAAACCATTGATACCTATATTTATTATATTCATTGAAATAATTATATATGTAATTTTGACATCAAAACAATTTATAATTGATTTTGGAACATCTATTTTTTCATAAAAATATATATATATACTATCAATAGTTTCATCTCTAGAATCTCTCACGCGTTGTTTACTCAATTTTATTATTAATATTACATTAATATTAAAGTTGAACTCATATTCACCCTTCCATTAATCCATTATTGATATGAATAAAATAATAGCCAACAAACTATTTTTCACATATATGCATAGTCGTGCGATTTAAATATTAAAAACATTTAGTGATAGTAAAGCTCAAGTCAACCTGTATTGGATTCCATCAAATTATGAATTATTTATAAATATAATATATTCTGTTATAATACGAAATTATATTATATTTTTATGTTGGGTTATTTATAATAAGAAAGTATAAGTATTATATTTATTTAAAGTCAAGTAGTTTTAATTAAAAAAATATAATAATAAATAACAAATTGTTATATATATAATTTAAGATTAAATTTTTTTGATTAAAACAAAATTTATTATTTTATATATATATATATATATATATATATATATATATATATATATATATATATATATATAATAATTTAATTTAATTAAAATAACAATATTTTATTTTAAAAAGAGTAACCATAATTGAATTACATATTATATTTGCAATTAGATAGAAAATACTCTAATATAAATGTAAATATAAAAATTATGAATAACTTAAAAATAATAATATTAAGAAAAATCTTGCTATAATATAAAAGCTGCATTATTCAGATTACAAGATTGAATGCCAACATCCTTTCATATATTGACACACATATTGTAAAGATTAACTAATTCAATTTCTTAAATATAATTTAATTTTCATTGCATTTTTATGTAAACTATAAAATTGAATAGTTAATACTTGGAGTGGTGTTGTATTGCACATTAAAAATAAAACAACATCCAAAAGCTCAAACATAGAATTGCATTAAATGTGAGTAAGTAGATACAAGATGAAGGTAGAAATGACACAAAAGATTTGTTGTCACCTAAATGCATTTAACCATGCCCTCACCATAATTTATTATATTGAATATGATAAAAATTATACATAATATATGAAAAGGTATTAATATATATACATGTATATGTGATAAAAATATACATAATTTATGAAGAATTATATTAAAATATATACGTATACATAAATATGAAGAGTTATATATATATATATATGATAAAATATTACTTAATTAAATAAAATTATATTAAAAGTGTTTTATATCAGCATCAATGCACACCAAATTTTTTAGCAAAGTTATATCATCCACTTTACCATATAAATGCTAGATTTGTATGTTGGACTTTCACAAAGATACTAATTTAGAGTTGGAATATTAAAGATGAATAGTTATCTTTTTTTTTTTATGTTATTGAAATTCATTTTATTATTTTATTTCAATAAACTAATTTTTCATCTTATTATTGTGTTTGTTTTAGATTTTTTTTTTCACATAAATTCATAGTATCTTTTTATAAATCTAGATAATCTTATTTAAAAATATATACATATAAATGAAAAAAAAATTATAAAATATATATCAGATTATTTATTTATTTATTATTAATTTTAAATTATAAATATCTTTATTATTATTGAAATATCTTTTATAAATTTTTATCAAATTTTTTTAATAATAAGTTTAAATTCACAACAATATTTATATATAAAAAAGAAACGTTGATAAATCTTCTAGTAAAATTATTACTTATAGATATTAATACATAATTTATATCTTACCTGTAATTTTAAATCCCATCAACTTTAATAACATGCCTAGGTGTTTGATAAGACATATAGCTTTGCACTCTAAAGATTGTATTGAAAGTATTGATTCCTTACTTTTTGCAATTCAAATTTTTTCCTTTATTATTATTTTTCAAATTGAATTTAGATTTAGGTGTACAGAAATAATTACTTTTAAATAAAATGATGTTAATAAAACTATACGAAATTGAGTCGAACCGCTAGCAGTCCTTGAAATACATCCACTTTTAAATATCTCCGCTGAATTTGAATTCCCTATTTGTATAAAAATCTAACCATAATATTACAGCCACACGGTAACAAATGAAGAGAGAGCTGTCTTTTTCTGGCTTTTTGGTGCATGCCCATGCTTTTATTTAATCCGGAGAAAGGACATCAGAGAGTTACAATATTGCGAAAAAAGTGTGACAATTTAGTGGGCGGTGGGCAACGTACACTGGAATTTAAAAAAAAAGAAAGAGGCAAGGATAGTACAGTGGAATTAAAAAAAAAATAGTTTGCTTTTCAGCTTTTCATGCTGAAATTATAGCACGGGCTACCATGTGGACCATGCTCCTTGCAGTTCCATGCAACGGCACTGCACCATAATAGTATTTTTAGCAATACACTGTGATATGCTAATGGAAACTTCGATTTGTAAGGTTATTAATTAATAACTGAACGACGTTTACCAACTAATTGGTGTCAGAATCTTGTTAGATTTTTTTGACTGGGATTACAAATTTTATATGGTGGTGGTGAGGGTGGTGGTGAAAATAAAAATAAAGATACTTTTATAATTAAATTATTAAAAAAAATACAAATTAATTTTAGCTTTACATATTTTGAGTAATAACATTTTATTAGTAAAACTAATTATTCACTCACTTGACTAAAACAACGAAAGCTCGACACAAGTGAAACTAATCATTCTTTCATCCAACACTGACTTGACCTAAACAACCTAAGCTCAACACAAGTAAAACCTAAACTCAAACTCAAGACAAACTTAACACAGTTAAAAATAAATAAATTTTTAATTCTTTGAGGTTGATTTTAACAGTTCAATATGGATTGAGTTAGACAACATTTAATGCAATACTGCAACATATACGCCATTGGATATATGTACACATATATTCCATGATCCGCATACTGCTCAAATCCACTCAAATTGCTTCAAATTTACTGAAATACAATAGGAATGACGCATGTACCTTTGAAAATATTCTGCAATCAAGTGAACATATCCGCTAACAAAAGCTTTTGACCAGATTCTTAAATAAACAAACAGACGGACAACTTTCTCAACCACAAATAAACAGCTTTCACAAATAAACAGCTTTTCACAAATGGATGGATGAGAAGCTCTCTTCCACGTCATATTATTATGTTTAGCCTTTAGGAAATGATACTTGGACTTCACGCCTGCACCATAGATTTGAAGCCAAAATATTCTTTTCACAGATTCGGCCAGAGATCTCGCTTTCTTTTTTTTCAACGCTCGCTTATTGAAAGCTTTTTGCCTAACATTTTATGAATTGAAAGAAAATTGATTCACACAAAGGAAATAGAAGAAATTCACGGCTTTCACACTAAAATAATGTTGCAATTGGGGCAGTTTTAATGAACATTTTTTTAAATGGAGTTGTTTTTAACGTGATATTATAGAGTTTTTAGTAGAGTATCTGGTGGAAAATTTTGAGATGAAACCTTGATTGATGTTATATGTATTCAACACCTTGAAAAAATTCTAAAACACTTAACTTGTCCAAAATTTACTCATCAAACTTGTAATTTAATGAATCCATACCCAATTTAAAAAAAAATAGATCAGAAAATTTAGCCTTTCCTTTTCCAGAATTTTTAATTAATAAACAACACATAAATCTGTTTTTTCTCAATATTAATCATGACACAACGTGAAAACAACATATCTGCATCTCGATGCAAGAGTAATTGCCCAAACATGATTCTTCATGCTACTGAAATATAGCAACAGAGAAACATAAAATTACGACTAATTCTAAACCACCTTCTCGAATTTATATTATTTTATTAACTAACTGCTATTTCCTAACTGTCCTTCTGAATTTATATTATTTTAGTAATTAATTCCGAGTGGCTAATCTCTAATATTTATATTATTTTAGTAATTAATTCTTAACTGCTAATCTTTAATATTTTTTTACCTTAGTTTAATTAAGATGACATGATTAATAAATACTCTCAATTTATAAAATTAGAATTTTAAAAACCAAGAGATTGCCTCCTATAATTATGATTACATGATTGTGAAAGGGATCTTGTTTCTCTTCATTCTGGACATAGAAAACCTCATTTGGGGCACGTCGGTGTTTGTATGGGTGGCCACCTTGTATGTTTGAATAAGCTACGGAGGATAGGATTGTGCCTCGCACAATGGATACCACATTGGTTGTGGAAATACTGCTATTTTCTTGCCATTTTCTTTCTTTTCTTCTTTCTTCTCCTATTTCTTTTCTTCCTTACGCTCATCCTTTCTCTTCTGAAGAAGATAAGGCAGCACCAGCGCCATGAAAACCAATTTAGCCTACTGGAATTTCCTTCTCAGCAAATTGGCGACGCCCACAAGATCTGCTTCTCCAATCATAGTCAACATCCTTTCCTTCATATTGATCGACAATGAATCGATTCCTACAAACACCCAAACATTAAAAAATGTTCGCACAAAAATTAAATTTAATATTCGACATCCAATCGATTCTTGTAATCAACTAGATATTCTAGAACATTTGCAAAGAAGTAAAATTAAATTTCCACCACAAATCGACTGTCACAATCCCCCAAAAATTAGAATCTCTAGAAAAAAAAGTGACATAAATATGTTTTCAGTGAACAAGGGAGTGACCCACATGGGCTTTTACCATCAATTTTAGTGACATAATGCAAGGCGAACTCCTTGTGTTTATCACAATAGGAATCCAACGGGCATCCTTATGTCGATTGTTTATTCTCCAAATATTCGACAATCAAAAAGACATGGGTGCGGTCAATTATTTGACCACGCCCCATGCCCATTTCCACTTGATTATCAAATATTCGGGGAATTAGCAATTGACATAAGCACAGGAGGTCCAACTACCTTTTTTTATCATACTCAGATGCTAGAACATTAAAAAATCCTTAAAATGATTTCAAGCTCACATATAAGTCACAACTCTACCATTTCATCTACTTACACACAAGTTTCAATGAGTATTTATTTCATCTACTTACGCAAAACTTTAAATGAAAATTTATAAATGGAAATTGCACTAGGAAGAGATTATTCATGTGACAAAATGGAGCTGATTTGAAAGACTCTGACAACCCCCTTTTGGCGCAACCCCTTCAGATGACCCCCCTCTGGCGCAACCCCTTCTAGCTTCGTTTGTCATTTTTCTCCCTCCCGTTAGCCTGGTCGTTGGGCCCCACCATGATCTGCTAGCCTCCTCCAAAACCACCCTCCTCCCCTACCCTCCCACCCTCCCCTGCCCACAAACCCCCTGTCCCATCACTCCTACTCCCCTACAATAACTTTGCCAGGTTCGAATTCAAAATGGAATCATTACATGCGCAATTTCTATTTCCCTAGGAATTCTTCCTGTTTTGACGTTTCATCGTTGCGCTTGGGAAATTTGGCAGGCTACAGTTGTGCATGTTTCCATTACGCTCAGGCATTTTGGGTTCCTCCATATCCAACATGTAAGTATCATTAAAATGGTGAATTTGAAACATGGTCAAAACGTCTTAGCCCCTTCTTTGGATGACACTACATCCCTTCCTCCATGCATCGAATTAGATGGAATATGGCATTGCACATGGATCGCAGCCATTACCTGAACATCACAAATTGACAATCTTGAGTTGTGTTGAAATAAAATGCATAATGTGAATTCCATGAGGTTATGTCCGCTTGGCTAACATTTCACCTCAAGTAAATGATTGTTTTGTAGCTTTGGTCCTCATATAGTTCAAAATGAACATCTCCCATGCTTGGCCATCTTAATGGCCTATTAAGTTAGACAATAGTCTATCCTACCCTTCATTTCTCTTATATATGGCACATATAACCTGACCATGTCATCAAATAAAAAGTGGGGAAAACCCCATCAATCATCTCAGCTCATTGTTACGACTGTGTAGAAGGTTTGTTGTGACCTTTCATTTTACATTGTATATTCTTCCCACTTCAACGTGTATATCTTGCATAGAAGAGGCCCTAACTAGGACACATCAACTGTTGTCATGATTCACTTTAGTACGAAACTTATAACCATCACTTTCCTCCAATAAATATGCTACATCCCAACCCGTTCTTTCCTTCACTATATTACCCTTATACTCTGCCTTTTAACTGGCACTTCCATACAATACTAGGGACTAGTTTTCATCCCACTTCAAGATAGACATATATATAGGAGCTATGTACTAGATGTTTGAAGAAAAAATATGTATTTTCATAGATTCCACCAGAATTAGTTTTTTAAACGCCCACCTATTAAAAAATTTGCATAACATTTTAAGAATTGATAGAAACCTAATTCACACATTTAAAATAGAATAAATTCGTTGTTCCCACACTAAAAAAATTGCAATTGGTTAAGTAGTGATCAATATATACAAAGAAAAATTACTATTTGCAATTATAAATCAATAAAAACTTAAAAATAACAACACTGTAGACAAAAATCTATTTTTTTTTTTCAGGACATTGCAAACAAGTGGGAAGTTATGGAGCTCCCAGATGACTCTTCATGTCTCGTACCCATCTTAATAGATTAATGGGATAAGGGGAGCCATGCACTAATTTTATGATTAAAAATATCAGAAGAATGAGAGCCAATAAGGAGAAGTAGAAGAATTTAGAGAAAGTTTATGCTCCCAAAATTTCTTTTGAAATCAACATCATCTTCATCATCTTGCATAGAGAATTCACCATCTTGATAATTTACTTTGCATTGAGAATTCACCATCGTGATCATTTTCTTTGGATATTTTGAGAGAGAAGTGCCTCTCAATTTTATTGAAGGAAGGGGATTTCTTTTTGGAAAGTTTGAGTTCACTATTTCTCATCAAAACCCCGTCAAAGTCATTAAATTCAACTATTATATCATCTACAACAACAAATAAATATGATTTGTTTCTTAATATCTTGTGCTTTAGTTTGTTTTTTTGTTCTTCATTGCTTATTATGTCTATTATGCTTTGTTTCTCCATTGCTTACATGGCATTCGTGTATTTTTGTTTAATCTCTAGTCAATTTAATTGTGGGCTTCCTTCTAGGTTGCAACTAAGTTGTAAAGGAATACTGGGTTTGGTACACCATTTATTCAAATTCACAAATACATTAAGATCATTTTTGAAGGAAAATCTAGAACCGAGCATCCAGGATTTGAGAGCAACAAGGGAATGCTCCCATTTGAAAAGGTCATATTAGATTGGATCTAGTGATATAAGGATCTAAGAGTGATGAGGAAACAAACAACTGTGAGGATTAAAATTCATGGTAAGCTAATTATAATATGATCGGCCTTATGAAATATACATTGTGTGAGAGGTGTGTCTAAAGATCGAAAGGTATGGGGGTATCAGAAGTTGGAATTGCGTTGTAACATCAGATTTGGATTAAGTCAGATATAACGTAAAAATCTTCACAAAAATGAAGGGACAGGCATGGTGGGGCCCACATGCCAGGGTTGATGTGGCAAGCACCACGACGACCTAGTAATGGCCACATGGATGCCACATAGGCACACATGGTGATGTGGACCTGCTTTGTGATGACATGGAAGATCCATGTGGAAATATTATGAAAACATGTACCCCACATTTATAGTGGCATGGTTGTTCCATGTAGCAATTCAATGCTAATGTGGCTCTATATTATTGGTCAAATTTCAATTGGGCATAGCTTTCAATCTAGGAGTCAAATTGAAATATCAATTTTATATCACTTGAAAGCTCTTCATGAGTTGCATGTAATGGTGGAATTTGTTTTTGTCTTTAACAAAGTTGGAAAAAAAGAAGATTGTTGTAGCCTCATATTTTTAATAGACCTTGGTGGTTTTGCTGGAATCAGCGTGTAACACCTCCCATAGCCCAAGAAAGTACAAGGGGGTGCATGGGAGTGTTACACAAGGATCAAAAAATAGTAAAATTATTCGCATATGATGGTACAAAACATATGTAAGGATTTTTGCATGATGTGGTTGATTAGGAACACCACCCATTGCATAATTGACATAATGTGCATTGTATTCTTAAGGTGGTTTTCCTCCCATTAGGGTTTCCTTGTTTACCTCACTTCAATCATATTTTTCCATGCATAAAGTTGTTTCATGAGTACCTATATGGTTACAAATTATTGGGACTCATGGTTTTTTTACATAGTTATTGTGCATAAGTACAAAACATGGATAGAAATTGTTAGGACTCATCCACTAGCATAATGCATAGTTTTTCTTCAAGGGGGATGTTGGGGTACATTGCAGTCATGATTTCATCAATGCATGACATAGTCTATCATTAGACCCTATTCCATAATTTTTTATGTGAAAATAGGACTACTTTTCATTCATTACTAGACATTTCAAACCATTTTTTATTATCACCTACTTTTAGCATTTTCTATTTTTAGTAAAGTATATTTTTATGAGGGGACACCTAGGATGACATGTGACAATGAATGAGAACTGAGTGGGCTATTACATGGCTATTTCCTCTCCATAAATCCACATTAAGGTATTCCTAACCATCTTATCCACTCACATACCTCCTTTATCTATTGTTTTAAGTCTTATTTTTGGTATTGGCATGGGTAGTTAGGTAATTTTTAACTCCATTTACTTTTTGTTAACCCTATCATTAGATATTTTTCTAACTTAGGGTCTCCAACTCCATTTTTTACTTACTAGCTATTTTAGGAATGCTAATCAGTTAACTATGTACATACAAGGGAAGCTCAACCTAGTCTGAATTGATTTTCTCTTTGAGAAATTATTTATTATATTCATATTCATCAATAATATCAAATTCGATTTTCATGAGTATTTTGAATTTGTCTCATTAATTATATGGTCAATTTTCTCATCAATTTTATTCTATCTTCCTTTTTATTTTACAATAATTTTTTAATATTCTTTCACACTTAAATCTTATATTTATACTTGTTTGTACTTAAAATTAAACAATTAATACGTAAATAATATTCAGTATATATTATATTCATTAAAAAATTATATATATAATTTTGAAATTGATTTTGGGCCATTTATTTCTTTTTCCATACAAAAATACATGTATAAATAGTTTCATCTCTAGAATGTCTCACGCGTTGTTTGACTCAATTTTATTATTAATATTACATAAATATTAAAGTTGAGATCATATTCACCATGAATAAATTATTAATCGTATGAATACAATAATAATGAACAAACTATTTTTCACATATTCCTGTGATTTAAATATTAAAAACACTTAGCGATAGTAAAGCTCAAGTTCACAAGTATTGGATTCCAAATATCACACAATCAAATTATGAATTATTTATAAATACAATATATTCTTGTGTTGTGTTATTATAATAAGAAATTATAATATATTCTTGTGTTGGGTTATTTATTGTCACACACGTACTCAAACAACTCATGGTAAATGAATATTACGTTATTGTATTTTTTAATTGTTTTATCAAGAATTGGTTGAAAACCGAATTCTTGAATCGGTTGAAAATGAATAGGTGCTGCGTATTAAAGTGGGGAGTCTCCAGCGTTTTGAGATAGTGGGTAAAGAAGTCGCATATCACCCATATTTAAGGTTTAGCAAGTTTGGTGGTTTCACTAGGTTTGTTGTGTTGCCGGTAGGCATCAGTGTTTTCTTTATTTGTATGTCCATAACACAAAAAAGGTTGACGACTTGAAATCGACAGTATTTGAAGTGCTTCCTCGGCAAGAGGGAGGCGCTGCTGATTAAAGACGAAGTTATGTTCGATGTGGATGTGTGTATTCTCTCTTGGAAAAGTGAATAACCGGAAGAAAGTGGGGAGGGTTTCGTCGGTGCCTTACTGGTTTTGTAAATAAAAATTCAATTTCATAGGTGGATTGTCTAAAGTTTTTGATTCAAATTCTACCGCGCATTTGGTGATGGCTCTGAGAGTCTGAACATTTTCCATATGTAAATTACCAGTGTAGCTATACTAACTATGCAGAGTTCTATGACTTATCTGCAAACCAAGTTGTGATTGCACTAAATCATGGTTGACGTGGTAGAAGGGAGAAATGTGTTGTTTACCTGAAGAGTCTAACGCATGGTATTTCAAGTCTGCATTGTAGTTAAATTTTTATATTTGAGCCATGACTCAATTCAGAGAATGGTAAAGTGAACTGAATGTTTAACGAGATCCGAATGGGGAAACTTAAGGTGGGAAAAGCTGAGAGTTGGGTACGTAAAAATCTTCCACTGTTTTTTTTTTCTTTTATTGTAGTTGAGGCCTACATTCTTGAAGATTAAGAGCATTTAAACCCTTCCTATGGGAAAGGCTATGTTGTCATTCATTTTCTTTTAAAGAGTAGCTTGTCAAGATAAGTAAGCTTTCTTGTTTATTTCTAGTTTCGAATATTTTTAAAATAATTTCCATGTTTATATGGAAAGAAATATATAAATATTTATATAATATTGTGTACGCAAGAAAATAGAAGATGCATGCTCTTCATTTGAAAAGGGATTTTCTTGAATATATTAAAGAGGGTAGCTCTTTAATATAAATATTTACATAATATGGTATAAGCAAGAAAATAGAAGATGCATGATCTTTATTTTAAAAGGGATTTTGTACTCATTTAGTTTAGGAAATGAGAACAAACCCAATGTATTTTCTTGAATAGATTAAAGAGGGTAACCCTTGAAATATCTTCATGTGCGATGAAGAAGGAAAGAGAAGTTTTCTATTTATATTCATTAACCATGTTGTAAATAGTATTGAATTAATAAATCCATGGATAGTTTCATAAATCCATGGGTAGTTTTTCCATGGTGTTGATAGAGATTAATTATTTCATAAAACCATGGGTGGATTACCATGGTGTTTGAAAATATTAGTTATATAATAAATCCATGGATAGATTACCATGGTGTTGGTAAAGTCAAGTTATTTAATAAATCCATGGTTAAAGGAACTAATCCGTTATATTCCTTTAGATGAACAAACTAAGTGATTACTTTTATATTATCATGATTATGATGTTAATTCATTTTGGAAGAAAACCATGCATAAGCATGCAATATATGTATTAACTTTTATTGAAAAAGAATATACATATTTGTATGTAGAAAGATAGCGTGTAGTATTAAACTACATTGAATATGATTGTTAGTATAATCTTGAAAAAGAATACATGCATTTGTATGCTTAATTTCATAGTTTTACAGAAAATAAAACATACATTTACATGCTCACTTGTGTTGAGATTTTCTTTGGGAAGACTCATGAAGGAGGTTATGTTCTTCGTTGTGTAAGCACACCTTCAGGGAGACTCTTTTGGAATCGATATGCATTTGCATGCATGGAAGCAACATTTATTATGCTAGCTTGCAATTCATGCACTAAAAGTAATAGCTTAAGGGTTAGATATTTTTATTAAATTTATGTAAATCGCATGCATAAATATCTTAACTGATGTATCAGTTCATTTTAAAGAAAAGCTTGGGAGATGTAGCCATTGTCTTGCAAGAATGTGTGCTGATGCGACGAAGACATTAGTTAATGTGATGACTTATAATTAGCACATATGAGGTATGTGTTGTTAAACGGAGAATATCAAGGTACTTTACTTGCATGTCATGAATATACATGAGTAGATGGAGAGGCTACTATAGTATAGATATATGAAATGATTTATTATACTTTATGAATCTTGACATCAATGTATGTTGAAGGTGACATTAGTAGGGTATGATGGTGATATGTATAAAGTAAATATTATGCTTAACTTGGTGGTAGGTAAATGATTATGGTTCATGCAGATGAGTACGAACTACCAAATGATTCAGTGTACGATGGACCATCGTAGGTACATCTATGCCATAAAGATATGAATATATGATGACTAGAGGGTAAATGGTAACATATTTATTGTAATGGCTTTAAGCTAGATATTTGTATATTTCCTTGTAAGATTTATAACGATGGTTAAGGGATGGTCTCCCTTATAAGCCATTAAGTGAGGGTTGATCACCCTCATGAGCGTTTAATAATAAAATTAAACGTTTGTTGGTTTTCACCCTACGGGGTTTCCAAGGTATATTGGTGTTCAATGATGTATGTCAAGATGATGATGTTGATTTCCTTTCTTGTTGTGATATTTATAATGTCAAGTATGTGATGACTACATCAATAATGAAATGAGTGGAAGGTTACATCATACATTATTATGTTAATGTATTGTTATAGAGGTTGTTAATGGTTAAGGAGCTTACTAATCTTATTCTAAAGTTACATTATGAACTGGTAAAAATTATATGTAATGATGAGTAAGGAATATTTAGTAGTGAATGGATAGTTACCCATGAGTAACTTGTATGAAAATTTTTAACTCCTTACGTTTCCATGTGAAGTTATCAGTGTATGTTACAAGTGGTATGAGAGCTAAAGGTTGCAGCACTGGCACCTTTGGGGATTTATTAAGCAAAATGAAATTCAGAGATCCAAGATGAAATGTGCATATGTGAAGGAAGGCGTCACATCTCTAATCCAGGTTGAATAAAGAGTTTCAAGAGATAAGTATTATTATCTTTCTTTTCTTGAAACAATAGTTATTGCATTTATGGAAAATAGAATGCGTACAAAGTAAATAGCAATGAAGTTAGAGTTTATTTTAAAAGGATATATCTTTTCCACGTACGTAAATACAAACTTACAATGTAAGTTCTTGAAAATATTTCTATTATGTTAATGTTTTAGAAATATATTATTCCTAGAAAGATATACCATGGTAAAAGACCAAACTACTATGCTAGTTTTGCTGAGAAGAACCCATGTGAGATCTTGCAAAGCTTACTAGTATGTATCTTGAAAGGTGTGAGTAGCAGTAAAACATAAATAAGTAAACTTTCTTGCCTTTATATATATTTTATTTAAGAAAATATGGGAAGCTTGTTTTCTTTTAAAACGGATTTCGTACAGGTGTGTTAAATGATAAGGAATCCAAGTTCTTTTCTTGAAAATAAATATAGGCTAAAGAGAATAACCTCTTGAATATACTACATTGCTAGATGGATTATGTCAACTTCTTGGTTTAGGTATATTAAAGGTTAAGTTAACATTGTTAGCGTGGCATAGTTTTTATGCATAAAAGAGGCTATCTATGATAAATTATTGGAAGCAAAGCATGAGCAACTTGCATGTAGAATCATAGAGGAACAAGGTTCTTTGCATGGATAGAAGATCTATTGAGTATGTGAGTACTTTATGCTATCATAACTACTATGTTAGTTTCATTTGAAGTGAGTTCACGCATAAGAATCCAATAGCTATATTAGATTTCATCAGAAAGAACATAAGTTTATATGTGGAAAATGATAACATGTTTTGTTATCATACTTTAGAAAATATTCTTTGGAAAAGAAGATGAATTACATGAACAAAACTGAAGTACTGTTTTGGTTTCCTTGAAATATATACATGGCTAATGTGGGTATAATATTTCAAGAATCAGGCATGTATTCTTATGTTTTATTCCATTAGTTTTATGGAAAAGAAAACCATGTTTTGCATGTCTATTATGTTATATGTCCTTGAAGAGGAATCATGAGTTTTCCTCCTCGATTATGTTAAGTACTCTATTGGGAAATTAATCTTTATGCATTGTATGCATAGGAACAAAAGTCAATGTGTTAGCCTTATTATATTTGCATACTCCAAAGGCAAAAGCTGAAATGGTGGGTCTTTTGTAAAAGTTTAAGTAAAGCGAATGCACATTGTGTCATTTTCCATTAAAATAATTTTTGAACAGATATAGTGATTTGTCTTGTATGAATGTGTGCGTGTATGAAAAATGTCAAAATAATGTGGGAGTTATTTGACATGAATTGATAATTACTTACTCACACTAAGGTAGAGATGTTAGAAGAAAGAATGTTGTGACATTGTATTCACATCTCATATATGCACATGAATAGATGTTAAAGGATCATTCAAAGATTGATTATTTATTGATTAAGGTTTTATCTAATCATGCTAAAAAAAATCTTGTCGATGCTGCTAAAAGAAAGCATTGTGTAGAAGAGAAATGTGAATTTCCTGAAGGGGATGAGTACTGCAGTAGGGAGAGAATTTCTTCAAATGAAATAAAGATAAGTATTTTATTTTATTTTATTTTAAGAAGTCTATGCATATGCATGTTGATTTCCTTTAAAAATGAATTGTTATATACATGGAATTGCATGAGATTAGCTTCCATTTAAGAGAATTCTTAAAAAGTACATGCTATTATAATATATCTTTTCCAGATAAGAATATGCATATGAGACTAATATGTGTATTATGATTTATTCTTTAGGAAATAAAGTATAAAAAAACATAAAAGAAAAATAGCTACCTTTCATTTGAGTTGGAAAAGAAGTAGTTGTTTTTGCATGCAATACAATTTCTAAGTTACCATGCACTACTTTAAAAAGATGAATGTGTATAGTGATGGTGTGTGAAACTAATTCATGAATGAAAAAGATGAGGAAAGTCCTTATATAAGATGATAGAGTGTTAAAATTAAATTGAATGAAGTATCTTAATGGATCAAGTTGTGAGACTTCACTAAATGACTAGTTGACTGACTAGTGTTTGCATGAGTCGTCATGGATGCATTAAAATTATTAATAGCATTGATTAGTTATGAATGAATAAATGATGAAAGTGATATGCACAAATCAATTTTGACTAAAGCTATTTGAAAGTTGTGAACACGTGATTATGATAATTACTTCATGTGTCAGTCTGTTGGAATAGAACATTATGTGAATTGGAAATGTTTGCACTCATACCCTAATCGTTATTGACACATACGCATTAATGAATATCTGTATATACTTTTATGCATGACGACATTGTATGCAAGAAAATTTTTTATGCAGGAACTTAAAATGATTGCGCAAGATAATATGTACTTGAGAAATTCATATTTATGATTAGCATTGTTTCTTATTGTAAGCATGGGTAGCTTAATGGAAACAGAAAATCTGTGAAAATAAAGCATCACAAAAATTGCAATGTGAATTGCAACAGTAAACGTTAAAGTATCATGTTTTAATGTACAACACATGTATATTACTTCCAAGGGGGAATTTGTGACAACTTCATTAAAGTTAACTAGTATTAACTAGTTAAAGACAATTTGTTTTATCTGGCAAGAAAAAATTAAATCGTCACTGTTGATAAAGCAAGTTATTTAATTTACTGAAACTAATTAATGAAAAGATAATTATTTTAAAGCTGATGGTGAAAATGTTTCCAAGAATAGGAGGTGGTTGGGGATAGTTGGAAAGACAATTACCTACTCCTCTGAGGATAAAGCTGGATCCCAGGGGAGGATTAGGCATTCTGTGAAATTGGTAAAGGGAGAGTATTTTCTAGAGCTGGTTGGGACCAGTTGAAAATAGCTTACAGAAACCCTTGTAAAGCCAAAAATATCTGAGTGTGACTGGATTGGCCATCCCGAGGTCACAGCAGAGGAATCCACTGTTAACCCGTGGCACTGTCCAAATTCTGAAGCTAGGGGACAAGTGGAGGACGTAATAGCCTCACTTGATGGTTGGGAGGACCACAACTTGAAAGACTGAATTTCCAGATAAGCATAAATAGTTTTAGTGTGGAAAGATTGACTGTCTGGATGTGAAAAATTACTCAATCCTATGGATTAGGAGGAGCATTTTGTTTACCATTGTGGTTCTCATACTGGAACAAGTTAACTAAAAAGTTATGTGTTATATTAAAATGAAGTTTTATAAGATTGTGTAAATATCCTATGTAGATATTAAGAGAAAAGGAGCTTAGCGCTCGGAAAATGAATTACTAAATGTATAAGTTCATTTATATTATTACTAATTTGTTTGAATGTCTTAGCAGATGCTAGGATATGCCTATGGTGCATGGATTAACCATTGGTATGACTAGAGATCTAAGTGCTCTCTGAGTACTTTTTGAAGTACTGTGTGGATGTCTTTAGCAGGAGCTAAGACAATGTGCACATGATGCATTGATGAGAGGGTTGGTTCTCTCTGAGTATTTGTGGAGGAGATTTGATTAAAACATCTCTTTATATTGCAAGAATGTTTGATAGTTGCCAGTATTTTGATTTGATTGAAACTATGTGACTAATGTGATTGAATGGTTAGTCATACATTACAGGCTCTTTCCAGGAAGTGTTGATGGGTGTTCAACCATTCTATGAGAGCTTGCGTAAAAGCCATCATTCTTCCAATGGTAATTGGTAAATAATGGTAAGTTCGTATAGAGGCTTTTCTATACTTTTGTGAATTGAATAAGGGATAAGCAGTTAGAAATGGAAATGAAATTTTCTTTGCGCTATACCTGCTTATGAGTATGGATAAAAACATTATTGTTTTAAATAATTACATTTAAGGAGACAAAAGTGTTTCATTGTGAGGGGAAGAACCACTTTGGGTTGCTTATATTATTATATCATGAGTATAAGTTTAAGTTTCAGTGAGAGAAGCACACCGAGGACGGTGTTCTCTTCAAGGGGGGGAGTATGTCACACACGTACTCAAACAACTCATGGTAAATGAATATTACGTTATTGTATTTTTTAACTTTTTTATCAAGAATTGGTTGAAAATTGAATTCTTGAATCGGTTGAAAATGAATAGGTGCTACGTATTAAAGTGGGGAGTCTCCAGGATTTTGAGATAATGGGTAAAGAAGTCGCATATCACCCATATTTAGGGTTTAGCAAGTTCGGCGGTTTCACTAGGGTTGTTGTGTTGTTGGTAGGCATCAGTGCTTTCTTTATTTGTATGTCCATAACGCAAATAAGGTTGACGACCTGAAATCGCCAGTATTTGAAGTGCTTCCACGACAAGAGGGAGGAGCTGCTGATTAAAGACGAATTTATGTTCGATGTGGACGTGCGTATTCTCTCTTGGACAAGTGAATAACCGGAACAAAGTGGGGAAGGTTTCGTCGGTGCCTTACTGGTTTTGTAAATATAAATTCAATTTCATAGGCGGATTGCCTATATTTTTTTATTCAAATTCTACCGCGCAGTTGGTGATGGCTCTGAGAGTCTGAACCTTTTCCATATCTAAATTACTAGTGTAGCTATACTAACTATGCAGAGTTGTATGGCTTATCTGCAAACCAAGTTGTGATTGCAGTAAATCATGGTTGACGTGGTAGAAGGGAGAAATGTGTTGTTTACCCGAAGAGTCTAACACATGGTATTTCAAGTCTGCATTGCAGTTAAATTTTTATATTCGAGCCATCACTCAATTCAGAGAATGGTAAAGTGAATTGAATGTTTAACAAGATCCGAATGGGAAAACTTAAGGTGGGAAAAGCTGAGAGTTGGGTACGTAAAAATATTCCACTGTTTTGCTTTTCTTTTATTGTAGTTGAGGCCTACATTCTTGAAGATTAAGAGCATTTAAACCCATCCTATGGGAAAGGCTGTGTTGTCATTCATTTTATTTTAAAGAGTATCTTGTCAAGATAAGAAAGCTTTCTTGTTTATTTCTGGTTTCGAATATTTTCAAAATAATTTCCATGTTTATATGGAAAGAAATATATAAATATTTATATAATATTGTGTATGCAAGAAAATAGAAGATGCATTCTCTTCATTTGAAAATGGATTTTCTTCAACATATTAAAGACAGTAGCTCTTTAATATAAATATTTACATAATATGGTATAAGCAAGAAAATAGAAGATGCATGATATTTATTTTAAAAGGGATTTTGTACTCATTTAGTTTAAGAAATGAGAACAAACTCAAGGTATTTTCTTGAATAGATTAAAGAGGGTACCCCTTGAAATATATTCATGTGCGATGAAGAAGGAAAGAGAAGTTTTCTCAGATTTATATTCATTAACCATGTTCTAAATAGTAATGAATTAATAAATCCATGGATAGTTTCATAAATCCATGGGTAGTTTTTCCATGGTGTTGATAGAGATTAATTATTTCATAAAACCATGGGTATATTACCATGGTATTGGTAAAGTTAAGTTATTTAATAAATTCATGGTTAAAAAGAATATACATATTTGTATGTAGAAAGATAGCGTGTAGTATTAAACTACATTGAATATGATTGTTAGTATAATCTTGAAAAAGAATACATGCATTTGTATGCTTAATTGCATAGTTTTATAGAAAAGAAAACATAAGTTTACATGCTCACTTGTGTTGAGATTTTCTTTAGGAAGACTCATGAAGGAGGTTATGTTCTTCGTTGTGTAAGCACACCTTCAGGGAGACTCTTTTGGAATCGATATGCATTTGCATGCATGGAAGAAACATTTGTTATGTTAGCTTGCAATTCATGCACTAAAAGTAATAGCTTAAGGGTTAGCTATTTTGATTAAATTTATGTAAATCACATGCATAAATGTCTTAACTCATGTATCAATTTATTTTAAAGAAAGTCTTGGGAGATGTAGCCATTATATTGCAGGAATGTGTGCTTATGCGATGGAGACATTAATTAATGTGATGACTTATAAGTAGCACATATGAAGTATATGTTTTTAAACAGATAATATCAAGGTAATTTACTTGCATGTCATGGATATACATGAGTAGATGGAGAGGCTACTATAGTATAGATATATGAAATGATTTATTATACTTTATGAATCTTGACATCAATGTATGTTGAAGGTGACATTAGCAGGGAATGATGGTGATATGTATAAAGGAAATATTATGCTTAACCTGGTGGCAGGTAAATAATTATGGTTCATGCAGATGAGTACGAACTACCGGATGATCCAGTGTACGATGGACCATTGTAGGTACATCCATGCCATAAGATATAAGATATGATGAATAAAGGGTAAGTGGTAACATATTTATTGTAATGGCTTTAAGCTAGATATTTGTATATTTCCTTGTAAGATTTATAACGATTGTTAAGGGATGGTCTCCCTTATAAGCCATTAAATGAGGGCTGATCACCCTCACGAGCGTTTAGTAATAAAATTAAATGTTTGCCAGTTTTCACCCTACGGGGTTTCTAGGGTATATTGGTGTTCAATGATGTGATTGATATTGTGTCAAGATGATGATGTTGATTTCCTTTCTTTTTGTGATATTTAAAATATCAAGTATGTGATGACTACATGAATAATGAAATGAGTGGAAGGTTACATCATACATTATTATGTTAATGTATTGTTATAGAGGTTGTTAATGGTTAAGAAGCTTAATAATCTTATTCTAAAGTTACATTATGAACTGGTAAACATTCTATATAATGATGAGTAAGGAATATTTAGTAGTGAATGGATAGTTACCCATGAGTAACTTGTATGAAAATTTTTAACTCCTTACGTTTCCATGTGAAGTTATCAGTGTATGTTACATTTATAATAAGAAATTATAAGTATTGCATTTCATTTAAAGTTATGTATTTTTAATTTTAAAAAATTATAATAATAAATAACAAATTATTATATATATAATTTAAGATGAAATTATTAAATACTTGTTAAAATAAAAATTTGAAATTAAATTTTTTATTTATAAAGACATAATAACTAAGAATTTAATTTAATTATAATAACAGTTTATTTCATTTTAAAAAGAGTAATTATAATTAAATTAAGATATGTCATATTTTCAATTAGATAGAAAATACTCTAAATGTAATTATATAAATCTAAATATAAAAATTATGAATAATTTAGAAATAAGAAAAATATTGTTGTAATATAAAAGCAGCACTATTCATATTACAAGATTGAATGTCAACATCCTTTCATATATTGATATAAGTGTACAACCTTACACATATGGTAAAGATTAACTAATTCAATTTCTTAAACATAATTTAATTTTCATTGACTTTTTATGTAAACTATAAAATTGAATAGTTAATACGTGGAGAGGCGTTACAATGCACATTGAAAATAAAACACCATCTAAAAGCTCAAACATAGAATTGCATTAAATGTGAGGGAGTAGATACAAAGTGCCGGCAGAAATAACATAGAAGATTTATTGTCACCTAAATACATTTCAACATACCCTTACGAGATGATTTATTTAGTTGAATATGTCAAAATATATATGTATATGTATATGTATATACGTATACGTACGTATACGTACACACACACACACACATATATATATATCATGAAAATATACATGGCTTATGAAAAGTAATATTAGTATATATATATGATAAAATATTACTTAACTAGATAGAATTATATAAAAGTGTTTTATATCAACATCAATACACACAATTTTTTTTGGAAAATGTTATATCATCCACTTTACCATATAGATGTTAGATTTGTATGTTGGACTTTCACAAATATACTAATTTAGAGTTGGGATATTAAAGATGAGTAGTTATCATTTTTATGTTATTTAGATTCATTTTATTATTTTATTTTAATAGACTAATTTTTCATCTTATTATTGTGTTTAATTTGAAATTCTCTTTTTTCACATAAATATTAGTTCATATTCTCTAAGACATTAATTCATATTCTCTAAAATATTCATTCGTATTACCTTCTTATAAATTTACATAATCTTATTTAAAAATATATACACATATAAATGAAAAAAAAAATTATAAAATATATAACACATTAAATTTTTCATTTATTGTTATTTTTAAATTATAAATATTTCTATTATTATTCTATTATTATTATCAGAAGAAATCTTGATAAATCTTCCGACTAACATTATTACTTAAATATATAAAATTATCTAAAAGTGTTTTATATCAACATCAATGCACATCAATTCTTTTGGCAAAGTTATATCATCCACTTTACCATATAGATGTTAAATTTGTATGTTGAACTTTCACAAATTTACTAATTTAGAGTTGAGGTATTAAAGATGAGTACTTATCTTTTTTTGTTATTTAGATTCATTTTATTATTCTATTTTGATTGACTAAATTTTCATTATTTAATTTAAAATTCTTTTTTTTCACATAGATTTTAGTTTATATTCTCTAAGATATTGATTCATATTATCTTTTAGAATTGTCTTTGTCACGTAAATATTAATTCATATCCTCTAAAACATTAATTCATATTATCTTCGTATAAATTTAGGTAATCCTATTTAAAAATATATACAAATATAAATGAACAAAAAAAATTATAAAATATATAGTGAATTATTATTTTTTATTTTGTTGTTATTTTTAAATTATAAATATGTCTATTATTATTCAAACATTTTTTATAAATTTATTTTTTAATAATATATTTAAATTCACAATAATAATTATATAAGATGAAACGTTAACAAATCTTCCAACTAAAATTATTACTTAACTAGATAGAATTATATAAAAGTGTTTTATATCAACATCAACGCACACCAATTCTTTTGGCAAAGTTATATCATCCACTTTACCATATAAATGTTAGATTTATATGTTGGACTTTCACAAATATACTAATTTAGAGTTGAGATATTAAAGATGAGTACTTATCCTTTTTATGTTATTTAGATTCAGTTTATTATTTTATTTTAATAGACTAATTTTTCACCTTATCATTGTGTTTAGTTTAAAATTCTCTTTTTTCACATAGAGATTAGTTCATATTCTCTAAGACATTAATTCATATTACCTTTTATAATTCTCGTTTTCAAATAAATATTAATTCATATTCTCTAAGGCATTTATTCATATTATCTTCTTATAAATATAGATAGTATTATTTAAAAATATATACACATAGAAATGAAAAAAAAATTATTAAATACATATCAGATATACTTCTCATGGAAATGGTCATAGATGAATGAGTTACTTAAAGCAGTTGAATCTCAAAAAATGATATCTAACATAATTTCTATCTTACCCATTTTTTTAAATCCCATCTATTTTAATAACAAACCTAGGTGTTTGATAAAACATGTAGCGTTTGCAATCTAAAGATTGTATTGAAAATATTGATTCCTTGTTATTTGCAATTCAATTTTTTTTCTTTATTATTATTTTTCAAATTAAATTTAGATTTAGGTGTATAGAGATAATTATTCTTAAATAAAATGATGTTAATAAAATTATACGAAATTGAATCAAATCGATGGAACTCCTTGAAATACATCCACTTTTAAATATCTCCCCGTGATTTTGAATTCCCTATTTGTATAACTAGCAATTGCACCAAATGTTGCAAAAGAAACACCATAAGGCATAAATTTAAATTTGAAAGTAATCTTGACATATTCAAAATCATTAAAGATAAAAAGTAGTACATTTGATGCTAACATTGTTTCTTTCCACACAAGTAGGTTTGGCGCATATTTGTTTCTTCTCTCCTAGTCGCTTTTTACCATTTTAAAACACAATTGGTTCCTTAAGCAAAATACACATAATTTCTATGGATTGAAATTGAGATATAGATATTTAGTAACTGAATGTATGGTACAAGCAATCAACAATGAACATGAGATATATAATAATGATTTAGGATACAAGAAAAATCAAGAGGTATGCCCTAATGAAAGGAGTCTAGTAAGGAGTTTAATGCTGGATTTTATTTTGAGTTCTAAGAATGGAGAAAAGTTGTACCCGTTGATGAAATATCAGACTTGCTCATAGTTTTAGAAATAGTTGAACGACTGGCTGTTTTGAGGTAATTTGAGCTGAAATCAAAACATTTAGTGGAAGATGAGCCTGATGAAGTTAGGTGACTAATACTATGTGGGGTTATGAGTTGTTTTGAATTGAGAGATGGATAAGGTTGAGGGTGGAGTTCATGTCTGGGTGTATAAGTGACACCTTCCTTGGTAACCTCCTTCTCCACAAAGGATGTACAAGAGGACAAATCCTTGGTGGTGTGTAGAGGATATGCCTCATATTTAGATTTCTATCTTCTATCATTAGCATTGGGTGCTTCTACCTCTTTCATCTACATGAATACATACATATACAAAGACACATTGTTAGTCACCTTATTTTCCTAGAAAATCCCATTTCTTCATATTAATAAATTGTAATCATAATCAATTGGAAGAAACCATACACACATACCTTTGCCAGCCTTTGTTCTTCATTTGTCATAGTTGGGTGGTCCTTGGATCTTCTTGATCCATTATCTCCCCTTTTATCCCTGCATTGCACCATTTTAAGTTTCTAAAGAATAAAGTAAAGTAACCAGAAGATCATGAAGAAGTTATTTGCAGTATAATTCCTTCTTTCAAACTAAAACATACATTTTTAAATCGTTCTGAATCTCTTTGTTTTTTTCCATCAAATCTTGACTTTGTTTCCTATCGTTATCTGGTTCTTTATAATATCTTCCATGTGGCCTTTTGAGGCGGCCTGCCTGGTCAATGGGAAATCTTGGGGAGTGGTTGCATCTTCATCATTCTTCCACATACATTAATAAAAGTGATGGCGCAAAGTATTTTGGGGAAAATTTGCATTGAAATACATACTGTTTCCTTTGGCTATGAATCTCTCCCTCTTACTCTTATGTTGACTAATGGAAGCAAGGCCACTCATGTCACTAATGTTATCATCATAATTACCATCTGAGAACCCATCTCTCTGGACGTTTCTGTATAGGGAAATTTTAACCAACTAGTTCAATACTCTATCCAGCTCTTCTGAAAATTCCACCACAACCCAATTAGAAACAGTGGTGTGAAATTCCACAACTTTCTCTTGTATTAAAAAAATATTTTCAATGTGGGGCTGCAGATCTGGCTCACTCAAGTCAAGAGCGTCATCCTTCCAGCCCTGTGTGAATCTAAAATCAGTAAAATCGTTATTGTTCTTCTTAGTGTTAACCCCCATACAGTATTGTATAATAATGGATGAGAAAGTACTTTAACAAGATTTACTATCTTGCTAACATTGACACAAAACCTTGAACCAACGAGACCATCTACAACTTTACTACCAGAGTTCATGTGCATCGTATGTTTTGAAACACCTTACTTGTTTATGTTTGGATGAAACTCAATTTCCTGTCTTAAAGACCCTTTTTCATCATATTTTTTTATTTCAAAACAAGAAGCAATGATTTATGCTTTGGTGAAATAATCTTCCATGTTCCTTGTTGTATCTCAAGAAACAATCCCTTGGTTGTGATAAGGAATTCATGCTCAAGACATTTTTAAATATATGTCACAAATTTAAGAAATCAGATGGTCTTTGTTAAGCACCTTTGGAAGTTAATTATTTATAACGCTCAATGATCCGATATAGTGAAATATTTTAGAATGCCATTATCTCCCGATATTACTTGAAATGGAAGGAAGAAAATGGAATGGAAACTTAAAATGATATGTTGTAGAGCATAATCTATCACTTTAAATCTAAAAAAAAAACTTTATAGAGAGAAAATAGTTGGAGTGAAGGAACACACATTAAGGACATTTAACTCTTACTTAAAAACTTTAAAAAGAGACCCGTAGCTACATTACTTCACCTCATTCATAGAAGAAAAAACATATGACGAAACTGGAAAAATGCATCAACATCAACAGGTGCAAGAAACTTGATCTTCTTTCATTAACTTTCAGAAAATTTAGTTCAAAATTTATAGTCCTCCAGAGGTCCAAGATTCTGAACCCTCTTCTCTATTGCGATTTCCCTTAAATACATATTGAAATCAGTTTGTAACTGCAAAAAATTCTCAAAACTGTCTAAACTACTTCTTGTTTTAACAACTACTTTAAATACAATTCGAGGTAAAAGGCATTCTCTTTACAATAAGAAAGAAAAAATAAGAGGTAAAAATAAACATCATGAAGTTAAGTCTTTGGGATTGCTAATGACATGTTTGTTGCAGATGTATTGGCTGGTGATGTATTTTCAGAAAAGTTGGCCATCCATGTTCTACGTGCTTTAGACATTTGAATGTTGGCATTTAATTAGACTCTTAATACATCAAATATTCAATTTACGGTAATAGATATATTGAACATAAATTACGCGTAAGCCCCATTGTTTTGATCGCACATAAATTTCCCCAAAACCATAAACCACCTACGGGGGAACTTGTAGCAGTTTATGAAAAAAGGGGTGAGTGATGCCACATTGCATTATAGCCATCGCTCTGCAAACAGTGGTTCAGATCAAACCACTCTATAGGAGCACTCTCTCACATAAGTTCCGAGCAGTTTGTGATGCCGCAAAACCATAGGATATGGGCCGGATGATCCAAGTCGTTAATTTATGTTGAACGATAACTTGTAGTCTGAAGCAGACTACTTTCATATTATATGCGTTTGCTTCCCATTCTTGAGATTTTCATTATCTGCTACATATACGCTTATACCCACCAAACCTTTCGTTGAAGAAAACACAATCTTATTCATCCATCTCTCCAATGATTCTTTGTGATTGCATGCACTCAAATTACAATCTAAAATGTATTGAGTTTTATTTAAATATCATATGAATGCCAAGTGATCATGTGAGAAGGAAATTGTCATTATGAAAATTGAATTCCCATAGAATGAATCACACCTATTTTTGCTGGATGTTCCTAGAAAAATCTCCTTTGAAGAACTAAGGAAATCTCTTCAACCGCTTTCAATTTTTGAAAAATTCTCGTGATAAATTAAATTGGTCATATTCTGCAAAAAAAAACCCATTTGCGGATTTTTGAAAATTTTCTCCATTTTCCCAGAATAAGAAATCGAAATTCACTGTCCTGAGAGTATGTGTGTTTTCTGAACTTTGACTTTTAATTTTCATCAGTATGCTTGCTCAACTTTTAAACGCACCTGGAAATATGATCTTCCAAAAATCATATGTGATTAATCATAGATTTTAAGGCTTTGTCTATGAAATTTACACGTTGTAAGTGAAAATAATTTGAATCAGTGTAACCTTGAGCTATTATCAGCAACCCAACATCATTAACAAACTCAGAATCCAGGGTTAATTTTTCAAGAGAGTGACATCGAACTCAAATATCTTTCATAGTTTTATTAGTTATCCTTGCACATGCTGCAATGCCAAGCACTTTCACTGTCTTTGCAAAACCAATTTCTATTGTTGTCATACCTCAATCTGTCAAACCCTCACAAAACTGAAGATTCTAGTTCTCAATTTGTTTGCATTGTTCTCATACAGTAGTAAGACCTTGATCACTTATATAGCAACCCTATAAATATAAGGCCTTCAAAACCATAGAATGTTGATCCACAGATGCTAGGCCAAAACATGTGACTGCAGGGAATCATATTAAACTCATCTTTTCCAATCTTTGACAACCCCATCTTAGAACATTAATACCAATATTTGACAGATTACGAGATTCCAGTTCAGCTTCTTCTATTCCATGTTTCTCTGTAGAATGATTTCTTTTGAGTGTTGGCGTTGAAGATGAAATTCCTACAATAGTAGTTTATGCATGATTTATGTCCAGTTCCAAGGTGAAAATGTAAAGTTTTCTTTTGGTTCACCTGGCATCCTTTCATCCATGTGTATACAACGTGAATCACTAAAGTGCTTCACTAGCAGGCCTATGCATCCATCAAGACTGTCTCATGCCCTATTCAAATAGTGTGTCTACTTGCACTTTCCTGTTGATACCATCTCTTTAAACAAGAGCACAAGAATCCCGATCTGACTTTTGTCCATCTAAATGTATCAACAACCTTGAATTTATCAGACCCTCTCTTGACTTTTAGCTGAGTCGAATTAGGTTACAACATCTGGCTCTAAATGGGGACAACTTTTTGGTAGAAAAGTGTTGAGAACTCGTAGATCAGTAGCCTTTGTTGGGCATGGAGGCAAGGAGAAATTGTAGATCAATAGCATTTATTGGGCATGGAGTTAAGTCAAACTGAATTTTCTCCCAATCCAAAATATCTGAAAATTTCAAACTTCTCTGAAACCTCTCTCTTCCAAGATCTTTATTCTTGAACTGAAAATGATAAACTAGAAATAATGCAACTCAGAATGCTCATCTCCTGAGCTTATTTATGTACAACTCATATATATAAATATAAATATATATATAATATATATATATATATATATATATATATATATATATATATATATATATATATATATATATATATATATATATATATATATATATATATGCATGGATGAACTTAATCACGTGAATTCAACCTTCCAATGGCACCAACCTAACATCTGTATGTTAGAATTAATACCTTCATGCTGCTGAAATTTAAAAATCAAAACAGGAATGTACCATGAAAATTTTCCATATATAAAACTTTGTACATACCCTTGCATAAAAGCATGTTTCTGATCAAAGAAATTTGTCATATACTCAGCCACTGGATCATAAAACTGATGACACAAAATTTTGGCTGCCTCCTTTTCTTGAACATTTTGCTGATGTAGACTTGCTTGAACCAGGCAGCTTCCTTCATTGTTTGACTCCTCAATTTGGAATTGTGTGCAAGGAACTTGATTGCCATTTTATATAGATAGGCATTTAGGCTGAAAGAGAAATCCAAGGTTTGTTCCCTGTAATGATGATGTTCTTCGTATAATGCCAATTCTTGACAAAGATATTCCTTCTCCTGCAAACATACCTGAGAAGCTCTACTAGTGTCCCGCTTATTCACAAAATCATTAAAATTATGAAAATTGTAATGATCTTCCAGGCTTTCATCATGTAGTTTAGTTTTTGCAACAAATTTTTGACCAGAATCTTCAGAACGCTTAGATTATTGTGTTTCATCAATACAGGAATCCTCTGACACCTTTTGAAAATCCTTGTTCACCTATGAATTTGCATTCTCTTGTAAAGAAATTCCAACGTTTTCTTGATAGGCCCTCTTGTCTTCAATAAAACTTGTTCTTTCAACATGACAAGAAAAATTTCTACAAGCCCACACATTATCTTCGATTTCCTGTGCATAAAGAAACATCAGATTCAGAGTGCATGGTTTTCTCTCCTTGAGATAAAAAGCCAAGACAATAGAAAGAGCCCTCAAATAGTAAACCATAGCTGCTGCTTCAGGAGGTCAAATTTATTTTGGCATGCTGAAATGATTTTTTTGAAACCTCCTATTAAAATCAACAATTGATTCATTTCTTTGCTTCTGGATAGAATACAATTCCAAAAGGTGTTTTTCATATGATTTATGCTCGCCGCAATATCTAAGAAAGATATCTTGAAAACCTTTCCATGAACTAATTGAACTTGCTTCCAAACGCTAAAACCATTACTAAGCACCCTGCTTTAATGAATGACAAAACATCCTTAAAGCCACGTCTTCATAAATAATTTTAAATTTTTCCAGAAAGTACTTAAATTCCAAAATATGTTGTTCAGCTGAAATATCCTCATCCGCTCCAGAGAAAGTTGGCAAAAATTTAAATCCTTTTTGAAGGATATTGATGAATAATTGTGGGCAGCTTCAAGGGTTTAAAGATTTCTTTGTTTTTGAGCTGAAATAAAGTCAATTGTTTGTGAGGAAGAATATTATCCTCCAAAGATGACGAATCATCACTTTTATGCTCATACTGTGATTGATTATCTTTAGGAATTGTAATGCAACAGTCATCTCTCCCCCCATATTTAGGGGATAAAGTTGTGTCAAGATCTATAATACAAGCAGAAGAAAAATCATCTTTTTCCAATAAAGAATGTACTTTTTGGGCTTTACAATCTTCTGAGAATATAAAGTAGGAAAGAATCTTCTTGATATATAAGGGAAAATAGATCTCTAAACTGATAGTAAAAAATATAACTTCCTTTAAAAAACTCAAACTCTAATACATGTTTTTTCCATGATGCTTTCTCATTTGATTGCTAGAAAAATTCTTCATCTAATGAAGCCTTCATCAATGGATTTTCCAAGTGCATAATAAACAACCAAATTTTAAATCTAAATCTTGTTCACCATCAAGAATAAGGGATTATGAGACCTTATGCTACGGGTATTTGACCTCGTGTGTGGCTTTTTGAAAATCAGAATTATGTAAAAAGTCAACACAGTCGAATATTTCCTCTTCACTGAACAACCAAAGGAAATAGAAAGAAAAACCAGGGAAATGAACTCCGCTTCTTTGCTCCCCCAGAAATGGCACCAAAAAATGTTGTACCTAAAGAAACAATCCCTTGGCTGTGATAAGGAATCCGTGCCAAAGACATTTTTAAATATATGTCACAAATTTAAGAAATCATATGGTCTTTGTTAAGCACCTTTCAAAATTAATTATTTATAACCCCCAATGATCCGATATAATGAAATATTTCACAATGCCATTATCTGCTGATATTACTTGAAATGGAAGGAAGAAAATGGAATGGAAACTTAAAATGATATGTTGTAGAACATAATCTATCACTTTAAATCTTAGAAAAAAATTTATAGAGCAAAAATAGTTGGAGTGAAGGAGCGCACATTAAGGACATTTAACTCTTACTTAGAAACTATGAAAAGAGACCCACAACTACATTACTTCACCTCATTCATAGAAGAAAAAACATATCACAAAACTGGAAAAATGCATCAACATCAACAGGTGCAAGAAAATTGATCTTATTTCATTGACTTTTAGAAAATTTAGTACAAAATTTACAGTCCTCCAGAGGTCTAAAACTCCGAACCCTCTTCTCTATTGTGATTTCCCTTAAATGCATATTGAAAGTAGTTTCTAACTACTCAAACTTCTCAAAACTGTCTAAGCTACTTCTTGTTTTAACAACTACTTTAATTACAATTTGAGGGAAAAGGCATCCTATTTACAATAAGAAAGAAAAAATAAAAGAGATAAAAATAAACATCATGAAGTTAAGTCTTAGGGATTGCTGATGACATGTTTGTTGTAGATTTATTGGCTGGTGATGTATTTTCAGACAAGTTGGGCATCTGAGTTCTACATGCTTTACACATTTGAATGTTGGCGTTTAACTGGACTCTTAATACATCAAATATTCAATGTATGGTAATAGATATATTGAACATAAATTATGTGTAAGCCCCATTGTTTTGACCGCACACAACTTTCCCCAAAACCATAAACCACCTACAGGGGCACCTGTATAATTTTTTGACAAAAGGGGTCAGTGATGCTACATTGCATTATAGCTGTCGATTTGTGAATAGTGGTTCATATCAAACCACTTTGCGGGAGCACTCTCTCACATAATCTCCGAGCAGTTTGTGATGCCGCAAAACCATAGAATTTGGGTTGGATGATCCAAGTCATTAATTTATGTTGAACGATAAATTGTTGTCTGAGGCATACTACTTTCATATTATATGCATTTGCTTCCCATTCCTGAGATTGTCATTATCTCCTACATATATGCTTATACCCACCAAACCTTCCATTGAAAAAACACAATCTTATTCATCCAGCTCTCTAATGATTCTTTGTGATTGCATGCACCCAAATTACAATATAAAATGTACTGAGTTTTATTTAAATATCATCTAAATGCCAAGTGATCATGTGAGAAGGAAATTGTCATTATGCAAATCAAATTCCCATAGAATGAATCAAACCTATTTTTGCAGGACGTTTCTGGAAAAACTCACCTTTGAATAACTAACGAAATCTCTTAAACCACTTTTAATTTTTGAACAATTCCCGAGATAAAGTAAATTGGGAAAATTATGCAAAAAAACCATGTTGCGGATTTTTTAAATTTGTCTCCATTTTCCCAAAATAGGAAATCAAAATTCACTATCCTTAGAGTATGTGCATTTTCTGAACTTCGACTTTTCATTTGCATCAATATGCTTGCTCAACTTTTAAATGCATGTGGAAATATGATCTTCCACAAATAATATGTGATTAATAATATATTTTAAAGCTTTGCCTATGAAATTTACACGTAAGTGCAAATAATTTGAATCAATGCAACCCTGAGCTATTATCAGCAACCCAACATCATTAACAAACTCAGAATCCAGGGTTAATTTTTCAAGATAGTGACAGTGAACTCCAATATATTTCATAGTTTTTTTAGTTATCCTTGCACATACTGCAATGCCAAGCATTTTCAGTGTCTTTGAAAAACCAATTTCTATTGCTATCATACCTCTATCTGTCAAAACCTCACAAAACTGAATATTCCAATTCTCAAGTTGTTTGCATTGTTCTCCTACAGTTGTAAGACCTTGATCACTTATATAACAACCCTGTAAACCTAAGGCCTTCAAAACCCTACAATTTTGAGCCACTGATGCTAGGCAAAAACTTGTGACTACAAGGCATCATATTAAACTCATATTTTCTAGTCTTTGACAACCCCATCTGAGAACATTAAGACCAAGATTTGATGGATTATGAGATTCCAGTTCAACTTCTTCTATTCCATGTTTCTCTATAGAGTGATTTATTTTTAGTGTTGGCCTTGAAAATGAACTTCCAACGATAGTATTTTATGCATGATTTTTGTCTAGTTCCAAGGTGAAAACGTAATTTTTTCTTTAGGTACACTTGGCATCCTTTCATCCATGTGTATACAACGTGAATCACTAAATCCCTACACTAGCAAGCCTATGCATCCATTGGGACTTTATGAGGCCCATATTCAAATAGTGTGTTTGCTTGCACTTTCCAGCTAATACCATCTCTTTAGAAAAGAGTACAAGAATCCTTATCTGACTTTTGTCCATCTAAATGTATCAACAACCTTGAGTTTCTTAGACCCTCTCTTGACTTTTAGCTGAGTCGAATTAGGTTAGAAAATTCCCTAAGTTCGATAAATTAGTCGTCTTGAGATCCTCATGCACTAAGGCTTTGTTCTTCTTAAAGTGATTTAATTCTACGATCAGTGTGGATGCCCATGATTGTGCACAACTTATCTCATCTGCATCATTGGAGGCACATTGATTAGGTAATTTTTGGGAGGATAAATTGGTATTAGCTACAATCTCATCAGAACTTGCAGTTCTCAGCACTTCAAGATGAGATTCTAGAGTTACTCATAAATATACATCTTTTTTGGTATATTTATCCTCTTCAACTACAATCAATTTCCCATCTTCTTTATATAAAATATTATTTGGAGATATTTCATAAATATTGGCATTGCCTAATTCATGACCATTTTTTCTTCTAGCTGAGGTCTCCTTCGTTAATGTAGAATATCCATCAATATATTTGAGTTGGTCTGGATTTTTAGTTTCTTGAAAAGGATGTTTCAAATAAGTGTTGAAAGTTGGTCCTTTTCTATGAAGGCATTGACCTGAAGTATTGGGCATAGTTATATTTGCCAAATTTGGTGATTTCTTAGGAAATAATTCCCTTAACCGTTGGCACTCTGGTTGAAGTTTCGATACCTTTTTTGATTTTTCCAGATTTTGTTTATGGAAGATTTATGTGGCCTTTTTGTTGTACTCCCTTTCATCATTCTAAATCTCCCACTCATTATTCAAAAAATAAACTTCATATTTCAATCTAGAATTCTCTTTCAGCACAATGCTCAACCTAATGTATAGTGACTGGACTTCTGCATGAGCCTTGGTCTTTTCTTTGGTCATTTATGCAATTTTTGCATCTCTCTCTTGCAGAGATTTCAACATAGCAGCCTCGACTGTCAGTAATTTATGATCAACTTGAGTTAGCTTGGATTCCAATTGGGTTCTACGTAAATCCCATTCCTTGGACTTACTGAGGACTGCATCCTCAATAGCTTTCTCTTGTTCTTCTATGAGGATACTAATATTTTTAATGTACTTGTGTATTTTATTCTTTATATCAGTCTTCTATTGAAGGGCTTCCTCCAATTTCCTTTTGTACTGAGAAGCTTCTTCCTCCAGGTTTTGCCACCCTACAATCAACATTATGAGTAGAATTATGAGAAGAAAAATACTCTGGTTTATCTATCCAACAGAGAAAAACTGGAAGAAAACATTCTCAGCATATAAAATACAAGAGACTCTATTATATCAGTGGCATTGGCGTCTCCTACCTAAGATACTTAATTTCCCAATGACAAATCATTTGTACAAAACTATAAATTTTACATTATACTTGAATTCCACAGCCAAGTTTGACCATTGAAATAAACAATGTAGATTTAATTTCATGGTGCATTTTTTTTTGGAGTAAGAAAAATTGGTAATCTAGAAATTTAATCCCTAAACACTTAATAAATCAAAACTAGATTAGTAGAACTACCTAAAATGGCTTCTTGGGCAAGGTCAACATGTTTTTCCATAACTTTTTTTATTGGTTGTGGCCTCAGATAAACTTTGAATATTCATGTTTTTCCCACCCTCCTGATCCGGCTCTTGAGAAGGATTAATGGAGCTTGATTCCTCCGATGACGTTGTTGTTCCCTATAATCATTCAATCTAGAATTTGGAATCAACCACGTTATGATCGGGTCAAACCAATTCATAGAGAAGGAAAGATAACATTCCCAAGGATTCACAACAATCGATCTTTCTGGTCCAATTACTCAGAAACTTCAACACACGTAATGTTTGGCTCGAAGAAATGATAGATATTCCTACTAAGATGTGATCTCATGGGTATGCCATTATGCATTTAGATAATATTGAAAAGATGAAGAACTTGATGCTGTTGTTTCTGAGTATCAGAGGTGACATGAAGCTTAAGCGAAGCTACTTCTACATGACTTTGGGTAGACTTATTTCTCCAAGGCCCACAGCTTGTGAAAATTGTACAAAGCCAGTAAAAAAAGTACCTTATGTCAAATGTCAGAAGGAACAACAACTCCAGTGTTGAGTCAAAATCCCCAGAGTTCAAATAAAACTCAAAATTTGGAGAAGTCATATCAGTTCGCGTACGAAATCATCAATCCCTTTTCTATACAAATCAATAAAATTGGACGCGCTTGACGTTGTCACCCACCTCAATGAGGTATTGAGTGTGATAGCAGTGACATAGTATTTTGGAAGAGATATGGCTTGGTGAGTTAGTTAAGTAGTTAGTAGAGAGTAATCTGGTTACAGGATCTAATGGCCTAAAACATTTCAATTGTCTAACATTTGATCCAATGGTGCAAAGAAGGAAAGAGTGGCAGTTAGGAAAGTTGTTTTCAAATAAAGACAGCTTATGGCGTAAAAATCTAATTAGATGGTCTTTTTTCCTTTTTCCATAATGAACATTTATATTAAATAAATTACATCCACACAGTAACAAATGAAGAGAGAATTGATTTTTGGTGCATGCCCATTCTTTAATTTAATCCGTAGAAAGGAGATCAGAGAGTTAAAAATTTGTGAAAGAAATATGACAATTTAGTGGGCGGTGCACAAAGTACACTGCAATTAAAAAAACAGAGTCAAGGATAGTCAAGTGAAATTAAAAAAAAAAAAATTATTTTCAGATCTTCATGCTAAAATTATATCACGGGCTACCATGTGGACCATGCCCCTTGCATTTCCAGGCAACTTCACTACACAATAATAGTAATTTTAGGAATACACAGTGATATGCTAATAGAAACTTTGATTTCTAAGGTTATTCATTAATAACTACACGATGTTTCAGTAACTAACTAGGGTCAAAATCTTGTTAGATCCTGTAACCAGATTACAAATTTTTTATGATTATGTTGATGGTGAGGATGAAGATGAAGGTGAATTTTGTAATTAAATTATTTCACATACTTTGGGTGATAATATATTACTAATGAAATTAATCATTCTTTTATCCAACACTGACCCAACCTAAGGTCAACACAAGTGAAACTAATCATTCTTTTATCCAACACTAACCTAAGCTCAACATAAATGAAACTAATCATTCTTTTATCCAACACTGAGGTGACCTAAGATCAACACAAATAAAAATAAATAAAAATTTTAATTCTTTGATGTTGATTTTAAGCGATCAATATATATTGAGTAATAGATGTTGAGTTAGACAACATTTATTACAGTATTGCAAGATATACACCATTGTATATATGTACACATATATTCCATGATACACATATTGCTCAAATCCACTCAAATTACTTCAAATTTACTAAAATATTCTGCAATCAAGTGAACATGTCCCCGAATAAATTTTTTTGACCAAATTCTTAAATAAAGAAGCAGACAGACACAAATTTCTCAAGTAAAAATAAACATCTTTTCACATATGGATGGATGAGAAGCTCTCTTCCACGTTATACTATTACGTTTAGGAAATGATACTTGGACTTCACGCTCGCACCAGAGATTTGAAGCCAAAATATTTCTTTTCACAGATTTGACCAGAGATTTTGTGTTCTTTTTTCAACGCTCGCCTATTGAAATATTTTTTCATAACATTTTATAAATTGAAAGAAAATTAATATAAGAAACTCATCGCTCCCACACTAAAACAATGTGATGAAGGAATTCTGCTAT
>CM076584.1:950574244-950632455 GCA_034641835.2 Pinus albicaulis | reverse complement strand
CGCAAACGGCACTCAAATCCATTGACGTATGGAGGAGATATTGCAGTTTGAATTTGCCCAATAACTTTCAATTTTGAAAGAAATTTTTTTATATATTGTGTTGGGATAATTTTATTTTTTTATTAAGGTTTAATTAATTAATTAAATTATATATTTATTAATATTTATATGATTTTTATTAATCATATATTATATTATTAATTATATATTTTAATTAATTATTAAAAAAAAAAATTAAATTAAACCTTAATAAAATTCAATTATTAAACCATACAATACATTAAATCAAATTCAAAATGTGAAAAAGGTTTTAAAACCCATAAGTCCAAGGTTTAAATGGCAACATACATTTGAAATGTCAAAAGGCATTCAACGTATGTTTTTAAAAAAGTTAAAAGGTATTAAAGTGGCAACGTTACGGTCAAGCCACGTGGGTAACGTATGTATGTGGATTTAAAAGCACGTGGTCAAAGGTTTGGGCTTCAAACAACGGCACGAAGGTTGGATAAGGCTCGGTCACATGAATTCCGGTGGATATTTCATATGGTTTTTTATTATATGGTTTAACATTTAAAACCTTCCGCATTAAACTTCATTCTTAAACCTTCTCCGACGGGCCCGGTTACGTGGGCTTATCCGTTAGCCCCTTCTAACTGGCGGAAAATTGGTGGAGTGCCAAAATTTAGCGCCGACCTCCATTTTAGTCGGGCTATCTCGCAGTCAGCCAAATTTAACTGGAGTTTTGTTAGGCCAAACTGGCAGTTAGTAAATGTGGCATAACTTTGGCTAGGAGAAGCTTTTTGATACGAATTTTTTTTTGATTTTGGGTCTCTTCGACATTCTGGAGCTATTGGGAGTGTTTGCAGATCCATCAGGGTGCTATAACAGAGAATTTACCAGCGTTTTTGGTCGTAGAGCCACCAGGGCCTAAGGGAAGAAGAGATGTTTTGGTCTACCTTCATCCAATGGAGGTGATTTTTTAGTCAGTTTATACTGATTTGAGCCTTCTGAATCTTATTTTGTAGTGTATTTTTCCCTTTGAGGCTTCTATACAGTTGTATTCACATTTTGAGCAATTTAATCAAAGAGAACAAGCCCATTTTGGGAGGCTTGATCCAGCGGAGGTAGCCCAAGAGAGGGGTGAACCGCTTAAACAATTATTTGCTGTCATACTATATAATTTTGCTGCATATTTTCAGATTCTGCTCCTTTAAACAGTAAATTTTTATAAGCAAACTTTTCCCAAGCTGGTTTAAACAGTGAACAAAACTTATCAGTTCATCTTCAAACCACTACACTTCATTTGCAGAATATGTATACTTGCCTATTCACACATTAAAGTTGGATCAATGAATACTTTGCAGTTAAAACAAATACTTTCATTGATCGGATCTCAGTGATTACATTTTATTTCTTTAGGCAGAGTCTGTAGAAGGGCCAGGTAACCTCTGGATTCATCCTTTCTTTGAAAGGTGAAATATCCTAGAATGCCTCATGCTCAATCGTATGAGAAATACTTTGTTCTCACAATTCTCGCATCACTTAGAAATAAATTTTTAGATGAACAAGACCGGAAAACCCGTACCACAAAATGTGGAAATGCAGATAGTGAAGAGGTAGAGGTGCTGCAGGCCAAAGACAAGAATATACCCAGAGGCCTGGCACCCTTAGAGGACCTTTTCGACTTTGATGATGTGGAAAAAAAGCCCACTATAGAACATGCAGACTTTGATATGGAAGAATGCAACTTAGGCACTGAAGATAAGCCCAAAATGATTAAACTGGCTAAGTCTCTACCTGCAGACATGAAGAAGAGATACATTGACCTTTTCAAGGAATTCATTGATGTGTTTGCATGGAGCTATGAAGACTTAAAGGCCTATGACACAAATATCATTCAACATAAGATACCCCTGAAATAAAATCAGAAGCCCTTTAGGAAAAAACTTCGCCGAATCAATCCTAAACAATTGCCTGCTGTAGAGGAAGAGATCAAGAAGATGTATGAAGCAGGTATAATTGTACTTGTGAGGTTCTCTGATTGGGTATCAAACTTAGTGGCTGTGAGGACGAAAACATGATAAATCAGATTGTGTATAGACTTCAGGAACCTCAATAGAGCCTCACTCAAAGACAATTACCCTTTGCCTAAAATGGAACATATTCTTCAGAAGGTAGTAGGTTCTAAGAGGATTTCCCTGCTAGATGGTTTATCTGGATATAACCAAGTCTTAGTAATCCCAGAAGACCAACTCAAAATAGCCTTTACCACTCCATGGGGTACCTTCATGTATGTGAAGATGCCTTTTGGATTGATGAACGCTGGAGCCACCTTCCAAAGAGCGATGGACATAGCATTTTCAGATGAGATAGGGCATTTCATTGTTATCTACTTGGATGACATAACAGTCTTTTCTAATACTGAAGAAGAAAACCTAAAAAATCTGAGAAAAGTATTTGAGAAATGTAGAAGGTTTGGTTTGTCCCTGAACCCTAAAAAGACTGTCTTCGGGCTACAGGAGGGTAAACTCCTTGGCCACATCATATTCGAGAAGGGAATCAGGATAGACCCACAATGAATTGAGGGAATACTACAGATCACACACCCCAGAAACATCAAGGAATTGTAGTCTTTCATTGGAAATATTAACTTCCTTAGGAGGTTTATTCCAAATCTAGCTGAACACCTTAGGAACATAACTAACATGCTGAAGAAAGGTGCAAGAGTTAAATGGACTGTAGGAGCTAAACAATATTTCGAATCAGTGAAACTTGCACTTACTCAAGCCCCTGTCCTAATCAGCCCAGATTTCTCCAAATATTTCCTGATCTTTTCATTCGCCTCAGAGCATACGGTGGCTGCAGTCTTGCTGCAGAAAAACACAGAGGGAATGGAACAACCAATTGCCTTCTTTAGCAAAGCACTCAGAGATGCACCCTTGAAATACAACATCATGGAGAAACAGGCCTATGCTCTGGTTAAGGCCTTGAAAGACTTCAGGGTGTACATATTGCATTCTCACACTGTAGCTTATGTGCCCAACATCATAGTCAAAGATATACTGTCCCAAAAACCAGATGGGAAAAGGGGAAAATGGATAATTGTGATCTTAGAATATGACCTTGAGATAAAACCCACCAAACTGATTAAAGGTCAGGGCTTAGCTAAGCTAATGGCTGAATCAAACCTACAAGCCCTAGACATTAACATGATAAGTACCTTGGATGAGTAACAATAATTTCCTGATCTCACTGTTGAGGAAAAATTTCAGAGCTCTCCTTGGTATTCCAAAATTCTGCATGTGCTTACACACCTCAATGCCCCTCCCGGATTATCAAAGACCAAGGCCAGATTCTTAAAGCTTAAAGCCAGAAATTACTGCGTTTTGAATGAAAACTTATACTGGAAGAATCCTAATGGCCTATTGCTTAAATGTTTGCCTGAAAATGAGGCAGAGAGGGTTAAACAAGAATTCCACGCTGGAGAATGTGGAGGCCACCTGAGTTGGAAAGCCACTGCAAACAAAATACTCAGAGCTGGCTACTATTGGCCCACACTCTTCAATGATGTCCATAAAATGATAGTTGCCTGCCACAAATGCCAGATCTTTGAAGGAAAAAGAAAACTCCTCCCTTTACCCCTACAACCCATCACTGTTGAAGGTCCCTTTCTGCAATGGGGCCTAGATTTCATAGGGGAAATTCACCCTGCTTCTTCTGCCCAACACAAATGGATCCTAACAGCCACAGATTATTTCACTAAGTGGATAGAGGCCGTGCCCACTAGGAACGCCACAAATTCAGTCATCATTAGTTTCCTAGAAAGTCACATCCTCTCTCGATTTGGCTGCCCAAGGAAAATAATCACTGATAATGCTACTGCTTTCGGATCCAAAAAGATGGTTGATTTTTTTCACAGGTACCAAATAGCACTTGGTCATTCAACTGCCTATTACCCTCAAGGTAATGGATTAGCTGAATCATCAAACAAGAGCTTGGTGATCATTATCAAAAAACTGTTGGAAGAGAACAAAAAATCATGGCATAACAAGCTGGTACATGCTTTGTGGGCTGACAGGCTTACAACAAAGAAGTCCATTGGCATGTCACCATTTCAGCTTGTCTATGGAACAGAAGCAGTATTCCCTACTAGCCTTGGGATACTAGTGATCAAGCTGGTCTAAGAGATCCAAACAGAAGAAGACAGCTTGGTGAGGAGAATAAACCAAACAATCCACCTTTATCAAATAAGGGAAGAGGTCTACAACAGAGCAGTGAAAGTTCAGGAGAACATAAAGAAATTATTTTAAAAAAGAACCAAAGCTGCTGATTTCAAAGTTGGAGATAAGGTTTTGAAGTGGGATTCGAGAAGAGAGGATAAAGGAAAGCACAACAAATTTGACAGTTTGTGGCAAGGTCCATACCTCATCCAGGCCACTGTGGGTCCAAATGCTTTATTCTTACAAGAACTAGATGGTACATAGCTGTTTGGGGGTCCTGTCAATGGCAGGATGCTCAAACACTACTCTTGCTAATTCATAATTTCCAGTTTCATTTCCATTGTACATACCATTGCAGTTTTTATTTTCAAGAAAAAGAAAAATGTTTCAAAAAATAGAGGAAAAAGAGAGGTTCAGACATGCTTAAAACATGGACCTCTGATATGCAAAAGAGTGGCTCTAATAAAATCAAAACCTGAGCCAAAGCAAGTAAATCAGCTGGTCCTAACATGCTCAAAATTTGGGCTAGCAAAGAAGAAAGAAGAATCAGCTCTAACATGCCCAAAACCAGAGCTGAGATGAAAAAAGAAGTGACTCTAACATGCTCAAATCTTGAGTCACAAAGGGAAAGAAGGATGTTTCAAGTTTCAGATCTCAAGCCTTCACAGTTTTGTTTTCAGTTTTCTGCAAATTTTGTCCATGTGCAATTGTCTTTATGCCTTGGACCCACAGCAAGTCAGACAGTCTAATCCTGGCTTGACTGTTTTTCAATTTCTGTTGTAGAATGTAGAGAAGAAATCTGCTGGACAGTTTAATCCCAACAAATATTAGATTAGGTAGAGAAACATATGAGACCAACAGTCTAATCTGGTCTCATGGAGCAATAAGGGTAGATTTAGAATAGGTTTATTTTCTGTTTGCAAAAATAAAAAGATGTAAAGGGTCTGCTAGCTCAAATGCACCCTGGAAGAAGAAAAAATGCTAGGATTGTAGTATGGGTAGGTAGTTTGTTGGAGTAAGTTTCTGCTGATGTAATGTTTTCATATTATGGCAGCTTATCAAAGAAAAAGGGGATGTGCCAAGCAGCCAGGCTTCTAGCCTACTCCAAAGATCTATTCTCTGAATTCTTGACTCCTTCAAGAAGAAGCCATCCCCATTTGGAGCCACTGTTAGCCCCCCTATAAATTTTTGACAAGCAAAGTAGGGGGCTAAAATGTTTCTGAGACTTCAATGAATGCATCTCCCCTGGAGACACATCATCCTTGAAGTCTTCTGTGCCTTTTCCCTGTGATGTAACCCCCTCTGTTGATTTCCATACAAGAAGCCTCTCTGATTGTGAAAAACTATGTTCCTAAGAGCCTTCATTTTTTCCCCTTTGCCCCCCTTTGTCAAGTTTCCCTTGTTGCCCTCATCTTCCCCTGTCAACCCTCTAAAATCTCCCAAAATCCCCTTCAAATTCTGCCCATGCCCCTTGTTTGGCCTATTTCACCCTTTATCTCCCTATCGTTACCCTTTAGAGGCTTCAAAAAAGCATTAAAATGGCTTAAAAACCCATTTTCCACATTATAACAGGCCTAGCCCCTCTTCTGCTAGCCCCCACACCTTTTTCCTCCACGCAACCGGCCGCCAGAACCACTTTCCAACCCAAAGAGCGCCTATCTCATACGTTCATCGGGCGTAGTTTCGACCATTGATCTTGGTAGATTGGACGACGATCGTCAACTCTGCAGCGCCCGGGGTCCTCCCCGTTATAACTCCTGATCGCGCCATCGCCGTTCATTTACGCGCAAATCTAACGGTTCAGAGCCTACCTGCGCCGGTGGTCCCCATACACTGTTCATAAACCCGGTGGTTTCTATCGCACCGCCTTTGGGTGGTAGGCAGTTTTCCCTCGTCGGCCAGCGATTCCATACAGCAATTGACACCCGTCCTCCTGTACGATTTCAAAACCGCTGTCCCCGCGCGTTAACGTAGTCCATCACGCATTATTGTTCGGACACGGATGCCCAACGATATTGTCGTGGACCATCCGATCTGGGGCGGGCCATTCGATGACTATCGCTCGCCGAAGATGCGCGGTGGTTAACCTAGATGCACACGCGATAACCCAAGGTATGGCCCGCCATCCGTTGCCCTCCGACGCATCCACCGCCGTTGATCTCCGTCACGATCGGACGGTCCACATTCAATTTCCCCCGCTGTTGACTATTCCGTAATTCGTCCACGTGTCTCCTCCATACATTCGTCCACCCCCGTGACATATATCCATTCCAAGGCCAAATTTCATGGTTTTTACGTTAAATTGTCTGCTTCGACGTCTGTCCATGCATTTCCCGCTCTGCCACGTCACCCCCACATGCACCCGTCGTACATCATCCCATGCATCGCATATATTTGTAAAAATTTCTTGTTTTTTTAAGGTTTTTCATTCGTATTTTGCTCCGCAGACCACCAATCTCCACCAGAGCATTTTTCGCCATTTCTTTGCGATTTTTCCTCCATTTCATCATCTGCACGGCCATTTCCTCCATCCGCACTGCCTCCATCATTCCCGTCCATGGATTTCTTGACAAGTTTGCTGTTTTGCAGGGTTTCAAGCGGGAAAAACCGCCATGGCTCGTTATCTCTGTCGACATATTAATGTGAGGTAATTAGAGGTGAAAGAGACCCTTTTTATAGCTCCACACTCTTCTACTTCTCTTCAACTATAAAATGCATGAGAAAATATTGTAATGGTTGTTGATCAGTTATCAGAGAACTGCAAGAAGTTGCTTTTGAGACTTAGTCTCTGTGTAAAGATTTTAAGATAGGTTGAAGGATATGCTTTCAGATTTAGTATTCAGCTATTAGCAATATTGTACTTGATTGGTATTGTTACTTAATATGACAAGCACATTTCTTTGGATCCTGATCTGAAGCAACGGTGATGTTTTCCTATCTCTGTGTTTACATTCATTTCATTTCGTTTCTACTGGCTTGCATCGGAAGTTTGACATAGGATTTACCCTTGTTAGGTACCCTATGTTCCTGCTCTCCTTGCCATTTATGTTTCTCTTCTAAATGTATTATCTGAGAAGTGATTTCAATTGGTTTAACCAGTGTAATGGATGGTATTTCCTGCTCTCTGATGTATGAATTAAATGAATTTACTTCTTAGATGCTTCTTGTTATAGATTTAGTTGGAATATTTGGGAACACTGGGGATTGGTGTTAGCCCTGTCCACTAGGATCCTTGTACGACCTGTTGATCCATAAATTTGTGCTCTGAAATCTGTGTTATCACCTTCCTACTACTTTTCCATATCACACAATCATCTTGAAGATCCTAAGTTTCAGATGACTAGCCCAATTGAAAGCCTGCCTGTTGAGTAGCAAGCAAATCCTTTCCTAACTCCATTTCCCAATGGTTTTGAGTATTCCCTGAAATTTTTCACCTCTGCCTTATCCCTCTTTTCTCATCCTGGTCTTACGTTGAACCCTTCTTTCCTGATAACCAATAACCAAAAAAAACAATCAAACAAACAAACCCGTGCCTATAACTAGCCTAACATCTTAAACCTTGAGCTTCATAGACATAAAACTTTGCTCAAATTAGAGAGATCCCTCTCTAGACCCAGGAGGGCTAGATCCTGAGGTCTGAAAGTGGTTCTGATGTTGTCCCATATTTTGGTCTTGCCAATCTGGCCAAAACATGGGAACCCCAACACACTGCATGCAAGTGTAGCTCCCTCCCAAGCAACAACTTCATGGCTTTCACCTCATTGAATTTTATATCCCGTCACACCATAGTCATCCGACTGTCTGGAAAATACACACGATAATTATGGGGTATTTCTGTGTACCCCACAAATATCCTAACTTCTGCAGTCGGCTCCAGCTTCTTCCTGGCATCCTTTGTCACATGAATGTAAACATATGAGCCAAAAATCTTCAAATGAGAAATATCAGGCTTCTTACTAGTAAAAGCTTCTTCAGGTTTACTCATTCCAAGTACTCTATGAGGACAACTTTTTTGTACATAAACCGTAGGCAGTGGTCATGCAACATCGCTCGTGCAGCACCCATGATCATTATGTTCTTCCTCTTCACGACACCATTCTTCTGTGGGTTATGAGGCACTATGAGTTCTCTTTGAATTAATTCTTTTCTACAGAAGTATTTTAATTCACTCGATATGTATTCACCACCATTATTGCTTCGTAGATCTTTCACTTTCCTCCTCGACTCCTTCTCCACCAATTCTTTAAACTCACAGAACTTTGAGAATGCTTCGCTCTTCTTCTACATGAATAAAATCCAACATATACGAGAATATTCATCAACAAATATAATATAATACCTATATTTTTCTATTGAAGAAACTGAGAAAGGTCCACACACGTCTGTGTGAATTCTCTCCAGGATCACCGAAGCACGGTTCTCCTTCTCATGAAAGGTGGTATTCAAAAACTTACCCATAGTACATCCCTTGCACTGATCTGACTATGCAAGAGTACCCTTGGGAAGTCTAGTAGAAATCTGCTGCAAAATATTCAAAGTGCCATGGTGAGATGGCCTAATCACCTGTGCCATAATTCACCCTCATCCCTACTCACCACTTCTTCTGCTTTGCCCACCATTGCAGCACAACCATCTACCTCTAGCTTGTAGAGATTCTTAACTTGAATCCCTATCCTCTTGGTTTGACCAATTGTTTTATGTCGCAGGAAAGCTTTTCCATCGTTAAAAACAACGTCATAACCTTTGTCTTTCAACATTGCAACCAAGACCGAGTTCTTCTTCAGACCTGGAACATGCATAACATATTTCAACAAGAATTGATTACTGAATCCCTCTTGAAGGTAATGTCCCAATTCCGGTCGCATTGTATCGACCCTCGTCACTCATCTCTATATGCATTTGAAGGTCCTTCTCCTCTAAGTCACTAAACAACTCCTTGTCTCCCATCATATGGAAAGACACACCACTATCAAGATACCACACCGATCCCATATAGCTTGAAACCAAGCATGCGATCAAAGAGAAATCAAGTTCAAATTGTGAGGCTAAGGCCTCTCCAGCTGCATCTCTAGAAGCCTTCTTATTCTTCTTCTTCTTCTGTGGGCAGTTAGTGGCGAAATGCCCATGTTCATGATAGTGAAAACACTTCACTTTGGACAAATCCTGCTTCTTGCCTTTAGCATCGGATTTTAAAGGAAATTTCTTCCCCTTCCCTTTCCTTTCTTTGAAAGCCAAAATGTAATTCTCTTCATCTTCATTCTTTGATGAATAACCATCCCTGGTACCCCGCCTTATCTCCTCCTGCACAAGATCTGACCAAAGTCGCTCCCATCCTGACAGTTTCTCCCGTCCATTGACAGAGTCTTCGTATCTATGCCAAATCTTCGGAAGCCAAATGAGATCCAAGCTCACCAAGTATTCATCATTAGCAGTAATCCCCACACTTCCTAGTTCATCTCTACAGTGGAAAAACTTCATGAGATATTTTGGAATACTATTGCCCTTCTCCATTTTTATTTTTCTGAGCTTGTCTTTTAGCACCAACTTCCTCTGGTCGCTGTTGCTTTGGAAAAAATTTGTCAAAGACTTCCACATTAAGAATGGAGTGGCTTACCCATGAAGGCTAGACATAATATGGTACTTCACACCTTCCAATATAATTCTTCTTGTCTTTGCTATCTTCTTTTTCCATGCATCAAGTAATGTAACATCGCTAGATCCCAGCTTAGGAACATCGCTATCGATGAACTCCTTCAGTCCATTATCCTCCAGCACTGCCTCCATCCTATCCTTCCAGGCTATCTAATTCGAGCTCCCATCAAGGGAATACTCCAATCACAACCCATTGAAAGACATTTCAATGTATACTCAACTGTCGCACCAAGAATTTTTCTACAGCAAATTTGAACTGTCCACCAGCACAAACTCAACAATTCTTCACAATTGCAATCTTCAAGAATTAACACTACTCTGATACCATGTACAAATTATATACAAGATGCATGCATATATCTAGATTCTCCTGATCTAACAATATTTAACTTCTTGCTAAATACAAAATCCTTCCACTGTTAATCTTTTGCGGAAATTAAAATCAATTGCGAACACATGAAGCAATAAAAACAATCGCACATAACACAGTTTTTTAACGGAAAAGCCTGAAGCTAAAAATCCAAACTATCATATATTATGTATCATGGAGATCATGTAACAATCTCATACAAGTCTTAGTACATCAATCTCTTAGTACAATCAATCGTCACACACTAATCAGAAGAAATTTGCAAATCCATGCATTGATTTCTTGCCACCTGCTAGCATGCCTCCACTGCGCAATCCCTACTGAAGAATAGCTTTGAATTAATTCGAATTACCCTTGCATTGACTACACAATCTTCATTTGCAACTCTAATGTGTGTGTGGTGCAATCAATGCAACACTATAGTCACAACGGATAGTCCATCTTTCCCTTTCACCTATCTCTCCTCTGGGTCTCCACTGGAACTACCATGCACTATAGTTAACTGTTGTATTTTTCAGTTGATTAATGAGTTATTATTTGTGAATTAATTAACTAATTAATTCACTCCACTCTCACTACTGTATCATTCAGTTAGACTAGATACCACTAGCTCAACTAAGTTTAACTCCATTAACTGAGTTAAATTGAATAACAACTCCATGAACTACTCTTCCAACTCTGTCATAACTTTTCCACTTCAATTCTAACTGAGTACTCCATGCATGAACCACCAATAAACCCTAGGAATTGCGTAATTCCTTCAGCCCACTAATTTTCCAAATCTGTGTACTGAAACTAAGTGCTCCAAGAGAATAAGTTGTTGTTTATTGTCGGATTATTATTAGGAGCTAATAATAATTGACACTTCTATTTTTTGATCGACGATCTACAAATAGAATTTGCCCAATATTATAAAAATATAATTTCATATATTTTTCCAACTTGACCAACCATCCACAAATAGCATCCTAAAAATTTTGAAATATGATCACCATGTCTAAAAATAGACATAGTCTAAAAATAGACTTGTGCCAAAAATAGCCTACGGGCCCACTTGGTGAAGGTGACTCATATTCACTAAGCTCATCATCTTGTCGAATCTCAACAATTTGGACAGCCATTAGAGGAATTTAAATGGAATTCTTAGCCCTTTGAATCATTTTTGTATTCATTGGTGTTAGGCATGAAGCTTGTAAAAGAAAAATTACTTTAATCCCAAAGAGTCGAGTCTAGTTGACAAGACCCAAAGGAGACATAGCCCACGAGATTTCGGGTGAACTCCTATATTATATTGTTGTTGTGTTTAATGGTTTTTTTGCTGAATTATTTTTTTGTTATACATGTTAAATTACAACAAGAAAAAATAAAATTAAGACACATAAATAGTAACAAAATCATACACCACTTTCAAGCTAAAATTCCACAAAACGTCAAGTTCAAGCTAGATCATTTTAATTAAAACTGAGTGGTAGTTTCTTGAACTCCTTACAAGTTATCCACACCATTTTTAGATCAAAAATAGAGACGAGGGAGTAGGATACCCTATCAAAATATTTCTTAAGGATGTCCTTGAGAAACATAGGAGCGCGATGATGGATAATTTTTCTCAGATCCTTCAACGACTGCCCACCAACGACACATCTACATCCAACAACCACTCTAGAGGCACCTATCCTTTAAAGGTACAATTCAACTTTGAAATTCCTATATTTGAAGGCCTGAGAGATGCAGATGCTATAGATAGATGGTTGAATTTGTTGAAAGTATATTTCTCGGTCCATGATTTCTCTGATCGAGAAAATATTATTTTTTCACTCCTCAAAGTTGTCCCCCATGTCAAAGACTGGTGGGAAACCTACTACGAGAAAAAGGAAGACAGGGAACCTTCTCTGTTCTTAGCCTTACCCACTTTGAATTCGTTTCAAGACGGAATCAAGGAACAATATTACCCTGTGGGGAGCTATGAGGACAAGTACATCCAATGGACCATGTTGCGGCAATAAAGGGATCAAGATGTGCACGAACTAACGAATTTGTTCCATACCCTACACACAAAGCTGGGTAATAAAGATTCAGAGAGAAATTTGGTGCTCAAGTACCACATTTGTGTGCATAGGTACATTCAGGAGGAAATGGAATTCCTCTAAACTACATCGCTTGGCACAACATATCATGATGCTGCCCAGATCAAGCAAAAATTTAAGTAGAAGAAGTGAGACCTTGGATCTACGAATTTGAAGCCAGGGAGAGGCGCTCCTGAACCGTAGAACAAGGGGCAAGGCCAAAGCGGGGCTACTCAGTACAACACCACAAATCCAAATAAGGACACAGGGAAGTGGTGTGAATTTCATAACAACCCCACTCACAGCACTAATGAGTGTCAAACCAAACAGTCATCGGTGGCTGAACTAAAGGCACCTGAATTAGATGCATGTTCTAATCCCAAGTCAGAACTAGATAATGGAAATGAAAAAGGAAGCAGATCATTCATGTAGATCTCAGTGCCATTGTTGCCACCACCAAGATCCAGGGGGAGGATCCTGAGGATCCGGAGGAGGGGGAGCGCCTCTTCCATTCACTAATGTGGGTTAAGGATTCTCCACTGCAATTACTTATCGATAACGGAAGCCAAAAGAACCTCATTTCAGCAGAGGTCATGAAGTAGCTCGGCCTATCAAACATAGCACACCTGCAACCGTATACCATTGGGTGGCTTCACGAAGGAAGAGATCTCTGCGTCCACCAACTATACTACCTTCTTGACAACATCAAGGCATTCACTAATGAGGTACTATGTGATGTTGCTCCTCTTGATGTGTATGATGTATTATTGGGCCAACCATACTTGTGGAGGCAACATGTTGTGTATGAGTCTAGGCGTCTAACTGTTATTTTTACTTTGGGAAATAACTTGTACAAGATACCAGAGGTAGTAATGCCTCCTGCCATCACTTTGAATACTGCAAAACATGCAGATTGTTTCTGCCATGGGGTAAAACCACCGGTCTGAACCTTAGAGCGAGTCCCTTTCCGTTTGGTGTAGTGGCTTCGACTGGGGATAAAGGGACCAATTTCCAAATAAGGATAATGAGGGCATGTTTTGTTTATATAACATGCAAATTGTAAATGATTTAATCTATCATATGCATTTAACTAAAATATTTATTCTACTATATACATGGGAGTGTTCATTCCTTCATGAGATCTAAAAATATATCTTCCAACTATTAGTAATAAAGATTATTTAAAAGTTGAAAGAGATGAAAAGTATGTAAAAATAATTCTTTTGAAAAAATAGTTTAACCAAAAGGATTGTGAAGTATATATCAAATTTATATGTCTCATTATATATGAGATAAGAAATCATAAAAAAATATCAGTACAGAAGTGCATTTAACATTCACTTATGATAACAACTCTAATATATAGTGCAGATAAAAAGATAATTGTTGATTCAGAAGCAAAACTTAATATAATGTGTAGAAGTACCATATATACAAGGTTATACTCATTCAATATGACAATAGTTTTCTTCTCCTCTTCACTTTCAAGCAATTTAAATAGTACAATAGTGCAACTTCAGTTAAACAACTTCATTGTAAAAAGATAACAAATTTTGTTCCATTAATTTATCAAGGCATTCACAAACTTACAGAAGTGCATTCTTTGCAAATGTTTTTGACAAATTTTTTGACCCTTCTCTAAATGCATGAGAAGGGTTTAAATACTAGACTAAAATATGTTTAAAATATATTATTACATATAAAATGGAGGAGGTTTCAAACAACCATTATCGTAAAGAGTAAACTTAAACTACAATCTAGGAAATAAAATAACAACATGATTATGTGGGTTGATCCTCTTTGCGCATTTGATCTCAGAGGTGAAAAATATCCACCATTGGCTTTAGTTGAGCTGGCTGTGTAATCTTGGATTTGACCTGGCCTTTAAACACTGCATTGGAAAGTGTTGGCTGCGATTTCTTTGTAGAATCAGTTAATGACTGTAGAGTTAGGTACTGATGATAAGGTTTGATCAGAAAATTCCAGTAATTTTCTTGATCAAACTTATTTATCTTTTTAATAATTTCCACCTACATATCTGTACTTTCATTCCACTGTGCTTCTAATGGTTCGAGCTATGGGAGTGCTTCAGCTGTGGATTCTTTAATAAGTTCAACTTTTAAAATATGTTCATTAAAAAATTCAATGATTTCATTTGTCAACCTTGATGCCTTTATCGTTTCCTTTTCTACTTGTCTCAGTTGCTTTTCCCAATCTTTAAATAAAATATCTTTGTGAAAATTATCTATTTAATGGAGGTCAAATTTATTTCCTACATCAAACCCCTATCACTGAATGAACTCAATAATCTTATTTTCAACTTTTTCACATTCAATCTTCTTGTTAGCATCTTGTTGGATCAAAATTTTCCCCGTATCATAGTAAGAAATGGTGATCGAAATTTATTGACAAATGGTTTCTTGTTGTTGCTTTAGATTTGCATTCATTTCCATTTATTATTTTATGAATTTCTCTACTTGAGGATGACTTTTCAATTTTTCCATTGCTGCTTCAAGCCGTGTTTATTTCTATGTAATCTGCACCTGGTGTTGCAACTTAAGTCTTTCAAAATCTCGTTGAAATTGAGACATTTTTAGGTCCCCGTAATTTGTCAGATTGGCAAGACCAAATGTACAAGGGTAACATCAAACCAATATTTATATTCCTAGGACCTAGCCTTCCTAGACTCAGAGAGGGATCTCTCTATATTTTTATGAAATATGTCAACTTGATTGATTTTAGGCTAGTTATAGTGATAGGGTTTGTTTGTTTGTTTTGTTTGGTTGGGTTTCTTGTCAAGCAGAACAGATAGAGTAAGAGAGGTTTATACCATTGGGATATGGAGTTTGCAAAATGTCTTGAAAGGTACAACAATAGGTCAAGGATGTTTCGGAGGGCAAGTATAACAAAGCCAAATGGATCTTCAAGGATTATGTGAGTGGAGTGAATAATAAATTGTGAGATTAGTAGGTTTAAAGGGTAGTTAAGAATCCTTTAAGATGTACTATAACAATAAAAATCTTTCATAACAATGCATAAATAAATAACCAAAGACAGGGCATACCATAAGCTTCTTTGACCAAACCCTAGCAACTAAACATTAGGACAACAGTCCAGCAAACCATAGAGAGCAACAAACTTGTAAATTCTCTAGTGATTTCACCTTCAGTAAAAGAAAACATTCAAGATAACATATAGTAATGATAAAATAGAAGGGAACTCCTAAAATTCCTTAATAATACTACAAAGAGCTTCAAAACAACCATTCAATATGGAAAAAAGGGCAGGGCAAACCATAAACCTCTTCATTCAAACTCTAATTAGAAATATTTTGAACAAAAGACCTCAAAAACAATGTTTAAGTTACACCAAAGAATAGGGCTAACCATAAAATATTTTTGCATTTGCTCCATTAAATCATTCTTGAGATAAACAAGCTAAGTGTAATTAGAGAGCAACTAAGAATTCTCTAATCTAACTTAGCAGAGGAAAACATACAAGCAATAGAAGGCAGACATAGCTAAGGTGCCTCTAAACAACATTTCTTAACCTAAAATTTTTGTTCTGTTGCATGAGAAAGATGAGACAAAAATAAAACATAAGAAAACAAGTACTAAATCAGAAAGACATCACCATTAGCTATTTTCATGAATCCTGCAAGTGTGCTTGCTCCATTGTCATCCAAATCAAAGCATTCATAACACTCCAAAGCCAATTTCTCCTCAACTCCAAATCTATGATATTGAGTTTAACAATCAACCAAAAACTACAATGAGGCCTCCATGCAGTATTTAACTTGCAAAGGAGGGTCAAAATCCTAGCTAGGGTTGCAAAAATGTCATTAATTACATCATAAATGCCAATTTGTCTTAGGAGACCATGCAAGGCCCAAGGCACAAATATCCTAACTTAATAAATGAAAAAATAAATGCTAACATAAATCCTTAGCTAAATCTGGAGTTATTTTCCTAAAAAAACCTCAAAATATCTTTTTCATTTACTCCAAGTGTCTTTTTCGACTTTCTGCCAAGGGCGCAGCACCAAAACTAGGAAAATTTGTCTTCTTGCAGATGAGATTTGGAGGCCTTCCCAGTGTCCAAATAAGCTCCATGATATCTCATTGGAAATCCTGTCCCGTCTAATTTCCAAATCTACATTCATTTTTCAATTTTTTTCCCATTTGCATTCTCAAAAACACATTATCCCAAGACTACTCAGGGCACAATGCCAGCTCTGAAAACAGGGCAGAAAGTTGGTTTTTTGCATGTTTTTGGCACTTTTGGATTACCAGTTTTGCTCCAAATGAGCTGAAATTTTTTTTGGGTGATTTCCTTGGCTTGATGAACAAAAAAATGCAAACCATTCCTCAAAATAGTGCCCCAAAAAATAGTGAAACGCCAGTGGCACTACGTGCTTGGCCCTCCAAAACAGTGAAAATCTCCAAAAACTCAAAAATGTGCAAAATTTTTCCAAAATTGGGATTTACCTTGTTGATAATGTTTGGGATGCTTGTATGCATCAGCAATTATTTCAAGCTTTTCTTTATCATTTTCCTCCTTTAGTGATTGAATCTTTGCAAGGGCTCTTTTGAGCTTGGCTCTTGCAATCTTGTTTCTTAAGGCATAATGCCTTGCCATCTTCCTTTGGAGGTCAAGGTCCCTCTTGATTTTCTCCAAATAATCCTCCAAGTGCACATTTTCTCTCTCTAGCCAAGGTTCCTGATCATAGCTTATCTCCATGGCAAACAACTCACTTGGAGTGAGCTGCTCTACCAATGTTTTTTGTTTCTCCCTCTCCTTGGCTAAGGCCTTCTTCAAGACAATTGTCCTTGGCCTCTTCCTAGGAAGTTGTTCTTCCTCTTCCTCAATTTCATAATGGGTGACCAAGACCTCATATAGCTTTGCCTTTGTTTTTGAAACCTCTTTCCGAGCTCTAATAGCTCTGATCTCATAGATAGCCTTTTGTGCCTCCAGCTGCTTGTTTTCAACCTCAAAATAGTGGATTACAGTCTTGGCCCTACCTAGATTGGTTTGAAAGTCTTTAATCTGAGCATCTTTACTTTTGAGCAGCATGCTTGTGATCCTCTCCTCATTTTCATCATCACTAGCAAGGTGAATAAGTTTAAATTCTTTTTGAGTCTCATCTTTATCTTCTTGTTCATCAATGAAATTTTCCTTACCTTTGTCAAGCTACTTTGTTGATGACGAAGGCATGGCCCCTTACCTCTTGAGGGTAGAAAAAACATGCATATTTCCCCTTTGGTAGGTTAAAGGAAAAGGTTCTATGTTACTCATCTCTGTGCCACTCGTTTCACTGCCACCATTGTTGCCATTATGACTGCTACTTGCATTGGTATCATCATTGTTCTCGTGGCTTTTTGACCCACTACCTTCATCCTTATTGTTCTCTACCTCATTGCCTTCTTCATTGTTTTATGCACTAGTACCATGAGATGATGGTGAGGGATTGCGAGAAGGTGATGAAGGAGGATTAGCCTGAGGTGAAGGAATGTGAGTAGATGGTGATGGATGTGTAGTGGGGTGTGATGGTGGATGAGGAATGAGAGGATGAGAAGATGAAGGGACATATTGTTGTTATTAGCCTTGTGGATTGGTGGACACCTCATTGGCAATGAAGGTCTCTAATGGAATGCCCTTCTACTGCAATTGATGCATAACAACCATTTTGATAATAGAGTGGTGAAAGAGGCTTTGCATCTGCTGAGGATAGTCTCTCTTTTGTACAACATAGGAAATTTTGTCAATGCTTATGTAGAGGTAATAGGGTATGTGCAACATCCTCACCCTAGTAAAGTGCATAAGCAACATGATGTGATAGGACCAAATGCAGGAGAATCTTCCTTCAGATGTGAAATACTTCATAATGATCCTCATCATAGGTGCATATCTATCAATCAAGTGTGAGAAAGGAAAGATGGATTTATTGTGGTCTTTGTATCTAGGCTTTAGGTAGGGTTCAAAGTAGCTCATGTCTAGGTTGGCTTGCTTGAGCCATTTCTCACCCACACTTGGTATCCCAGTGGCATTGGCAATAGAAACTAACGACAGCTCAAAAGTGACTCCTGCAAGGTTAACTTGTTTCTCATGCAAGTTAATGATAAATAGCCTGGTTAGCTCAGGGTGGTTTTCCACCTGCTGTACCTTCTCACAAAAAGCAAAGAATCCTACATGCTTGAAACATTGAACAATAAGGGGAGATGCCATTAGCTTCCTTGTGTTAGGGGGTTAAAACATATTTATCTTTCCACCTTTGTGCTCATGCCTCCTTGGCGTTTAAGCCTCTCCTCCACTACCACTGTCTTCTGACATTGTAAACCCTGCCTTGAGAAAACTCTAGGACTGTAAATGGGAATGGAATGAAGAGATGGTGATGAAAAAGGAATCTTTGCAAGTGAGTGAGATGAGTGAATGAGGATAAAAGTGTATGAGATGGTGAAAGGCTAAAAACTCAATGATAACCCTCTGGTGACATGTTCAAACTCTGTTTTCTTGAAATACTAGGGCTAAATGTGAAATTGAGATGAAAGTGGGTAATGGAATGGAAGCCTTTACAATGTAGGGGGTGAAATGAATGAGTGTTATGACCAGCTTGGATGAATGAAAACTATCACATCACCGTAGTTCACCCTTGTATTGACTGATACCCTTAATAGGCAGATGAATGAGGCTTAAACAATGATTTTAAGCATGAAATATAGGGTTTCTCTTTAGGGTTTGATTTCATTCACTTAGAAAACACCAAATAGCTTGAAAATGTGGCTAGGGCATCCACTTACCCTTTTTTTGTGCCTTGGAATACCTTGGAGGGAGCTTGAAAAGGTTTTGAAGAAGCATGAATGGTTGAATTTCTTAGGAAGCCCTCCTGGCCAAGGGAATAGTGCCTAAGCTGAGGGTGCAACGCTCAATCCCAGGCGTGCAATGCCAATTTTTTCTTCACCAGGTGGCTGTCGGGCAAGAGCACAGCACTCTTCCAAGCACGCAACACTCAGTTCCATGTGCGTAGCACCTGTGTAAAATACATGGGGATAAATTTCCAAGCGCGCAGCGCCGATTTCCAGGGGCACAACACCGGTCTGAGTGTGCAGTGCTAGACAATTTTTTCCAATTTCACTTGTAAAACTCTCAATTTCCTTGCTCTTGAACGCTCTTTCTCCTTTGAAATGAAACAATGAATCCTTTGAAGTGTAGAATGGGCTTTTATAGACATAGGAATTTTAATTAAATCTTTGAAACCCATTTCCTAATGTTTACAAGTCCTTTTTCCCTTTTCACTGATATTCCTTTATACTTTTGCCTATAGGTTACTGAAACCACTGAATTAGCTTTTCTTTTGGTCTTTGGGACTTTACATGTCTATTTTGATAATTTTGCGATGATTATACATACCAACAGCTTCAAAATACTCTGTGGTTTCCATCATGGAGTTCAAAACAAATTTTCACCTTTTCTAACTAATCCTCTTTCACTGTTTGCATGCAGGTGGCTGAAAACATTTGAGGTGCCTCTTCCTTTTTCTCCTTGAGGCATAATAAGTTGATTTTAACAACTTTAGGGCTATATTACACATGATGGCATCTTCAAAAAATTGTGTGGCTTCCATTACAATACTCAAATTATCTTTTTCACCTTGGTTGGCAGTTTGCTGGAGTTATGAAATATGTTTCCATTTTGATCCTGAAGATTTGACATATTCATTTTGACACAACAACATCCTCAAAAACCTATTTTGCTTCCACCTTGGATCTCAACATCATCTTCAGCTCATTTAGACATGGAAAGCTCATTTTTTACAAGTCTGGGATATGATCACACAGTGACATCTTCAGAATCCTTCCTTTTCTTTCACCATAGGGTTTAACATCATCATTTCACCTTCTCTAGTCACTTTTCCAAAACCCTAGGTGTCTGGACTGCTTTAAGACAATTATCAGTGTTGTCTTCTAATTTCTCTATATCCCTTTTAGGTTCATTCATTTCTTTCCAGTTCACCTCACCTTTTTCCCTATCTCATCAATAATCTTTGATAGAATTTTCTTCATGTTTGGTTTGGTGTACCTCCTCCATGGTCAATTGTGCATTTGATCACTGCTTGGCACACTGCTTGACCATCAAGCTCAAGAAACCCTAATTTTGTACAAGAACAAGTGTTTCCTGTCTTCCTTGCTAGAAGGTGTCTTTATTTTGGAGCAGACCTCCTACCTCACCAGCTTTATGCTGATGGAAACTTTACCACTCCTGCAGAAGTGCCAAATTTTTTCCATTTCCTCATGTGCAGACTCTGAAACAGAAGGATAGTCTTCTTTGGAAACTCTTTAGGTCTTTCTTTAATAACCATGTCTTAACATCCAATACATCTGAACTAGATTCTAACAAAGAAAACATTGTCTGAAACAACAATGATGACCTTGGAACATATGAAACCCTAATTGACCTAGTGGGAGGGCTCTTTAATTGACCTTGACTGAAAACTGGCTTGGAGGCTTCAAATGAAAAACTTAGTATTTGTCAAAGTGTTGTATTGAAGATCCAAAATCCAATGTACTTGATTTATCTAAAGAGCCTACAGAGATAGTTTTGAGACCATCATTGCTTGAGGATCTTAGAGAACATGGGAAAGGGTAGGCTATAGGAAACCTTAGAAGGAAAGTGGGGTTGTGGACAGGGGAAAAAATAGGCCAATGAGGTTATAGGCAGAGAAGGAGACTGAAAATGATAGGTATAAGCCCATAAGGAGTTTCAAGGAGTGACAGGGTTGACCATGGAAAGGCAAGCTGATGAACATTGAAAATTTTTCTATAAGGATAATGAAGGCAGTGAGATTTTTGAAAATCACAATATTTCAAGGAATGTTGTTTTCAAAAATCTTAGAACCAATCCTTATTCATCTACTCATAGCAAAAAATATTGATGACTAATAGTGGCTCCACTTGGGGAGGGCAGCTCCTTTTCAGGAGGTGTATAGAACCTTAGAGTTCAGATCTCTGAGTTTTGAAGATCAACACCTTACTTGTACTTGGCAAATCTTTTCTTTCTTCACTTGTTGATGTTATTTTGAAGTTGTTATCTCAAATTTGAAAAAACATGCATTAGGGGAATTTTTAGGTCTAAAATGGGCCTCCTAAGAAAAATGTACAACCAAAATAAACTTTATAAGAACCAATAAATTCAAAATGATGATGTAAACCATGGGGGATGATTCACCATTTTTTAATCAAAGCGGTAAAAAGATTAAAAAATAATAAAATAATAAAACTACTTTTTCAACTTATCTCCCAAAGTATTTACTCAAATTTCGAGCGGGAGTACTTGTTAGATGCAAAATTTAATTCTTCATCCAAGGAGTGCCCATGTTGCATACTTTTGATGGACCCTTCTATGCGAAAAATGAGAAATACATGAAAAAATGTGATTGCAATCAAGATTTTCATGTATTTCTTATTTTTCATGTAGAAAAGTCCATCGAAAGTATGCAACATGGGTATTCCTTGGATGAGGAATTATTTTTTTTATCCAACGAGTACTCCCACTCGAAATGTTAGTAAAAATATGAGTTGAAAAAGTAGTTTTTTCTTTTTTCCCTCTAAAATTTGATGATGTCATCAAATCTTATTTTATTATTTCCATTATTATTTTATAATTTCCTTAGGAGGCCCATTTTAGACCTCAAAATTCCCCTAATGACTGCTTCAACATCAATTATACCTGCCCATCATACTTTGCCTAACATTTTTTCTTCACTTGGGTGCATTTGGATTGGCAAACCCTTGACATTATTTTTTCTTTTGAAATCATAAAAAATATCTACTTCTACCCTTATCACTTCCAAGAGCTCAGATTAGGCCGATGAACTCTTTTTTCTCTACATACTCTACTTATCTATCAAGGTTAAGCAGTTTGACATATTTTCATTCTCTAAGCTACCAACATTAAATTTAAAACATGATCAAACCAAGGTTAAGCGATTTGATTTGTCATGGGCTGTGGCATTTTGGAAAAACTGCACACAAACTTTATTTTTGTACAAGTGAAACTAGATACTTGAGGGCTAATAATTTGGAATTTGCTACCTATCCCTCTCTTTCTCTTTGGTTTAGATTTGAGCATTGAAACCAAATATATTTTCATAATCTAATCTACTGATAAGCCAAGTTTAGATGGTTTGGTAAATATTCTTTCACTAACCTATCAGCATAAAGTTAAAACATGTTCAATCATGATTAGGCTAGATGACTGAACAATACTTTTCTTTCTCAAGTAGTGGCATTTAGACTTGCACACTTTCAAAAATACTCTTTTTTGGTATGGGGTTGTACCTCTTCTTTTTATCTGCCCTATTTTTCTTCTTTTCTTTGTTTTTGTGTTTTTGTTTTTATGATCTTTCATCAAGAAATGTTATGTACAAACTAGGAACTTTTAACAAAAGTAGTGTTTGAGAATCCTGCCATTGACAGGACCTCCAAATAACTCTGTTCCATCCAGCTCTCGTAGGAAGAATGCATTGTTACCTCTAATTGAATGGATGATGTATGGGGCCTTCCATAAATTTTAAAATTTTCCATGTTTTCCTTTGTCCTCTCTCCTCGAATCCCACTTCAGCACTTTGTCTCCAATCTGTAAATCATTTTCATTAGTCCTTCTGTCAAATATCTTCTTGATGTTCTCTTGCAATGCTTGTGTTATGTTGTAAACTTCTTCCCTTGACTACTGCAAATGAATGGTTTGGTTTAGCATCCTTTGTATGTCATTCTCCTCTGATTGTACCTCTTGGAGGAGCTTCATCACCGAGACTCCCAAGGATGTTGGGAAAACTACATCCAAGCCATACACTAGTTGATAGGGAGACATGTTAATAGATTTGTTGCTTGTTAATCTGTCAGCCCATAGTGCATGCACCAATTTTCTATGCCATGATTTTTTGTTCTCTTCCAACAACTTCTTTATGATGTTCACCAAACTTTTATTAGAGGACTCAGCCATCCCATTACCTTGAGGGTAATAAGCTGTAGAATTCCCTAGTGTGATGTGATACTTGTAGCAAAATTTGAACATTCTCTTGGACTTAAATGCATCAGCATTATCGGTGATGATATTTCTAGGAAAGCCAAATCTGGACAAGATGTTGGTTTCAATGAATTTGATGATGACTAAGTCAGTGACATTCCTCGAAGGGATGGCTTATATCCATTTGGTGAAATAGTTAGTTGCAGTAAGGATCCACTTGTGTTGGGAAGATGAGGCAGGGTGGATTTCACCAATGAAATCTAAACCCCACTGTTGAAAAGGAGTTTCAACACTGATAGGATGCAAAGGCAAAGGCAATAGTTTTCTCCTTCCATCAAAGATTTGGCATTTATGGCAAGTCATTACTAGCTTGTGGATGTCAGGGAAAATGGTGGGTTAATAGAAACCAGCTCTAAGGATTTTGTTTATGGTGGTTTTCTAGTAGAGATGACCTCCACATTCTCCTTCATGAAACTCATGCATGATTCTACCTGCATCATCTTCAAGTAAAAATTTAAGCAAGATACCAACCGAATTTTTCCAATACAAAGCTCTATCTAGAATGCAAAAATTTACAGCCTTTAGTTTCAAGAATATATTTTTTGTTTTGGACAAAATATGAGGAGCATTTAGATTAAAAAGTACATACAATATATCAGCATACCAGAGTGAGTTCATAAATGCTTCTTCAATGGGTGGAGTCGTTAGTTCCGCTTGTTCATCCAAAGAATGTATCATGTTTATGTCTAGTGCTTGAAAGTTAGCTTCAGCCATGAGTTTGGCAAGTCCTTGTCCTTTAATCAGTTTAGTGGTTCTGATTTCTAAATCATATTCTCAGATGAAAAAAATACACTTGCCCCTTTTACCATCAGGATCTTGATTCAATATGTCTTTGACAACTGTGTGTGGAACAAAAGCAATGATATGTGAATGCAAGATGTAAACTCTGAATCCTTTTAGGCTTTGATTAAGGCAAAGGCTTATTTCTCCATAATGTTATATTTTAGAGGGGCATCTCTTAGTGCCTTGCTGAAGAAAGCTATGGGCTTCTCTTGTCCCATCATGTTCTTTTGTAGCAATACTGCAACAATAGTGTGTTCCAATGCAAATTAGAAGATGAAGAAATCCTTGGTAAAGTCGGGGCTGATTAGAACTGGTGTTTGGGTAAGTGCTTGTTTTACTAGTTCAAAGGATTTTTTGGCTTCTATGGTCCACTTGACTCCTATTTCTCTTTTCTGCATGTTTGTAAGGTTTCTTAGGAGTTCAGCTAGGTTTGGTATGAACATTCTTAGGAATTTGATCTTTCCAATGAAATATTGTAGCTCTTTAATTTTCCTAGGGTGGCTGATGTACAATATACCCTCAATCCTTTTTGGGTCTATCTTAATCCCTTCTTTAGATATGATGTGGCCTAATATTTTTCCTTCTTGAAGACCAAACAGAGTTTTCTTAGGATTTAAATATAAGCCATACTTCCTACACTTTTCAAAGACCTTTCTCAAGTGAACTAGGTATTCTTCATCAGTTTTATAATAGACAGTGATGTCATCCAGTTATATCACAATGAAGTAGCCTATGTCTTCGGAAAAGGAAATTTCCATGGCTCTTTGAAAAGTAGCCCCCGCATTCATTAACCGAAAAGGAATTTTAACATACATGAAGGTTCCCCAAGGTGTAGTGAAAGTGGTTTTGTGCTGATCACATGGAAGTACTAGAACCTGATTGTAACCAGAAAAACCATCAAGCAATGATATTCTTTTGGAACCTACCACCCTTTGTAGTATATGATCCATCTTAGGTAAAGGGTAGTTGTCTTTCAGGGAGGCTTTGTTTAAGTTTCTAAAGTCTATGCATAGCCTAATCTCCCTTATTTTCTTTCTTACTGACACAAGGTTAGAAACCCATTCTAAGTACCTGAGTGGGACTAAGATTCCAACATCATACATCTTCTTTATTTCCTTCTCAACTAGAGGCACTAGGACAAGGTTTATTCCTCTCAAATTTTTATTGAATGGTTTTTGGTTTTCCTTGAGGGGAATATTATGCTGAATGATGTTTGTATCATAGGACTTTAAATCCTCATAACCCCATGCAAACACATCTTTAAATTCTTTGAGCAGCTCAATGTAATTATTTTTTATGTGAGGTGGCATAGTTTTGGATGGCTTTTTCATTTTGGGTTCTCCAACATTGCCTATGTTGCATTCTTCTACATCGGTTTCAGTGGATTCCATTTTAGGCTTCCTAGCAACATCATTGAAGTCAAACAACTCTTCTAAGGGAGAAAGACCTCTTGGTAATGAGTTATCTTTGCATTGCAATACCTCAAGGTAATTTTGATCTAAATCTTCAAACAATTCTGCCTCAAGAGGGTGTTCTAGTAGATTTATATCAGCAGTACAAGGAAGCTCTATTTTTTGTGTTTGTTCTTTAGCAAAATAGTCCTCTTGATGGTTTAAGTCTGACTTTGATATTTCAAACTTGGTTTTGGGCTGCAAGAAGTCTTCAATATGTTTTTCATTTTCAAATACTTGCCAATAATTTATGTTATCAGGGACTGTTGGTCTACACTTGACCTTTACTATGTATTGTTCATTGTCATGAGGTACTTGGCAAGTGCTGGCAACAAAGGCTAGTTCATTGGCAAGGTTGTTTTGAGCTCTTGGAATAGAGGTAAATTCATATTTCTCAAATGTATTTAGGAGGTCTAAGGCATAATTCCTATATTCTCTTAGCCTAGGATTCTTGGCTGAATATTCTCCTTTGATTTGCCTAATGATTAGCTCAGAATCTCCTAGAACAAAAATCTTCTTAGCTCCTATGTTTTTTAGCAAGTGTAGTCCTAGGAGAAGAGCCTCAAACTCCGCAATATTGTTCATGCATTGAAAATCTAGTTTGTAGGAGTGGCCTTCATTTGTGTTGTGTATCCAAACACCTGCTCTTGAACCAGCTTTTCCACAAGAGCCATCAAAGCTCATGTTCCAAAGTGTTTCAAGTTCATATTTGCCATTATGTTGTTGTTCATGGCTACTAGAGTTTTGGCTGTCATGTTCTTCATTTTGTGTTTGGTTTGACTACTCTGATAGGCCTAGCTCTTCCTCCTTTTCATTTTCTTGTTCATTAATGTCATCTTCATTGTAAAAGATAAATGAGTCAAGGTATGAATGGATAGAATGGAGAGGGGTGTTGTTTGGCCTATCTTGGCTACTTACCATGTATTTCATGTGAGATTCTCTATACAGTCTTCTTGTTTGGTTAAAGACAGGAATGGTAGCATATTTCATGTCCATCTGGAGGTTTCCTTGGAGTTTGGCTCCCCATGATCTAGATAAAAGCATGCCATACTTCGAGGGAATGTCAGCCACTACAATGTCCATGACTAGGCTCTTAACTAGTATTTGTGCCAGATTGACACACAGATCCTTGATCAAACCCAAATATTTGACTCTACTTGAATCAAAAGAGTACAATTCTTTATATGGTTTGGCTATTTTGAGTCCTAATCTCTCCATCACAACCTTTGGCATGAGGTTGTGTAAGGCACCATAGTCTAACATAGAATTGTGTAGGATTTTGTTATGAATGTTCAAGCTAACATAGAATGGAGGTACAACTCCTTCTTGATATTTTCCCTCTACCTCAGGTCCAAACAACAACTCTAGCTTGTCATCAGTTAGATTCAGAGTGTCGATGTCATTTCCTATGTTTAAAGCTTTCAAAACTTGAACTCTATATACATCCTGAGTCACCAGTTCAGTGAGGGGTATGGCTATTTTGATCTTGGAAATTTCTCCCTCAAAACTGAAATGTGTTTGTGTTTTTGAAATATTTACATATGTTTTATCATACATGGTTTTTCAGGAACTTTAGTTTGCTGAGTTTTATTCAGAATGTCAGCTAAGGCAATTTTTTCAGGGCCACTATTTGATGTACTAGGGCAGCTTTGGTTACCATTTGGTTGGTTGGTTTTTTCTTTTCTCTGATTAGGAGTCTTAGCCATTATGTTGGTGTTTTCTGCTGTCTTTTTAAGAATGTTTTCAGGTGTCTTTTTAGCAAAAATTTCTAATTTTTTTTTCCTAGGGGTGTCCTGAGTTTTCCTACTTCAGAGGTCATACTGCCTATGAACCTCCATGATCGCATTTTCAAATCCTAGCTTGTACTCTTCAAAATCCTCATATGTTTTATCAGTTTGGTTTGAGGAAAATAGACCTTGTTCTTCTTCTGTGAGAAAAACATCACCCTCATTGTCAGGGCGTATCAGATTTACATGGTTTTCTTCCGACTCTTCAATCTCTCTTTCCTCTTCATCTACATAGTTTTCTTGGAAAGGAGGTCTAATTTGCTGGTCATTTTCTCTTTGTCTGTTTTGAGGGGGGTCTCTTCTGAAGTTTTGGTTTTTTTTTTTTTTGAGGATTTTCTTGGTTTTCCCTAGGGGGTGCTCTTTCATTCAAATTGATCTTCTCCATCATCCTTTCCATTAACCTAACTAGATTTTCAATTTTAGCATAATATGTGGAGGCCATGGTTTCCTCTTTGTATGTAACCTTCTTCTTTTCTCTTAATTTAGCCCATTTAGCATTTAGGTTGGCTTCTACACTTACTCCTCCTCTTTGCATGTCTTCTAAGGTTTGGGGATCTCTTTCTCTTAATTGATAAAACATGTCTGGATGAAATCCATCCGGAAATTTTGATAAGCCTAAGCTTTGTGGGGGTTTCATGTGGGGAGGGAGTGCATTATATACACTATTGAACCTAGTGCAGTAGTCTTGGACACTTTCCCCAACATTTATCTTAAGGTTTTCATATTCTGATAGGATCTAAAGAGGATTTTTCTTAGTCTCCCACTTGTTTATGAATGTTTGATAAAGGGAAGGTAGGTCATTAATGTTGTTAGGAGTTAAGTTTTTGAACCATTTATTTTCTTCTCCTCCTAGTATTTGGGAAAAAATTCTCATTTTTATGGTATCTTCTTCTATCTTTTGGTAGTCAAAAGCATCATTCATCCTATCTACTTGTTGTTGGGAAGTGGTAGAGTCATCTCCAGTGAAGTGAGGGATTTTAGATTGATAATCTTGAGGCATAGGCAGTAAAGGTTGTGGTAGTACCAAGGGGGCATACCATGCTGCCATGATGGGAGGTAAAGGAATCCAAGGAGGATTTACAAGAGGGGGGTTTGTGAGAGGAGGTGGAGGATGAAATGGAGTGGTTTTCACAATGGGTGAATGATTGGGGGTGGCAGATGTACTTGGACCAGCAAGATGAGATTGAGAAGATTTGGAATGAAAAGAGCCAAAGTGTTGGAGAAGCTGAAAATTAGGAGGAGTGGAAGGAGAGGCTTCTATATTAGGACTATGTTGCAAATATGTAGGTTCAAGGTATGTATGGTCTATCCCACTTTGAGACTTAGTTTTGAATATATTTTTCCTATGGTGTAAGTCAAATTGGGTATCTTGCAAGGCCCTGATGTTTTCAGGGACAAAATGTTTTTTGTGAATGGGCCTAACAATAGTTGAATCTTCAGTCCAAGATGTTTTCCACAAGATTATTTCAAGGTCATCAACTATGGTAGGAGGGTTTGGGTCAGGGTGAGATCTGGTGCTTATTCTTTATGAAGCCAGATTTTAGACCCAAAATACAAATAGGCTAAAATTTTATGAGTGTTTTGAAAACAAACCTATCTGTAAGAGTACTAAGTTCACACAAGATGTAACTGGGCTTTACACTATTATAATTGAATGATATATTCCCAAGGGAGTCAGTGAGAAATAGAGGGGTCAATAGGGCTACTGAAGACTAGTGGAGTCACCAGGTGGATGATGAAATTGTCTTGAGTATGTACTTGTTGTCCACCATCAACAACTAAATACCAATCTAAGGATTTTTTTGGGTTTTTCTGAGTTCTTTATGCAACACTTAAGCTTTTTCAATTAGTTTTCTCCAATATGGTCACCATGGTGCTAGTATGATGAATAAACTATATATCACTCTTGGCTAACACTTGATTTTACTAAGTTTGATAGGGGTTTTCTGAAGTTTTAAGGAGTACTTAGGATGTTACTGACTCGGAATCCCCATTGGAGTCGCCATTATGTTAGGTCCCCATAATTTTTCAGATTGGCAAGACCAAATCTACATATGTATCATAAAACCAATATTTAGAGTCCTAGGACCTAGCCTTCCTGGACTCAGAGAGGGCTCTCGCTATATTTGTATAGAAGATGTCAACTTGATTGATTTTAGGGTTTTGATTTTAGGCTATTTATGTAGAAATTTGATAAATGATATGTTATACACAGAGATTCTCCTGATCACACTCTAGTTTAACTTCATGCACAATACAGAATCTCTTCTACCATTGATCATTAATTGCGGAAATAAAAACAATCGCATGCGCACATTAAAACCATAAACAATCACACATATGAACACAATATTTTATGGGAAAGCTTAAAGCTAAAAACCCCCAACTATATGTATATTATATGTCATAGAGATCATGTAACAATCATTATACAAATCTCCTCACAAAGCTCTCGGTATAATAAATGGTGCTACACTAATCAAGCCCGATCTCGCAAATCACATGCTCCGATATCTGCAATCATGGCTTTGCCTCCTCTTGCTCAATCAGCATTTGAAGAATGGCTTTCTGAATGAACTCAAATTGGTCTAGCCTTGCTCACACAATCCTCATTGGCATCTCAATCACGGGTTGTTGCAAATCCATGCAACATTATAGTCACAAGCGAGTAGTCTACCACTTTGCTCTTTCACCTACCTCTTCACCGGTCTCCAGAAGAACTGTCCATGCACGCCAGTTAACTGATGTATTCTTTAGTTGATTATTGAGTTAATAATTAGTGAATTAATTAATAATTAATTCACACCACTCTCACTAGTGTATCATTCAGTTAGACTAGATACAACTAGCTCAACTATGTTTAACTCAGTTAAACTGAACACAAATCCATCAACTGGCTCAATAACTCCAGCAAACTCTGTCACATGAGTTCTAACTGCAGTATCCATTCAATAGCTCCACTTAACCCTCACGAATAGCATAATTCCTTCTGTCAGCTCCTGCGCCACATCTGTGCACTTAACTGAAGTGCTCTAAGAGAATAATATAATGTTTATAGTCCAAATATTATTAAGAGGTAATAATATTCGACATATCTATTTTTAGACTGGAAATCTAAAAATAGATTTTGCCCAATATGTATAAAAATAGAAGTCCATCTATTTTTTCCAACTTGAACAACCATCCACAAATAGCATCCTCCAACTCATAGAACATGATCAACATGTCTAAAAATAGACATAGTCTAAAAATAGACTTGCGCCAACAATAGCCTGCGGACCCACTTAGTGAAGGAGACTTCTTTCCACTAAGCTCATCATCTTGTTGCAATCCCAACACTCCCTCTCAACAAGATAAGGATTATCTGCCACCCCTATCCTACCCCTGTGGTATTCGAATTTGCTCCTAGTGAGTTCCTTCATCAAGATATCAACATCCTGATCCTCTGTGGGAATGTATGAAAGTAACATGATCTTATGCTGCACACAATCTCTTATATGATGATACCATATGTCAATGTGTTTAGATCTATCATGAAATATTGGATTAACCGAGAGTTTGATGCAACTACGATTATCACAATATATCACGGTAGGATCTAAGTGTGAACCGAGCTTGACAACCGGGATCTTCCTCATCCATATAGCCTCGCATGCGACCAAACTCGCTGCCATGCCATATGTATGCGGGCGAGTGCCACGGATCTCACCTTCCTGTGTACCAAAAGCTAGCATTGACTAGATGCGAAAAATCCCTCCAGATGTGCTCTTTCTGTCCATTGGGCTCCCTGCCCAAGCTGCATCCATGAAGCCACACAACTTCACCTCATCTGACTATCTGTACCATAATCCATATCCCGATGTACCTATGAGATAACACAATACATGCTTGCCCACCTTCCAAAAGAGCTTGGTTGGCTTAACCATAGCTTGTGAAACTTGGTTAACTGCATAACATATATCGGGTCATGTATTGACCAGTTACATAAGTGACCCCACCAAATGTTGATAAACAGTGGCATCCACTACATTCACTAAAGTAGCATCCTCCTTCCTCCAACCATGAGGAAGAGGAGTGTCGTGGAAACTGCGGGAATGCATGTTGAACTTCTCCAATATCTCCCAGGCATACTTGCCTTGAGACACAAACAGTCCATCACTGTGCTGCCAATTTCCAATCCCAGGAAATAATGAAGGAGGCCCCAAGTCCTTCATCTCAAACTCCTTTGCAAGATCAGCCTTGCATGAGTGTATCAACAGTTCATCCCCTGTCAGAATCAAATCATCTACATAAAGTACAATGATCAGCAACTTACCCTACACCACAATTTGGTAAAGGTTCGGATCACCTTCACTTCTGGAGAATCCAAGTTCGGTGAAATAGCTTGTCTATCGGTGTGTGCCAAGCACGAGGTGCTTGTTTCAACCCATACAACGCTCTCTTGAGCTTTGCACACATGCGACTCGCTGCGAAGATCTCAAATCCTTCGGGCTACTCTATGTACACCTCCTCCTCAATCACTCTGTTGAACGCAATCTTCACATCCATCGATGAATGTGCCACCCCATCTGTCTTTGAGAGAGAAATAATCGTCAGGTATGGAAGAATACCTTGACAGTGCATACATTCCTCATAATCAATCCCTCAATCTATGAGAAGCCTAGGGCAACAAATCTTGCCTTGTACTTCTCCACACTCCCGTCAGCTGCTTTCTTCACTTTGTAGATCCATCTTGAACCTACCACTAATATCCCTTCCGGCCTTGGGACAATCTCCCATGCACTATTTCTGACAATCGAATCATACTCTTCCACCATGGCATCTACCTATGCAACATCCTCCACAACTTCCTAGAAAGAGGATGGCTCTGTCATGATACACTTGCTCATAAGAGCCATGTATCCAGTATACTGATCAGGTGACTGTCTCTGTTTGCGCTATGACGTAGGTGCTCCTACAATCTTCTCTACATCTTGAGCCAGTCGCTAAGCTTTTGTAGTGCGCTTCCGCCCTCTGATGGTTAGCGCTGCATGAGTGGTTTCTTCCACTCCATGAACCTCCTCTTGTGGCTGATCCACATCCTTAGGCTCATCCTTAAGAACTAATAGCTCCTCATCTGCATGCAAGTGTGGGTCCCTTTCAAGTCAACACTTCATGGCTTTCTCCTCATAAAATTTGATATCCCATCGGATAATAGCCTTTCGACTGTCTAGAAAATACACACAATAGTTGTGGGGTGTTTCTGTGTACCCCACAAATATCACAACCTATACGGTCGGCTCCAGCTTCTTCCTGGCATCCTTGGTCACATGAATGTAAACAGGTGAACCAAAAATCCTCCAATGGGAAATATCAGGCCTCTTACTAGAAAACGCCTCCTCGGTTGTACTCATGCCAAGTATCCTGTGAGGACAACGGTTCTGCACATATACTGCAGTATTACATGCCTCAGCCCACAAGTGTATGGGTAGGCCCTGATCATGCAACATCTCTCGTGCAACACCCACGATCATTTTGTTCTTCTACTTAGCAACCCTGTTCTGCTGTGGGTTATGAGGTGTTATGAGCTCTCTTCGAATTCCTTCTGCGCTGCAAAAGTCCTTGAATTCGCCAGAGATGAATTAACCACCATTGTCGCTCCTTAGAGCCTGCACCTGCTTCCCCGATTCTTTCTCAACCAATGCCTTGAACTCACAGAACTTTGAGTATGTATCGCTCTTCTTCTGCATGAAGAAGATCCGGCCTTTCAGAAAAAATCATCAAAAAATATCCACATAGTACACGGTAGCACTGGCATCGAAGCCCCTGCGAAGAAGGTCCACACATGTCTGTGTGAATTCTCTCCAAGGATCGTCGTGGCACGACTATCTTTCTCATAGTGGCTTTCACACTATTTCCCAAAGTACATCCCTTGCCTTGATACGGCGTAGTGTACCTTTGGGAAGCCCGGTAGAAATACAACGCAAAGTACTACTCCATGGTGAAGGTGGCCCAATCTCCGGTGCCACAACTCGCCATCATCACGGCTCACCACTCCTTCTGCCTTGCATGCCATTGCTGCGCAGCCATCTACCTGCAATTTATAAAGGTTCTTAACTCGAACCCCTATCCTCCGGGTCTCACCAGTTGCCTTACTGCGCAGGAAAGCCTTTCCCTCGCTAAAGACAACATCATATCCCTTGTCTTCTAACATCGCCACAGAGATAAGATTCTTCTTCAATCCCGGAACATGCATCACTTCCTTCAATACGAAGGGTTTACCAGACTCCCTCTCAAAGGAAATGGTACCGATACCGGTCGCACTGTATCTACCATCATCGCCCATCTCGATGTGCACTCCAAGATCTTTCTCATCCAGATCAGTAAACAAATCTTTGTCTCTAGTCATATGAAAAGACGCACCCCTTTGTCAAGAAACCACACGCGAACCCATCACACTTGAGACCAAGCATGTGATCGGTGAAAAATCCGAAGCTCAAGCTGACGGGGCCTAGGGCCTCTCCGGCTACGGATCAATGACTGCTTATTTTTCTTCTTGTGGACAATTAGTGGCGTAATGTCCATGTTGGTGACGGTGAAAGCACTTCACCTTGGACATGTCCTGCTTCTTGCCTTTTGCAGTTAAGAAGCATTCTTCTTGCTCTTCCCCTTCCTTGCTTTGGCAGCAAAGCACAATTTTCTTCATATGATTTCTTTGATGAAGATCCATCCCTGGTACTTCGCCTTATCTCCTCTTTCACAAGATCCGACCAAAGTCGCTCTCATCTTGGAAATTTCTCCCGACCATTGACATAGTCCTGGTAGGAATGCCAACTCTTTGGAAGCCCAAGGAGAGCCAAGCTGACCAAGTCCTCATCATCAACAGTAACCCCCACACTTCCCAACTCATCCCTGCATTGGATGAACTTCGTGAGGTACTTGGGCATACTGTCGCCTTTCTCCATTTTTATGTTCCTGAGTTTATCCTTGAGCGCCAACTTCCTCTGGTCGCTCTTGCTTTGGAATAAGTCTGTCAACGCTTTCCACATCAAGAATGGAGAAGCCTTACCATGAAGGCTGGACACTATGTGATCCTTTACACCTTCCAATAGAATTCTTCGACACTTTGTTGTCTTCTTTTGCCATGCGTCAAGTGCGGCAGCATCGCTAGAAGCAGGTTTTGGAATTTCTGCATCTATGAACTCCTTCAACCCATTTTCATCCAACACTGCCTCCATCCTGTCCTTCCATGCAATATAATTCGAGCTACCCTCAAGGGCATACTCCAATCGCAATCCGTTGAAAGACATCTCAACTTCAACACCAAGAAAACACTGCTGCAAATTCGAATTCCACCAGCACAAAACTCAACCGCTTCAATGTTTTGCAATTGCTCCAATGATCAATATCGCTCTGATACCATGTAGAAATTTGATAACTGATATGTTATACACCGAGATTCTCCTGATCACACACTATTTTAACTTCATGCACAATACAGAATCTCTTCTACCATTGATCATTAACTGCGGAAATAAAAACAATCGCATGCGCACATTAAAACCATAAACAATCACACATATGAACACAGTATTTTATGGGAAAGCTTAAAGATGAAAACCCCCAACTATCTGTATATTATATGTCATAGAGATCATGTAACAATCATTATACAAAGCTCCTCACAAAGCTCTCAGTACAATCTCCAATTGCTACACACTAATCAAGCTCGATCTAGCAAATCACATGCTCCAATCTCTGCCACCTGATAGCCTGCCTCTACTGCGCAATCACTACTGAAGAATGGCTCTGAATGAACTCGAATTGGTCCAGCCTTGCTCACACAATCCTCATTGGCATCTCCAATCACTGGTTGTTGCAAATCATGCAACAGTATAGTCACAACTGATAGTCACACTGCTCTTTCACCTACCTCTTCACTGGTCTCCACTGAAACTGTCCATGCACTGAAGTTAACTGATGTATTCTTTATTTGATTAATGAGTTTATAATTAGTGAATTAATTAATAATTAATTCACACCACTCTCACTAATTGTATCAATCAGTTAAACTAGATACAAATAGCTCAACTATGTTTATATTAGTTAAACTGAATACAACTCCACTAACTTCCTCAATCAACTCCACCAAATTCTGTCACATGAGTTCTAACTGAAGTATCCATGCAATAGCTCCACTTAACCCTCAGGAATAGCGTAATTCCTTCTGTCAGCTCTTGTGCCACATCTGTGCACTTAACTGAAGTGCTCCAAGAGAATAAAATAATGTTTAGAGTCCAAATATTATTAAGAGCTAATAATATTCGACATATCTATTTTTAGACTAGCAATCTAAAAATAGATTCCGCCCAATATGTCTAAAAATAGAAGTCCATCTATTTTTCCAACTTGACCAACCATCCACAAATATCATCCTTTAAATCATAGAATATGATCGACATGTCTAAAAATAGACTTGCGCCAAAAATAGCCTATGGGCCCACTTAGTGAAGGCGACTTCTTTCCACTAAGCTCATCATCTTGTTGCAATCTCAACAAGTTATAGTGATTAGGGTTTGTTTGTTTTTTTTGTTTGGTTGGGTTGCTTGTTAAGCAGAACAGATAGAGTAAGAGAGGTTTAGACCATGGGGCTATGGAGTCTGCAAAAGGTATTGAAAGGTACAAAAATAGGTCAAGTGTGTTTCGAAGGGAAATTATAACAAAACCAAATGGATCTTCAAGGCTTATGTGAGTGGAGTGAACAATAAATTATGAGATTAGTAGGTTTAAAGGGTAGTTAAGAATCCTTTAACATGTACTATAACAAGAAAATTCTTTGAGAAAACTATGCATAAATAAATAACCAAGGACAGGGCATACCATAAGCTTCTTTGACCAAACCCTAGCAAGTAAACATTAGGAAAACAATCCAACAAACCATAGAGAGCAACAAACTTGTAAATTCTCTAGTGATTTCACCTTCAGGAAAAGAAAAAATTCAAGATAACATATAGTAATGATAAAAGAGAAGGGAACTCCTAAAATTCCTTAATCATACTACAAAGAACTTCAAAACAACCATTCAAGATGGAATAAGGACAGGGAAAACCATAAACCTCTTCAGTCAAACTCTAATTAGCAATATTTCGAAGAAAAAACCTCAAAAACAATGTTTAAGTTACACCAAAGAATAGGGCTAACCATAAACTGATTTGGCATTCGCTCCATTAAATAATTCTTGAGATAAACAAGCTAAGTGGAATTAGAGAGAAACTAAGAATTCTCTAATCTAAACTAGCAGAGGAAAACATACAAGCAATAGAAGGAAGACAAAGCTAAGGTGCCTCAAAACAACATTTCTTAACCTAAACTTTCTATTCTACTGCATGAGAAAGATGAGTCAAAATGAAAACATAAGAAAAAAAGTACTAAATCAGAAAGACATCACCATTAGCCATGTTCATGAATCCTACATGTGTGCTTGCTCCATTGTCATCCAAATCAAAGCATTCTTAACACTCCAAAGCCAATTTCTCCTCAACTCAAAATCTACGATATTGAGTTTAACAATCAACCAACAACTACAATTAGGCCTCCATGCAGTATTTAACTTTAAAATGAGGGTCAAAACCCTATCTAGGGTTGCAAAAATGTCATTAATTACATCATAAATGCCAATTTGTCCTAGGATACCATGCAAGGCCCAAGGCACAAATATCGTAACTTAATAAATGAAAAAATAAATGATAACATAACTCCTTAGCTAAATCTAGAGTGATTTCCCTAAAAAACCCTCAAAATATATTTTTCATTTACTCCAAGTGTCCTTTTTTGACTTTCTGCCAAGGGCGCAACGCTGAGGTTCAAGGGCGCAGCGTCAAAACTGGGAAAATTGGTCTTCTTACAGCTGAGATTTGGCGGCCTTCCCGATGTCCAAATGAGCTCCATAATAGCTCATTGTAAATAATGTCCTATATAATTTACAAATATACCTTTATTTTTAAATTTTGTGTCCAGTTTCATGCTCAAAAACGAATTCTCCCAAGACTTCTCAGGGCGCAGCGTCAGCACTGAAAATAGGGCAGAAAGTTGATTTTTTGCATGTTTTTGGCACTTTTTGAGTACAAGTTTTGCTCCAAATGAGCTGAAATTGTTTGTGGGTGATGTCCTTGGCCTGATGAACAGAGAAATGAAAACCATTCATCAAAATAGTGCCCCAAAAAATATTGGCGTTGCACGCTTGGCCCTCCAAAACAGTCAAAATTTCCAAAAACTCAAAAATGTGCAAATTTTTTCCAAAATTGGGATTTGCCTTGCTGATTATGTCTAGGATGCTTGTAGGGATGCATCAGAAAGGATGTCAATATTTTATTTTTCCTTTGCCCCATTTAGTGATTGAATCTTTTCAAGGGCTCTTTTTAGCTCGGCCCTTTGCAATCTTGTTTCTTAAGGCATGATGCCTTCCCATCTTCCTTTGGAGGTCATGCTCCCTCTTGGTTTTATCCAACTGATCCTCCAAGTGCATATTTTCTCTCTCTAGCCAAGGTTCCCTTTCATAGCTTATCTCCATGGAAATCAGCTCTCTTGGAGTGAGTTGCTCTGCCAATGTTGTCTATTGCTCCCTCTCCTTGGCTAAGGCCTTCTTCAAGCCAATTATCCTTGGCCTCTTCCTAGGAAGTTGTTCTTCCTCTTCCTCAGTGTCATCATGGGTGCCCAAGACCTCATCTAGCTTTGCATTTGTTTTTTTAGCCTCTTTCCAAGCTCTGATAGGTCTGATCTCATAGATAGCCTTCTATGCCTCCAGCTGCTTGTTTGCAACCTCAAAATAATGGATTACATTCTTGGCCCTACCTAGATTGGTTTGAAAATATTTGATCTGAGCATATTTTCTTTTGAGCATCATGCTTGTGATCCTCTCCTCATTTTCATCACCAATATCAAGGTGAATAAGTTTAAATTCTTGTTCAGTCTCATGTTTGTCTTCTTATTCATCAATGACCTTTTCCTTACCTTTGTCAAGCTTCTTTGTTGATGATAAAGGCATGGCCCCTTTTCTCTTGAGGGCAGCAAACACATGCCTATTTCCCCTTTGGTAGGTTAAAGGAAAAGGTTCTATGTTAGTCATCTTTGTGCCACTTGTTTCATTTCCATCATTGTTTCCATTATGAATGCTACTTGCATTGGTATCATCACTATTTTCATGGCTCTCTGACCCACTGCCTTCATGTTTATTGCTCTCTGCCTCATTTCCTTCTTCATTTTTTGATGCACTAATACCATGAGATAATGGTGAGGGATTGTGAGAAGGTGATGAAGGAGGATTATCTTTAGGTGAATGAATGTGAGTAGATGGTGATGGATGTGTAGTGGGGTGTGATGGTGAAGGAGGAATGAGAGGATGAGAAGATGAAGGGACATCTTCTTGTTGTTGGACTTGTGGATTGGTGAACACCTCATTGGCAATGAAGGTCTCCCATGGAATGCCCTTCTGCTACAATTGATGAATAACAACCATTTTGATAAGAGAGTGGTGAAAGAGGCTTTGCATCTGCTGAGGATAGTCTCTCTTTTATACTATATAGGACATTTTTTCAATGCTTCTGTAGAGGTAATAGGGTATGTGCAGCATCCTCACCCTATTAAAGTGCATAAGCAGCCTGATGTGATAGAAGTAAATGCGGGAGAATATTCCTTCACATGTGAAATAATTCATAATGATCCTCATCATAGGTGCATATCTATCAAGCAAGTGTCATAAAGGAAAGATGGATTTATTGTGGTCTTTGTATCTAAGCTTTAAGTAGGGTTCAAAGTAGCTCATGTCTGGGTTGGCCTGGTTGAACCATTTATCACCCACACTTGGTATTCCAGTGGCATTGGCAATAGCATCTGAAGATAGCTCAAAAGTGACACCTGAAAGGTTAACTTGTTTCTCATGCAAGTTAATGATAAATAGCCTAGTTAGCTCAGGGTGGTTTTTCACCTGATGTTCCTTCTCACAAAAATCAAAGCATCCTACATGCTTGAATTATTGAATAGTAAAGGGAGATGCCATTATCTCCCTTGTGTTAGGGGGTTCAAACCTATTTATCTTTCCACCTTTGTGCTCATGCCTCCTTGGAATTTGAGCTTCTCCTCCACTACCACTATCTTCTGACATTGTAAACCCTACCTTGAGAAAAATCTAGGATTATAAATGGGAATGGAATGAAGAGATTGTGATGAAAAAGGCAGATTTTCAAGTGAGTGAGATGAGTGAATGAGGATAAAAGTGTATGAGATGGTGAAAGGGTAAAAATTCAATGATAACCCTCTGCTAACATGTTCAAACTCTGTTTTCTTGAAATACTGGGGCTATATGTGAAATTGAGATGAAAGTGGGTAATGGAATGGCAGCCTTTACAATGTAGGGGGTGAAATGAATGAGTGTTATGACCAGCTTGGATGAATGACAACTCTCACACTACCCTAGTTCACCCTTTTCTTGACTGATATGCTTAATAGGCAGATGAATGAGGCTTAAACAATGATTTTAATCATGAAATTTAGGGTTTCTCCTTAGGGTTTGATTTCATTCACTTAGAAAACGCCAAATATCTTGAAAATGTGGTTAGGGCATCCACTTACCCTTTCTATATGCCTTGTAAGACCTTGGTGGGAGCTTGAAAAGGTTTTGAGGAATTTTGAATGGTGGAATTTCTTAGGAAGCCCTCCTCGCCGAGGGAGCAGCGCCTAAGCTGAGGGTGCTATGCTCAATCCCAGGCACACAACGCTCAAGCCCAAGCTCGTAGCACCAAAGTTTTAATCATCGAGTGGCTGTCGGGCAAGAGCATAGTGATTTTCTAGGCATGCAATGCTCATTTCCAAGCATGCAATACCTGTGTAAAATACACGAGGAGAAATTTCCAATCGTATAGCTCCAGTTTCCAGGGCGCAGCGCCAAAATGTTTTGTCCAATTTCACTTGTAAAACTCTTAATTTCCTTTCTCTTGAACGCTCTTGCTCCTTTGAAATGCAAAAATGAATCCTTTGAAGTGTAGAATGGGCTTTTATAGACTTAGTAATTTCAATTAAACCTTTTAAACCCATTTCCTAATGTTTACAAGTCCTTTTTCCCTTTTCACTGATATTCCTTTATACTTTTGCCTATAGGTTACTTAAACCACTGAATTAGCTTTTCTTTTGGTCTTTGGGACTTGACATGTTTATTTTGATAATTTTGTGATGATTATACATACCAAAAGCTTAAAAATACTCTGTGGTTTCCATCATGGAGTTCAAAACAAATTTTCACCTTTTCTCACTAATCCTCTTTCACTGTTTGCATGCAGGTGACTGAAAACATTTGATGTGGCTCTTCCTTTTTATCCTCGAGGCATAACAAGTTGATTTTAAAAAATTTAGGGCTATATTACACATGATTTCATCTTCAAAACTTTCTTTGGTTTCCATTACAATACTCAACTTATCTTTTTCACCTTGGCTGACAGTTTTTTGGAGTTATGAAATTTGTTTCCCTTTTGATCTTGAATATTTGACATATTCATTTTGACACAACAACATCCTCAAAACCTCTTTTGCTTCCACCTTGGAGCTCAACATCATATTTAACTCATTTAGACATGGAAAGCTTATTTTTTTATAAGTCTGGGATCTCATCACACAGTGACATCTTCAGAATCCTTCCTTTGCTTTCACCATAGGGTTTAACATCATCATTTCACCTTCTCTAGTCACTTTTCCAAAACCCTAGGTGTCTGGGCTGCTTTAAGACAATTATTAGTGTTGTCTTCTAATTTCTCTATAGCCCTTTCAAGTTAGTTCATTTATGTCCAGTTCACCTCACCTTTTTCCCTATCTCATCAATAATCTCTAATAGACTTTTCTTCATGTTTGGTTTGGTGTACCTCCTCCATGGTCAATTTTTCATTTGATCACTGCTTGGCACACTGCTGGACCATCAAGCTCAAAAAACCCAAGTTCTATACAGGAACAAGTATTTCCTATCTTCCTTGCTGCAGGATGTCTTTATTTAGGAGCAGAACTCCTACCTCACAAACTTTTTGTTGATGGAAACTTCACCACTCCTGCAGAAGTGCCAAAGTTTGTCCATTTCCTCATGTGAAGACTCTCAAATAGAAGGATAGTCTTCTTTGGAAACTCTTTAGGTATTTCTTTAATAACCATGTCTCAACATCCAATACATTTGAACCATATTCTAACAAATAAAACAGTGTTTGAAACAATAATGATGAACTTGGAACTTATGAAACCCTAATTGACCTAGTGGGAGGGCTCTTTAACTGACCTTGACTAAAAACTGGCTTGGAGGCTTCAAATGAAAAACAGAGTATTTTTCAAAGTGTTGTATTGAAGATCCAAAATCCAATGTACTTTATTTATCTAAAGATCCTACATAGATAGTTTTAAGACCATCAATGCTTGAGGATCCTGGAGAACATGGGAAAGGGTAGAATATAGGAAACCCTAGAAGGAAAGTGGGGTTATGGACAGGGGAAAAAATAGGCCAATGAGGTTATAGGCAGAGAAGGAAACTGAAAATGATAGGTATAAGCCCATAAGGAGATTGAAGGAGTGCCAAGGATGACCATGGAAAGGCAAGCTGATGAATATTGAAAAATTTTCTATAAGGATAATGAAGGCAGTGAGATTTATGAAACTCACAATATTTAAAGGAATGTTGTTTTTGGAAAACTTAGAACCAATCCTTAGTCATCTACTCATAGTGAAAAATACTTGTGACTAACAAACATATTCATTTCAATCTAGTTACTGTAATTAAACTTTTCATGTTCCAATAGTTTCTCCAACTCTTGAACTTTGTCCTCTTTTTTCTTAAGTAGAAGTTGTAGCTTTGTAGCTTTGTCAATGGAAAAATTAGCATATGCTCTTGAAAACTGTGATAAATTAGTCAAATTTTTTGTAGGATCAGCCAAAGAGTCTTTCCATAGAACAGATACAGATTCATCCATAAGATTTGAAACTGATTCATCAATTCTTCTTCTTTTTCTTCTCTTAACTACAACCTTATGACTCGAACTATAGAAGACATCAAGTGAGGGTATCTCTTCAATCTTTAAAACAATTTGTTCTGTAGGGTATGTTAGAATGATCTCTTGATCATGAAATTCTAGTACTTGATGTAGTGGAATTGCAGTTTCCACTAAATTCTGAGAATTCTCTGGAGTTAGGAAACTTGTTGATTCATCAACATTAGGCTTTGCTAGTGGTGGTGTTTCTAGTGCCTTGGAAAACTTCTCCCATTATTTCTTCAAATATTTTGATTGAGGCTTTTCTGTTTGCTTGGGTGTATTCTGGATATGTTGAACTTCTTGATAAGATGCTTCAGCTCCATTAATTTCTCCTTCATTTTGCATCGCAATCCCTTTAATCACTTTATCAATTATTTTCTCAGGACTCTCATTCCTACTCTTAGATTCATTGTTAGAGTGATCTGAATTTTGAGAATTATGTTGTGATTTCCCTGACTCGTTATTTGATTTCTCTTGAGATTCATCTTCTGACATATCCTTAGCCTCATTATCCAGAATAATACTGGGAGTTGGCCTGTTTACATCTTCAATAGATAACAAGTCCAAAGGGATTGTTTCTAGGCTCTTATTTCTATATGCTTGAAAAGCCTCAAAATTTGTTTTACTGAGCTAACTAAATGCATTTTTCAATACATCTGTGAAATTTTCCACACTTTCAAAGAAATCATCAAACATATTTTTCTCATTCAAGAAAGGTTTCAGTTTAAGCTCAGTGGTGAAATTCTTAACCACATTATTAGGATCAAATGACCTCTTTTTCATTAGAGCCAGTTTTAATGAGGTGACTTTTCAAATCTCTTTGAATGCATGACCAATGTCGAAAAGGGAAAAAGTGCCACACTATAAAGGGAAAGTAGGCCAAATGGCCTTCTTGTCATCTTTTAGTTGTTTGGACATGCCACTGACTAGAAGTTAGTAGGGAATTCCCCTGGCTAGGAGATTGTCAGGAACATAACAAGGAAAAACATGAGGGGAATAATAACTTCCAAAAAATCTGATATAAGTGAAATTTTCTTCAGCAAACCATCTAGCAACTGGTAAAATGTCTATGCTAGCTTCCTTAGAAATCCTAGGGGCTTTTTCATTAAATATAATCTGATGGATGGATAACATAACTCCATTGAAAATTTTATAGAAATGTAAATGAAAATTAGTTTCCCAAAGGGCTCAATGGTGAATATGAATTGGAGTGGGGTCCTGGTTTTTCCATTTCCACCCCATGATAGGAAATCTTGAACAAAATAAAATTGCATCCATAATTTAATCTTTCATGTAGAAGGGGGGTATTGTTCTAGCGGAAACACTTCTTTTTATTTTGTAATCCATGATATTTCTAGCAAAATTATTAGACAAAATTCTCACCTAATTCATAATAGAGGAATTGACGATTGCATCAATTAAAGGGACCCAGTCTATGGAAAACCTAGTGGTATCTTGTTTAGCAAACAACCTACATAGAATTCCAGCTGCATAACAATAAGGGGAGGGTAAATGTGCTATCGGGTACATACCAAGTTTGTCCCACTTTAGCTTGCCTTGATCATCTTTCCATCCCTTTATTACTTTCATGATGTCTTTATTCTTCTTTGTAAAGATTTGAACAAAATCTTTATCATAGTTCTTCTACGGTATGGAAAAGTGGTACATTATCCGTAAATCCTCTGCAGTGAACGAACCAATATTTTCTAGCTTTGAATTCTTGAATGATTTTTCTACTATGTTAAGGGGTTCAATTACCTACTTTACCATATCTACGTAGGGTTAAATCTTCGGTCTCATTTCTATTCTGTGAAGAAACGAAGATGCACCGTCAAAGTAGGATGGGTCTCAAGAAACTGTCGCATATGTTGTTACTATTTTCACTATTACTCTTGGTTGTTCTTCCTCAAAAAGGTGGTACATTGCTTCCCATGAGGAACTATCGATATCCTTATTGCAGGTTGTGTCTAAGAACAATGGAGGCATGTCTGAGTCTTCTGCAGCGGACTTTTGGGCATTTCCTTGCTTTTCTTTGTCATTCCAGTTATTTCTCACTTTGTTAGATGGTTTCCTGAATTCAAGTGAAAAGGATAAAATTAGATCTAAGATAAATAGAGAGAAGGATAGAGTTAAAACATCATAATCAAAATCTAGCACTCTATTATTCAAAACACGCTTCAGGTAGATATCAATATTTTGAACCTTGCACCCATTAAATTCTGTTAATAACCCATAACTCTTTTTATCAAATCTCTTACACACCTTACGTAATATGTATCATCTATCAATCTAAGACGTTAGATATTATAGCCGGTTGATTAGATAAGAATAATTTCACGCGCTTGAATAATAAGTGTTAATATCGCACATCACAACTTTTAGCAGTTACCAATAGTTATGTTTTTTGTCATCGATGAATCTTGCAAAATGTGATCTGCGCAAATCACACATCATAACTGATTGCGGTAATAAAAATTTCCATTTGGTTTCTCGTGGAAAAACACGAAATGCACTGAAGACTCATGTTGTTGTGCTTTATCATACCTTTAGATACTTATAGTTGTTATTTGTTGTTTCATCGAGCTTGACTCATCACAACTTTTACCGAATTGTTATAGGCTTGTTCTTTTTAAAAGGCATGATGTGATTTCTCTTTAAAAGGTTTTTTAAAAGAATTTGCAACAGGGATTTTATATAGCTCTAAAAAGGTTGAAGCACATATCACAATTCGCAATACTTATATATGTTTTAACTTATTTGGCTTGTAAGTTATGCGATTTGCGATGAGCGCTTTTGAAATCAAAGTGAGAAGGGAAAAACCTGTATTCCTAAAGTTTTAAGACTTATGCTAAAATGAAATCATGCTCATAAATTTCTATTTATTTTTTAAAGGGTACCCATTTATTAAAATAAATGGGGGGTGTTGTATAGTACAACAATTGGCGATTCACCTGGGAGAACTAGTTATCTCTTATTGGTTTTTTGAAATTTCTAAAACTTTTCAAAATAAAAATAGTTGTAGGAATGAATTTCAATTAATAATATCTCACTAAGCAATAAAATCTCACTTGATCATAATTCTTAAGAATTCCTCTTTAAAAATGAAAGTATGAATATCTATATCAGTCTTTACTAAGTTAAAAAATATGAAGCAGGTGGCTCATTCATATTAGCTTTATAAATATATATTATTTTATCATAGGTAGAGCCTCTGATCCAATAGGAAATTCAAGCTTTTGGCAAGGTTACCTTTTACCTAGCAATGATTCATTGTCCCATCCAGTTACTCTTACAATCTTCAAAAAATAAGTTCGATTTTATATACTTTATCTCTTTTGGAACTTGTTTTCTTTGATGTAGATATTTTCTTATGTATTTTTTAATCACTTAAAAGTCATTGTCTTGGCTTGGTAAGCAAATATTGACAATTCCATTCACTGGTTGTAATTAAACTGATCAAGCTGGCTCCTGATGTGACCCCTTGTATTTTGATATAATCTCAATTCATTACCCCGATTTGGTAGGCAGTATTAGTAATGTTAGTTCAAATATTTCCCTATGAGCATGGTAAACAAGCTCTTGATGAGACTCATTATATTCTAAGATTTTTAGCATAATTTTTTGAATTACTTTCTAAAAATTAAAAAGTTTGCCAGATGGGGTGAATCATTGGTCCTTTTGAGGATTCTGGATGATAATTTTTAGAGTTTAAGATTGCTTATCTATAAAAGAGTCTTTACTATGTTAAATATTATTTCCTTGACTAATAATAGAATAACCATACTTTATAAAAATGAGAGTTCATCAAAGAATAAATAAATTTAGTGAAATTACATTTTTCAGCAAAATAAAATCTATTTGATACTCAAATCTTTCAATTTTTTCTTTTAAAAATTCTTATTTCTAGAAGCGATAAATAAATAAAAAAATTCTGAGATATTTATTTGAAAAGCCAAAAATAAATACTATTCAACTTTTGTTTTCCTAAGAAAAGAAAAAAACAATAATATATATAGAATAGAAGGGGTTACCTCTTATGAAAAATGTTTCTTTAAAATTTTCCCATTAACAGGAAAAGAATCTCTTTTTCCTGATAGATCTTGCAATAAAAATGTTGATGGGCCTATTTCTTCAATGATTTGAAATGTTCCTAGCCATAGTCTTTGGAATTTGGTATGTTTACCTTTTTCCTCGTGTGCTTTATCACATATCAATACCAAATCTCCAATTTGAAATGTTTTTTTAGTAACGTAAGTTGTATCAAATGAAGCTTTAGCTCACTGTTGATGATGTGCATGAGTAAATTTATCTTTTTCTCTTTATTCTTCAAGTTTAAGGATTTTAAATTGTCTTAATTGCAAAGAAGAAGAAGGTGATTCATCAATAAATTTAACTAAGGCAAGAGAATGAATAACTACATTGGTAGGAAGAACCAATTATTTCCCATAAACAAGATTAAATGGAGAAGTGCCAATGGAGGCCTTCTGTGTTATTCGATCTGCCCAAAGAGAAAATGTTAATGGTTTATCCCAATTTTGTTGGTTTTGGTCAACAATTCGTTTAATGATTCTAATAAGGTTTTTATTTGTGGATTCTGCTAAACCATTTCCTTGAGTATAATAGTTAGCAGAATATTTAAGTTTAAAACCTTTTATGATAGAAATCTATATCATAGAAGTTCTTGAGAAATAAGATGCATTATCAAACATCAAAGCAATAGGTAAACCAAATCTAGTTATGATAAACTGATCAATGAATTCAATGATATTCTCAGAGTTGGCTACCTTTAGTGGAATTTCTTCCACCCATTTATTAAAATAATCGATAGTTGTGAGGATGTATTTATGCTATTTGGAAGAGTTAGGAACGATCTCACTGATTATATAAATCCCAATTGTTCAAATGGTTGTTCGATATTAACTGGTTGTAATGGGAAAGCTAGTTTCCTTTGTATTCTAGATGCACTTTGGAAAACTTTGCATTTCCTTGCATAATCATGAGCATCTTTGAAAAGTGTTGCCCAATAGTAACCTACATGAACGATTTTATGTGTTGTTGTATTCCCTCCAAAATGTCCTCCAGCTGGTCTATCATGGAGTTCCTGCAAAAAATTCTCTACTTCAGTTTTTTCTAAACAATATATCATTGATAATTTCATATCGCTTGGCTTTCAATCTCAAAGCATGTTTTGTTTTATAACTAAGCTGTGTTGGGGCATATCCATGTAGCAAATAAAACTTGAGATCAACGTATTGAGACTGAGAATCATTGAGGCTTACCTCTAACACTTGCACATCATTACCTGAGTCTTCCTTTGATGATAAATGGGATGCTCCTTTTAGAATTCTGCAAAAACCTTGACCTCTAACAATTTTAGAAGGTCTAATTTCTACATCATATTCTTATAAAGAAGTAATCCAATTAGCCCTTTTCTCTCCTAATTCTCTTTGCATCAATAATTTCCTTACTGCAGAGAATGGAACTATTATCTTGGTGTGACTTTTGAGGAGAAATGGCCTAAAATTATTTATAGCTTTAAAGACAGAAAATTCTTGTTTCTCAACAGATGAATAGTTTAGTTCTGCACCTTGCAAATTGGAACTAAAAAATTATATTGGTGCTTCAATTTTTTGGTCATTAAGTTGTGTCAAAATAGAAACATAAGATGTATCTGATCAGAATGTATATAGAGTGAAAGGATTAAGAAAATTGGGAGTAGTCAAGAATGGAGCATTGATAATATATTTTTTGATTAAATCAAATGCTTCCCTTTCATTATGTCCCCACTTGAAGACTGAATTTTTCTTAATCATTTTTTGTAAAGGTAAAACTATCTGCAAAAAGTCAGGGACAAATCTTTTTACAAAATTTATCTGCCCAAGAAATGACTGCATAGTTTTCTTATTATGATGGAAAGGAATCCTTTTAATCTCTTCGATTCTTTCAGGATTAATATAAATATATTTTTTGGAGACAATGAATCTTAAAAATTTTCCTTCATCTAAAGAAAAATATGACTTCTTTGGTTTTAATGAAATTCCATACTTGTTACATCGCTCATAGACTTGTTTTAGGTCATTTGCATGAATGGTTTCTTGTATAGAAAAGATTGTAATGTCATCTAGATAAATAACCACTAATTTTTTAATGAGTCCCCTAAAATCTGTGTCCATAGCTCTTTGAAAAGTGGTGCCTGCATTGATTAACCCAAATGGCATATTTTGATAGGCATAAGTTCCCCACCTAGTCCTGAATGTAGTCTTTAATCTCTCATCTGGATGTAGCAGGATTTGTTTATATCTTGAAAATACATCTAGAAAATTCATAAGTTCAAAACTAGCTACAGTTTGTAGTACTTGTTCCATGATTGGTAATGGAAAATTGTCTTTCTGATATGCTTTATTCAAATTTATAAAATTGATACAAATCTTGATGTCAATATTTTTATTCCTGATAGGAACCAAATTCGAAACCCATTTTGAATTTCTAAATGGAAAGATGATCTTAGCTTTGAGGATTTTATGCAGCTCTGTTTTGATTTGATTTTCAAGATTAGGGTGATTTTTTCTCAACTTTTGTTGTATTGGTTTCTTATCTGAAATCATAGGAATAGTGTGTTGAATAAAATAAGTGTCATATGTTTCAAGATCAGTGTAATACAAAGAAAAAACACTTTTTTAAGTCCTTAGTAACTTGAGAAATGATAATCTTTTTTCAAAATACAACCCAAGACCTAAATTGACATTTTTTGGTTTATCATCGGTTCCAAGATTTACTAATTAAAATCTTAAATTTTAACTTTGAGTTTTAGAATTAGTAACTCTCTTAAACCTATATTTTAAATCATAAAGGTCTTCTAATTTGACAACTAATTTTGGTATTAGATTTTCATCCTGTTCTTCTTATATCTGAGTATCATGTTAATTTTGATCTAGAATTTGATTATCATAAGATCTCTCAGATGTAAGGAAATATATGATATTTGAATCATGATTAAAGACTCTCCAATTAGTAATATTATCAGGAGCAGATGGTCTAAAAATAAATTCAATAGAAATCCTATCGGGACTAAATTCTTGAGATGGAATTAATTTCGATGCTACATTAGCCAATAGATCTGCACTAGCATTTTTTATTCTGGGTATAGAGAAAATATTGAAAGCTAAGAAATGAGAATTCAATTCCTGGACTAATGATTGATAATGTTTAAGATGTTCAGAATGACAATGGATAGTATTTCTTACTTGTTTAACAATGATCTCTGAATCTCCTAGTACTTTGAGATATTTAATGCCAAGGTCAATTGTTTTGTACAAACCTTGAATTAGTGCTTCATATTCTGCTATATTGTTTGTGTAATCGAATTGAAGGTTGCAGGTTAGCATGTTTTTTTCTTATTTTGGGCTTATTAAAATACAGCCAGCTCCTGCACCATCTTCTAATTTAGAGCCATCAAAATAAAGAATCCAAAATAAAGAATTAGCTACTGCCTTATTTTTAAAAAAATTACACTTAGAAGTGTCTATCTGGGAAAAAAATTAAATTTGAGAGATAACCACATTATCTAAAAAGGGTGATGGTTGGGCAATAAAATTTCCAAGAAATGATTATGTAGAGTAATTTCCAATATTATTATTATTGAATGCTACTGGCTCATTGATTCCTTCAATATCAGTAATTGTATGTTTCATGAATTTCTCACGGTCTACCCGATTTTTGTTTGCCTTTCCATTATGGGGTAGCCACATATGTGACCAGTCTATTGCGAAATATCCATGAAGCTTCTCAGAGCATTGCTTACTCAATACTAAACCATAAAATTTAGGAATATCAACCACCAATATATCAATTATCTAGGCAACCTTAGGGTTTGATGACAATCTAATGGAAACATAATTTATTTCTCCTACAACCTCTACTTTTGTTCTATCAAGTTTTACTATATGAACATGATAACTTTGAGGATTTATGTTCAAATTAGCACATAAAGATTTTGGCATGATATTAGAGGAAGCCCCTGAATCTATTAAACAATTGTGGACATTCTTATTATAGATTTCATAGGTTAAAAAAAATGGAGAAGTATGAGAGATGGATCGATCACCTATCATAATAATATCTGTGGCATCTATGTTAGTTGAAGGAGAAGGAGGTTTACCCATATTATTATCATATTGAACTACTATTGGAGTAGGTAAGGTTGAAGCACGAACTGCATTCAAATATCTGAGTAAAATATTTTTTTGTTGTTTTAGCTTAGTAAGTTCATGGATTGAAATGTTGGCCCTGGTCTTTTTCATATCCTCAACTACATTATATTCGATGGTGTCAGAGATTACCATTGTATTTGATGTAGGTGGGACATATGAAGTAGCAGGGTTAGTTTGTGTAGCCTTAGATGTAGACTTTTTACTTACTATTTTTCTTTAGCAGGCATTTATTTCTTCTGTTTTTTATTTGGTTGCGTTGCTTTAGTGGTATTCTTGCTCCTTGTACTTACATGTAAAACTTCCTCTTGTTCATCATTTGGTAGGATAAAATCCCACTTTCCATTTAATTCAACTTCTTCTTCGACTTCAATTCCTTCTTCTTCTGTTTTCTCTTCATCTGTATCTTGATCAAACTCAGCATTAGATATGATATTGGGAAATTGAGAATTAGAAGACTGATTTTTATTGAAGGGCCTGGAATTCTTCTTTGTACTCGAACTTTCAACAACTTGCTTTTTTATATCTTCCATTTCATTTGTCACGGTCTTTAAAACTTTCTGAAGACCTTCTACATCAAAAGAGTCTTTTGGTGGCTTCTTCTTTGAATCATATTTGAAGGATAATTTCTTAGATTTCCTGTCTTCTTGTGAATTATTATTTTAAAGAGTGATTATGTGTTTCTCTACAGATAAATATTCCTTCATATTGTATACCAATGTAGGTAACTTTTCTCTATCAACAAAAATGGCTATGTTATATGGGAGAGAAGAAATATACCACTCAATTTGAACTTTTGCACTAGGGACTGATGTAACAGGGATTTTATTGAGTAATTTATTAAATCTAGAATTGAAATATTTTATTTTCTCTCATGTTTTAGCCTTTAGATTTGATAGGTCGTTGATGAGAGATGCAGTAGTTATGTCATCTCCAAATTTAGCTAAAAATTTTTCTTAGAACATATTCCAACTAGTTATAGAGTGGGCAGGTAATGAGAAATATTAGGATCCTGTAGATCCTATGAGAGTATATGAAAAAAGTCTTACTACACAATCTTCTTTAGTTACCTCTTTTAAATTAATGGCTAACATATAATTATGATTTGTTCTTCAGCTGGAAGACCATCATTAGGATTAAATTTTGGTAACCATCTTTCAGGGTATGTTGGAAGAGGATGAAGAGGAGCAGGAATTTTTACAAAACCTCGATTATTCCATGGTTGTACATATGGTGGAGGTACTTGGCCTGCCATTGGACCTTGAGTGGAGGTGATGGATTGACTTTGAGTTAAAGAAGAGGCATGCTGAGTGCTAGAACTTGTTGAAGGAGTAGTAGTTTATGTACTGGAAATAGTTAAAGTAACACTAATTGTTGGAATAGAAGTTGTGGAAGTGAGTGGAGGCAATGGAGGTGAATGGGGTGGATTATTGGATAAGACCTCGCTAGTGATTGACTCAGTTTCAGTATTCTTTGTTTTCCTTTGTGAAGTATCAATAGTAAATTCAAAAGGAGGTATTCATGTCTTCTGAGTTTCTAATCGAGTTAATATTCATCTGGGTTGTAAAGAATATTAAATACTAATCTCAGATGTTTGAGAAGTTTCCGGTTTTCCAGTAGAAATGGATACTCTCTCTAAATTTTCTATCAAAGACTGAACTTCTGGGGGATTTTTCTGAAAATATGGAGATAGTATTGGTCGAGTTTCACTATGAGACTTAAGAGAGGGATGTTCAACTTCATATCTTAAATATTTATATCTAGCTAATGTTCTAGAAGTTGAAGGGGATCTAGAGGGAGAGAGACTATTAGATTGCCTTTTAGATTGATCATACCCTCTTTCCATTCACAATTTTCCCTCCTTCTAGCTCCAAAATGTTGAAGCCTCAGAATTCTGTTGCAACAACATGGGGGAAAACCACTTAGTTTGGAACTCAGAGCAAGTCCTTTTTCATTTGGTGTAGTGGCTCTGACTGGGGATAAAGAGACCAATTTCCCAATAAGGATGATGAGGGTGTGTTTTGTTTATATAACATGCAAATGGGAAATTATTTAATCTATCATATGCATTTAACTAAAATATTTATTCTACTATATACCCCAGAGTGTTCATTCCTTTACGTGATCTAAAAATATATCTTCCAACTATTAGTAATGATGATTATTTAAAAGTTGGAAGAGATGAAAATTATGTAAAAATAATTCTTTTGACAAAATATTTTAATCGAAAGGATTGTGAAATGTATATCGGATTTATATGTTTGATTATATATGAGATAAGAAATCATAAACAAATATTAATACAGAAGTGATTTTAACATTCACTTATGATAACAAATCCAATATATAATGTAGATAAAAATATAATTGTCAATTTAAGAAGAAAAAATTAATATAATGTGTAGAAGTACCATATATTTGAGGTTATACTCATTAAACCTTACAGTAGTTTTATGCTCCTCTTCACTTTCAAGCAATTTAAAGAGTACTATAGTGCAACTTCAGTTAAACAACTTCAATATCAAAAGATAATAGATTTTGTTCCATTAATTTATCAAGGAATTCACAAACTTACAGAAGTGCATTCTTTGCAAATATTTTTGACAAATTTCTAGACCCTTCTCTAAATGCATGAGAAGGGTTTAAATACTAAACTAAAATATGTTTAAAATATATTATTACATAAAAAATGGAGGAGGTTTCAAACAACCATCCTCACAAAGAGTAAACTTAAACTACAATATAGGAAATAAAATAACAACATGATTATGTGGGCTTATCCTCTTTGCGCATTTGATCTCGGAGGTGAAAAATATCCACCATTAGCTTTAGCTGAGCTGGCTCTATAATCCTGGATCTAACCTGGCCTTCAAACACTGCATTCGAAAGTGTTGGATGTGATTTCTTTGTAGAATCAGTTAATGACTGTAGAGTTAGGTACTGATGATAAGGTTTGATCAAAAAATTCCAGTAATTTTCTTGATCAAACTTATTTATCTTTTTAATAATTTCCACTTGCATATTTGTACTTTCCTTCCAATGTGCTTCTAGTGGTTTGAGCTCTGGGAGCACTTCAATTGTGGATTCTTTAATAAGTTCAACTTTTAAAATTCGTTCATTAACAAATTCAATGATTTCATTTGTCAGCCTTGATGCCTTTATCATTGCCTTTTCTTTTTGTCTCAGCTGCATTTCCCAATCTTTAAATAAAATCTCTTTGTGAAACTTATCTATTTTAGGGAGGTAAGCTTTCTTTCCTACATTAGACCCTTGCCACTGAATGAACTCAGTAATATTCTTTTAAACTTTTTCACATTCAAGCTTCCTATTAGCCACTTGTTGGATCAGAATTTTGCTTGTATCACAGTAAGAACTAGTGATTGAAATTTGTTGACAAAAGGTTTCTTGCAGGTGCTTTAGCTTTGCATTAATTTCCAGTGCTTCTTTTATGAATTTATCCACTTGAGGCTAAATTTTAAATTTGTCCATTGTTGTTTGAAGCTGTGTTTCTTTCTCTATAATCTACACCTAGTGCTGCAACTTAAGTCTTTCAAAATGTTTTTGAAATTGAGACATATTCATTTCAATCTACTTACTCGAATTAAAATTTTCACATTCTAGCAGTTTCTCCAACTCTTGAACTTTGTCCTCATTTTGGTTAAGTAGAAGTTGTACCTTTGTAGCTTTGTAAATGGTAGCGGTAACATATGCTCTTGCGAACTATGATAAATTAGTCAAATGTTCTGTAGGATCAGCCAAAGGTTCTTTTCATAGAACATCTATAGATTCATCCATAAGATTAGAAACTTATTCATCAATTCTACTTCTTTTTCTTCTCTTAACTATATCCTTATGACTCGGACTATAGAAGACATCAAGTGAGTGTATTTCTTCAATATTTAAAACAATTTGTTTCGTAGGCTATGTCGAAATGATCTCTTGATCATGAACTTATGGTGCTTGCTATAGTGGAACTACAGTTTCCACTAAAATCTAATAATTCTCTGGAGTTTGGAAAGTTTTTGATTCATCAACGATAGGCTTTGTTGGTGGTGGTGTTTCTATGCCTTAGAAAATTTCTCCGATTCTTTCTTCAAATCTTTTGATTGAGGCTTCTCTATCTGCTCGGGTGTATTTTGGATATGTTGAACTTCTTGAGAAGATGATTCATCTCCATTAATTTCTCCTTCAGTTTTCATCTCAATCACTTTAATCACCGTATCAATTATTTTCTCAGGACTCTCATTCCTTCTCTCAGATTCATTGTCAGAGTGATCTGAATTTTGAGAATTATGTTGTGATTTCCCTGACTTGTGATTTGATTTCTCTTAAGATTCATCTTCTAACATATCCTTAGCATCATTATCCAGAATAATACTGGGAGTTGGCATGTTGACATATTCAATAGATAACAATTCCAAAGGAACTGTTTCTAGCCTCTTATTTCTATATGCTTGAAAAGACTCAAAATATGTTTTACCAAGCTAACTAGATTCATTTTTCAATACATCTGTAAACTTCTCCACACCTTCAAAGAAATCATCAAACATATCTTTATCATTCAAGAAATTTTTCAATTTAAGCTCAGTGCTGAAATTATTAACCACATTATTATGATCAAATGGCCTCTTTTTCATTAGCGCCATATTTAATGAAGTGACATTTGAAATCTCTTTGAATGCATTACCAATGTCGAAAAGGGAAAAAGTGCTACACTGTAAAGGGAAAGTAGGACAAATGGCCTTCTTGGCATCTTTGAGTTATTTGGACACACCACTTACTAGAAGTTGGTAGGCAATTTCCCTGGCTAGGATCTTATCAGGAACATAATAAGGAAAAACACGGGGGGAAAAATAACTTCCAAAAACACTGATATAAGTGAAATTTTCTTTAGAAAACCATATAGCAACTATTACAATTTCTATTCTAGCTTCCTTAGAAATCCTAGGGGCTTTTCATTAAAGATAATATGATGGATGGGTAACATAACTCCATTGCAAATTTTATAGAAATGTAAATGAAAATTAGATTCCCAAAGGGCTCTATGGTAAATATGAATTCGAGTGGGGTCCTGACTTGTCCATTTCCATCCCATGATAGGAAAGCTTAAACAAAAGCAAATTGCATCCATAATGTAAGCATTCATGTAGAAGGGAGGTATTGTTCTAGCGGAAACACTTATTTTTCTTATGTAATCCATGATAGTTCTAGCCAAATTATCAGACAGAATGCTTGCCCAATTCATAATAGAGGAATTTATGAGTGTGTTAATTAAAGGGAATGTTGAGGCCTCCTAATTACACTGCCAAAACATCGGGGAAAACCACCCGGTCTAGACCTTAAAGCAACTCCTTTTCCGTTTGGTGTAGTGGCCCTGACTGGGGATAATGGGACCAGTTTCCCAATAAGGATGATTTTGGGGTGTGTTTTCAATTATAAAACATGCAATGGAAAATGATTCTATTCTTTCACATGCATCTATCTAAACTATATATTATACTATATACCCAGGGTGTTTCTCCCTTTATGTGATCTACAATGATATCCTTCAACTATTAGTAATATAGATCATTTAACAGTTGAAAGAGATGAAAATTAGGTAAGATGATTCTTCTAACAAAATAGTTTGATTAGAATAATTGTGAAAAAAATATCGCATTCATATGTGTGATTATATATTTAATAAGGAATCATAGACAAATATTAGAACATAAGTGCATGTAACATTCATCTATAGTAATGTTTCAAATATATAATGCAATAAAAAGATGACTATTAATATATAAAGCAAGACTTAATACAAGTGAATAGAAGTACCATATGTACGAAGTTCTACTCATGTAAACTGACAGTGATTGATCTGCTCCTCTTTACTTTCACACAATTTAAAGAGTACAGTAGTGCAACATCAGTTAAACATCTTTAATTGTCAAAAGATAACAGACTATGTTCCATTAATTCATCAAAGAATTCACAAACTTACAATAGTGCATTCTTTGCAAATGTTTTTGAAAATTTTCTAGACCCTTCTCTAAATGCATGAGAGGGATTTAAATACTAAACTAACTATTTTCTAAAATATATTATTACATAAAATAGAGGAGGTTTCAAATATCCATCCTCGTATGACTAACTTTTACAATCTAGGAAAATAAAGTAACAATATGACTTAAGAGTTATGATCTTTCTTTTGGATTTCCTCCTGAAGTTGAAAAATATCTAGCATGGGCTTGAGCTAAGCTGGCTGTGAAATCTTTGATCTAACATGTCCTTTGAATATCGCATTTGAGAGTGCTATTTGTGATCTTCTTGTTGGATATTTCAAAGACTGCGGGATCTGGTATTGATGATAAGGTTTGATCAGAAAATTCCAATAAGTTTATTGATCAAACTTATTTACTTTTTTAATTATTTCATCATGTGTTTCTGCCTTTTTTTTCCACTGTGTTTCCAATTTTTTGACTTCTGAGAGCACTTCAGACGTGCACTCTTTGATAAGTTCTGCTTTCGTAAGTTGTTCACACACAAATTGTTGATTAGAGGCTGTCATTGATGTTAACCCAAGCAGCACTAAGGGCTACCCCAATATTGAATGAGAATTTTGACCTACCAAATTACTATATTCTGGGTCAAAAATGATTTTTATGGTTTCTTCTTGTCGAAATTTTTCCGTTGATTTATGGAACGCCACGCAATTCTTCACGGTTTGAGAGATATTCATGTTTGAAGTTTATAACCCCAGTTAGTGGGATAAACCCGATGGGGTTGTTGCATGGGTCATTGAAAAGTCATAATTAATATTTTTTGAGCTCCTAAAATCCCTCCCACATTCACTTGCTGAAGCCCCTCGCAACCTAAGCATTTATATAAATTGTGATCCTCATATCCTCCTTATGCAAGGGATTTCGCCATCTGAAATAGGTCATCATGGAATTTTTACTCTAACTTTGTTTCTACTAAGGTTAAGAAGCTGAAATTTTTATAAGGAGAATCTGAAGTCCTAAGGAAGCTCCCATGAAAATTTTAGATCAAGTTGCACAATATTTTTGGATATATGATCTGTGGAAGTCAGTGTTTTTGTAGGCTCCTGAAATTCATCTCAAATAAATGACCTTGGGAAAATCGTCATAAATATCTCTCTGAGTATCAGATTGGAATTCTGTAAAAAGTGGTAGATAGTGCACGGACTTTAGTCTTCTATCTATCAATTTCAAAGCCGAATAAAGAAAAAGTGACACGTGGCATGCCATACAACTTCGCTCTACTGAAACAGACCATAATTAGGGCATTGTGAGAGATTGGGCATGAATCTCCCTTGAAGAATCCAAATTGGGTCAAACCTGTGGCATTGCAAAGACGACTTAAAGGAATAATATAGGACCAAAAATCAGATATTGGGGATCTGAAATAACAAAGATACACTAGATTCAATATCGAGCTCATAGAAGGCAAGAAAAAGCTAGATCATGTGTTGTCAAGGGCTGCAAAGGACCGGACTTTCTAGGGCAGAAAAGCAAAGCAAGGTGTAGAAGAGGGTATCATGACAAGAGCAACAACTAAGGTGT